>CM051517.1:76243179-76698179 GCA_028015205.1 Mytilisepta virgata
GTGAGAGTATCAGCCCATGAGACTTGATGCGAGACCCTAAACTATACAGTCTGACAACAGACCTAGAGACTGGATGTACTGCGTATATTTAATCAGTGAGAATATCAGTTCGTGCGAGACTTTACCCTATACAGACCTGTGACAGACCAAGAGAATGAAAAGTACAGGAAAAGGGGAGATAACCCAATACTGTAAATTTGGAAATTATTGCGATGTTTTTATTATTGCGAAAAATGCGACAGGGTTGTTAATATAAACTCGAATTTTTTATATGAATGAAGCGAGATTTTTCTCAATATTGCAAACAATAAAATCGCATCTTGGTCTAAATTAAAAGACAAAATCGGAATAATAAATGCACGCAATAATTTCTGAATTTGCAATAGTCACACAGCAATGAGCAAGGAAGAGCAACAGAAGAGCAGCGAAGAGCAACAGAAGGGCAGCGATGAACAAGGAAGAGCAGCGATGAGCAAGGAAGAGCAACATAAGAGCAGCGAAGAGCAAATGTAGAGCAGTGATGAGCAGCAAAGAGCAGCATGGAACAAGAGAAGAGAAGCGAAGAGCAGCATAGAGCAATGAAATGGACCACCGTTGCTAAGGCGGTTGCTAAGGACATCCTTCCATTGACAAATGGTGACAGCATCAGCTGGATGTAAGGGGACATAATCCAATCCTACCTTTGGCCCTCCCTGGAACGAACGGAAAATATGATCCGTAGTGAAATCTGTTCTTCGTATACTCTCGGACTTCAACATAACAGTGAGAGTATCAGTCCCTAGAGACTCGATGCGAGACTCTTGCCCTATAGACGGATGAAAGACCTGGTCACTTCCATAAACAAGTAATGGAAAATTGCCGAAAATTCCACTACTTCTGTTTGCGCATTCGCGCAAACCACTTCCGTGTACAACCGGTTACGTTACTTCCCGTGACGTCATTTCCTGTTCCGATGACGTCATATCTGGCACCTCCTCAGCACCTCCTCAAATACTAACTGAACTGTGCCCATATACTACAAATGTACTATGGACAATGTAAAGTAAAACGTTCAAAACCATTTAAAACTTAATTTTCTTCAAGAATTTATAAGGCAATTGATATTGGTAACAAAATATACTCGGTTTAGGTAGCAGGCCGCAAATGTATAATAAAAACATACTTCTGAAAACAAAACATACATGCTCACAATAAACTGGCTTAGGGCATCTTGATTTTTCAGCCATACATGTATATATGTATGAAATCCTCTCTTTCTACAGATTTCATTTTACAAAATTAATTATAAAACAATTTTGACATAAAGTTTTACCAATGGCAACAAATTGCACAATTTTCTTCGAAATATCTGTAAAAATGTCGTTTACATACAAATTGGACTCTAAAATGACAAATTTCTAATATTTCAATCCCATCATCTTATATATTCACAGAAAGTTCCAAATTACCCCTTTAAATTAAGAGAGAAAAAAAAGTTGGTCCGTTTCACCTTGTTTTTTTTCAGCAAATTACTTCACATTTTTTACACATGTAAACATCCCTTTCGTAAAACGTTCAACAGGTTCGGATATACAATGCTGGGCAAATGGTGATATTAATACGAATGGATGGGCGAATGTAAATTATTAATGAAACTCTTCTGTGAAGTATTCCCTATCTTTTGAACCTAATTCCCTGATATATTAACCTTTATTCTTAATTTTCAGCAACTTAAACTTCAATATAGAATATTATTTCTTTTATACTGGGAGGACAAAATTCGAAACTTACATAATAAAAAAAGAAAATATTTGTATACCGGTACCTTAGGGATTGGATAATAATCCAAAGTGTGTTTTTCGTGTTTGTGAGCTTGCTAAAATATGTAACAATGTATTTTGAGTTGTGATATACAATGTTAAATAAAAGTTTTACACGTACAGCATGTACAGCTGAATTTTCGTACCAAAGATTCATATCGATAGTAAAATTTAGCGAATCTTTTTTTTACAAGTTTATGATGTCGATATCCCTGATGTAACAATTTTTCCGTAAAAAAACGACATATTCGAACTACTGGAACTAGTTGAGATATATAAATTTCATAAGAAGGTGCTAAAGGTACATCTTCATCAAGGAATTTATTGGAAATTAAAATCATAACTTTTGTCATATATTTTAGTAGTAAGACTACCATTTTCAAGAGTAATTTCGAGATGTGATATTCTCGTTGATTTCACTTACTTAAACAGGATATTTATACTTTTATATTATTTTAAAATTCTGGTTACTTAGCGAGAGAAGATCATCTAAATGTGTAATTGAAATCTGTAAATTAAGTTTACTCAATTCTTTATATAGCTTACCCATAAATTGCGACCAGAGGTGCACAATTTTTACCCTAAGGAATACCGATAATATATGTAAAAGGGTTGTATAATGTCCCCCTTTACTTTGGTATTGACACTTTTATTAGAAAATTAATTTGGCTAAGGAAAAATAAGTAATACTATTGCTAACACCAGTTATATGTAGATGTATAAAAGAATAAAAATGAGAATACTGATTGTATATTCATCTTACTGTTTTCGATGAATGGAAATTTTCACATGCATATCAGGACATGAGAACCCTGGTTTGTACTATACCGATAATTCATGAGGTAACATTCAGAAGGAAGACGTATCAGCCCCGCCCCCCTCCCCCCCCCCCCCCCCCCCCGCCCATCCCCCTGGTCACATTGTCATGTCATTCGTGCTTGTGAGAGTAGCAGCAAATACCAGTTTTAAAGTTTTTTGTTAAATCAGACCGAGGATCGTACCTGCGATCTTCCACACTCGAGGCCAGCAGTCTTCCGTGAGACCTCAGTTGTCGATAAAGATAAACCCTTTGACGGCTCTAAGGGATATCGTCAAAATATTTCCTGAAAAACGGAAGCTTCTGAATTCTATAATTAAATGGATTGCATGGGAAGTATCAACACCAATCTACACGTTAGTATGCATTAGAAGGCATACTGGAGAAGAAAACAACTGATCATAAAAACTATAGGCAAGTCTAATATTTCTGAATTAAAAATGCAATTAGGTTTTGCACTCTTAACTGCAAATAACATGAACAAATAGTGCACGCAATTTAAAGTTGTCGACCAAAGTGAAAATAATTTTATTGTTATTTTGATTAAAAAGTACATAATTTTATAGTTTGGTCAGAAAGACGGGAAAGGTTATACATGTAGTTGTCATTCATCACGACTAGTACGACAGAAATACAACAGAAATACTTGTGTTTTAATAACTGATGAGAAATCGATCACATAACATTTTTTTTTAAAAACTAGAGTCAAAATTAGACAAGATAAATAAATATGTTGTGTTTTTAATCGATAATAAGTTTAAATGATTCGTCACAATAACAAAAGAATTTCAGTCATTCTGACCCGACATTGAAATATAACATCTGTCTTGTTTTATCTACCAGCTCCAAATCTGACAAAAAGTGGATGTGAATTAGGGTTTTCTCTACCATACATGGTCATCAACCTTGTTATAAGGGAATCCAGGTTTCCCCTCTTTGGTGGTACTGAAAGAAAATAGGGTATTATTAATAAAGTATTGAATATATTTTTTAATATATCTTTTTCATTATGCAGAAATTGGTTTATGTCTATGGAAAACATTCTTCAATGAACTACCAGCCATGTTATCTCTGACAACGACACCGCAGATTGGTTTGCGTCGCTGTTTTATAATCTGGATTCATTCAACAACACCCCAGATGTGACCAGAGTAACAAACAATGGGGCATACACGTGTACACATTTTTATAATACAAATTACTTATTTCATTTACTTTAATCAAAACTTATCATGTTATACCTTGTTTAATCTATTTTTATTTTATTTTTATATTATGTTTGAAAATTAATATTGTAATTAGCCTGCTCATTTTGGGCGCCGTGATTGGCAAATAAAGTATTATTAAGTTGTTTGTTGTTGGTTTGAGTCCCTGTTTTATAAGTTTTATAATCTGAATTCATTTAACAACACCCCAGATTGGTTTGCGTCCCTGTTTTATAATCTGAATTTATTCAACAACACCCCAGATTGGTTTGCGTCCCTGTTTTATAATCTGAATTTCATTCTACAACACCCCAGATTGGTTTGCGTCCCTGTTTTATAATCTGAATTTCATTCTACAACACCCCAGATTGGTTTGCGTCCCTGTTTTATAATCTGAATTTATTTAACAACACCCAAGATTGGTTTGAGTCCCCGTTTTATAATCTGAATTTCATTCTACAACACCGCAGATTGGTTTGGGTCCCTTTTTTTATAATCTGAATTTAGATAACAACATCCCAGATTGGTCTCTGTTTTATAATCTGAATTCATTTAACAACACCCCAGATTGGTTTGCGTCCCTGTTTTATAATCTGAAAATCTGAATTCATTTAACAACACCCCAGATTGGTTTGCGTCCCTGTTTTATAATCTGAATTTATTCAACAACACCCCAGATTGGTTTGCGTCCCTGTTTTATAATCTGAATTTCATTCTACAACACCCCAGATTGGTTTGTGTCCCTGTTTTATAATCTGAATTTCATTCTACAACACCCCAGATTGGTTTGCGTCCCTGTTTTATAATCTGAATTTATTTAACAACACCCAAGATTGGTTTGAGTCCCCGTTTTATAATCTGAATTTCATTCTACAACACCGCAGATTGGTTTGGGTCCCTTTTTTATAATCTGAATTTAGTTAACAACATCCCAGATTGGTCTCTGTTTTATAATCTGAATTCATTTAACAACACCCCAGATTGGTTTGCGTCCCTGTTTTATAATCTGAATTCATTTAACAACACCCCAGATTGGTTTGAGTCCATGTTTTATAATCTGAATTCATTTAACAACACCCCAAATTGGTTTGAGTCCCTGTATTATAATTTGAATTTCATTCTACAACACCCCAGATTGGTTTGAGTCCCTGTATTATAATCTAAATTTCATTCTACAACACCCCAGGTTGGTTTGTGTCCCTTTTTATAATCTGAATCCATTCAACACCCCATTCAACACCCCAGATTGGTTTGGGTCCCCTTTTTATAATGTGAATTCATTAAACACCCCAGATTAATTTGGGTCCCTTTTTTAGAATTCATTCAACACCCCAGATTGGTTTGGGTCCCTTTTTATAATCTGAATCCATTCAACACCCCAGATTAATTTGGGTCCCTTTTTTAGAATTCATTCAACACCCCAGATTGGTTTGGGTCCCTTTTTTATAATCTGAATTCATTCAACACCCCAAATTAGTTTGGGTCCCATTTTTAGAATTCATTCAACACCCCAGATTGGTTTGCGTCCCTTTTTTAGAATTCATTCAACACCCCAGATTGGTTTGCGTCCCCTTTTTAACAAACAATTCGTACTATTACGATCGAAACTGGTTCAGTGACGTCAATAGAACAAAGAAACTGCACATCGAATTTCAGATCTCACTTAGTGGTATTCGTACAATAGTATTCCCTTTTACCTAAATTGGTCCAAAGGGCTTTGTCTGCCATTTCCATCGTGATCTTTTCTTTTAACATCAAAATATCAAAAACAATCTTCTCTTTGGATAGGAAACTTTTTATAAAGCCTTTTTAAACTTGCTACTAAGTAAAGTCAAGAAATACCAAAGGCATACTGGAAGGAGGGGAAAATCGAAAACACCTGACAAACTCCGGAGAACAACGAAGGCAAGACCAAAACAATACAAACACTACACTTAAAAACTAAAAACATTTGAGCAACATGGACCCCACCAAAAAACCGGGGGTAGACTCGGGTGGTCCGGAAGAGTAAGCAGTCTCTGCTTCCTGCAGGACACCCGACATACTGCCCATATCAAATTCGGTATGAGGAAGAGACACGTCAATGGAACAGGTCAATTTTCATACTAAAAAAAGAAAACCCCAGTAAAAATATATTGAAATCTCCTCTAAAAAGTCCCACGGCAATTGAGATCAAACATTGATGAAACGGTCTTTCAAAATTGTACCCTGGGGTCTGGTTCTTGGACCAATATAGCCGCCGTTACTTTCTGTCTGAACTTGAACCGTGTAAAATGAACGTGCAAGGAAAGTATTTACAAAATGGTGGATAAATTGCAGACAAAAAATATTGTTAGAAAATACAGGAATGAATATTAATGGGAATCAAATAGTATCTGTATTTAAATGGCAGCTAAGGAATCGTGTCCTTTATACAAAGATTGATTTTACAATTAATGTTCAAGACAGTTCCATAGTGCCCTTTATAGGCAGAGAATTGCTTAACAGAGGTGTCTTTCAAGGCACGTTTAAGTGAACTTAATTTGGAAAAACTATAAAACATAAAACTAGGTATTTTTATTAGCATTTAACTTCATTTTAAATAATTGTTTCGGCTTTCAACATTTTGGGCCTCGAGCACAACTGATGACGAAATGTGCATATCTTGATCGTCTAGAATTTTTCTTATGTCTTCTCTCCAGGTATTCTTCCTGTTTTTCTTCAATGATGTCCCTTTCCGTTCGTGAATAATTGTAAAATGCCAAATAATGGATAAATGAAAGAATTTTATAAACAGTGATAAGAAATCCGTACTTAAGTTCCAACATAACATCAAATGTTGTTACCAACATAACATCAAATGTTGTTACCAACATAACATCAAATGTTGTTACCAACATAACATCAAATCTTGTTATATTTACTTAAAACTTCCCCTTTATAATGTTTATTTCTCTTGATTTCGTTCAATTTATATTCGACAACACTGTACGTGACAATCTTAGTACATGTTAAATACAATTTGGAACATTTTATTGCCACATTTTCCTAACGTGTGAGACAATAAGTATATTTTATGGCATTTTAAAATATTTTTAAAATACGTTTTACTTTGACCAGCAATAAAACATGACGTCATTACGAAATTGAATTTATCTTATGATTGACCGGTATTATGTAACTCTCGGACGGTTAGGGTATTTTGGTATCACATCGTGTACAGTGTGATATGAAAAGAATTGAATTGAATTGAATTGAACTAGTGATATGAAAAATCTGCCCATTTGACTGGTCAACGCGTAGTTGTGTATGAAAATTCATATATTTTTATTGGTTAATAATTTTGCTATACAATGGCGCCATATTTGAAAGCCATCTTTGCATAGCAACGTTTGACTTCACAAAGAAATGACATAATAATATAATAATAATAATAAATAGGGCAACAACATTTAGTATACAATACTAATCTCCCCTGTGGCCCTCGATACAACAAATTAAGTCAGTATTAAATATTTACAACATAAATATGAAATATCTTATATACACAAAAAAGTATAGTTAGTCTATACAATTACATTATGAATAAGTAAATTTCTTCTTGGTTAAAATAAGAACAAATACAGTTACATTTTTAACTATTTTGCTTTAAGAAAATATGTTCAGAGAACATTTGCTTAAATATTTCAACATCATTTGTATTTTTTATTGGCAAAGGAATATCATTCCATAATGTTGTACCTGTATAGTGAAGTGTTTTCTTCATAAAATTTGTATTTGGTCTTGGTACAAAAAGACAACCAGATTTTGTAGAGCTCAATGAATACTGGTTTGTACTAGATTTGAACATATCGCACAGATAATTCTGATTTCGTAAGATAGCCACCCCAACTCTTTTAAAGAGAGGTTTAGGTGGTACATCAAAATTGGTATTAATTATTACACGAACAGCTCTTTTTTGAAGTTTACATAATTTATCAATGTTTACTTTGGAGGTTTCACTCCATATATTACAACAGTATTCAAGCAGTGGAAGGATATAACCATTATAAAATGAACATAACACTTCTTTTGGAATATATGATTTAAGTCTTGCAAGTAAAAATATTCTTGAAGAAATTAAAGAACAAACTTTATCAGTTTGTTGATCCGATGACATATGACCGTTTTCTTTCTCGCGGACCGGACGCCGAATCAAATTTTATAAGAGCACAACATGTACAACAACTAATAAAAGAAACAATCTAAATATAACAATCATTTATAATTTTTTGGCCTCCGTGGCCGAGTGGTCTAGGTAGTTCGCCATGACTACTAATTATCACTAGCCTGTCAACGCTGAGGTTGCGAGTTCGAATCTCACCTGTGGCGGAGTATGTTCGACTCCGATCTTAATTGACAAGGATTGCCAATTTTCCTACCGAAGGTCGGTGGTTCTCTCCGGGTACTCCGGCTTCCTCTACCAATAAAAACTGGCCGCTGCGAAGTAGCCAAATGTGCTGAAAAGGTGTGTTCTCCGAACTCTGCTGGACTAAAAAAACATCTAATTAGGTAGGGGGATTAACTGACCTGGCAAGGGTAATGCAATCATTAGTTTACCTGTATTTACCTTGATTTTAATGATTAATATAAAAGTAGAGATTGAGATATCGTACAATAAAGGTTAAAAAAATAGATTAACTAAATGAAATAAATGAAAATGAAATAAAATTCAATCTTTTTTTTATTAATTTTTAATGCTGAAATTAAAAGAAAATTTAAGAAAAAAGATTAAATAATACTAAATGAAATAAATCAAAATGAAATAAATAATTAAGTCAATATTTATTTTCCAATATTTAATGCTGAAATTGAAAGAAAAAGAAAAGAAATAGATATTACAAATTTAATTAGACTTTTCATACTTATCTCTAATTACTTTATTAAGAATGGAGAAATAAAGTCACTCTACTAAAAGAAAAGGTATACCCATTTTTTATATACTTACTTTATTCTGATCACCTTTGTATTCAAGAATATATCTTTATGTACTTTGGTTGAAACTAACTAATGATTGTTTTTATATTTGCAGATCACAGACCAAGGCCTTCACTTCGCTCCGATCACAGCTGTACTTGACTTCGAGATAGCCACCCACAACGCACTCAAAGACGTATTTCCAGGACTACACACAAAGGGTTGCTTTTTTCACTTTACTCAGGCCATTTGGAGAAAGACACAGGCATTAGGACTACCCTACCGAGACAACGACGACGTCAAGACTCTAGTGAGACGAGCCGCTATACTTCCACTCATACCCATGGACGCTATAGAAGATGTATGGTTTCAAGCACTCGAAGATCGAGACTGACTACCCTAAAGGAAAGGTACCAAGCTGGAATCGTCGACTTGATGACCTACGCAGACTTAGCATCACAGCTTTTACATCTCGGATGAACAGAATTCCTGCCTATCTTTGTCTTTCTATATGTGACCGTTTGTTCTTATTTATATATTTATAAACAATATCAGGGTTACAAAAAAAAAAAAACAAAACAAAACAAAAAACAAAACAAAACCAAAACAAAACAACAGAAAATGAATAGAAAAACCATTGGAAGACATTGAAAAAAAAACTTTAAAATTTTCAATAAATATATCTGTTATCTATCATACAAGTAGTATATACGCGGTTTTCAGTTATGATTTGAGCAGGAGGTGCTGAGGAGGAGGTGCCGGAAGTGACGTCAACCGGAAATGACGTCACAGGAAGTGACGTAACCGAAACCGGAAGTCACGTGACCGGAACCATAGGTGGTTTGCGCGCATGCGCAACCGGAAGTAGAGGGTTTTTCGCGCCATTTGTTACCGGAAGTGACGCAAGTCACGTGCTAGGACCCGGATGTATGGTCTGCGCATGTTCAGGAACCGGAAGTTGTTTGCGCGCATGCGCAATCGGAAGTAGTGGTTTTTCCCGCCATTTGTTACCGGAAGTGACGTAAGTCAAGGACCCGGACGTGTGGTCTGCGCATGTTCAGGAACCGGAAGTGGTTTTTGCGCGCATGCGCAACCAGAAGTTATGGGTTTTCCCCATGATTTGTTTACGGAAGTGACGTAAGTCACGGACCAGGATGTGCCATGCTTGACCAGATTGAATTATCTCCCTTTTCCCGCACTTCTCGGTCGTCTCTGGATCTTTCATCGGTCTGATACTCTCACTGTTATGTCGAAGACCGAGAGTATACGTTTGGATTATCTTCCATTATCCCGCCCTTTTCATCTGCGGGTGATGTTTTCTGTGAGGACCAAAGGTAGGACTGGATTATGTCCCCTTGCCTCCAAGTGATGCTGTTACCAATGGAGGTGTGTCCTTAGCAACTGCCTTAGCAACGGCGGTCCATTTCTATGATGCATTTCGTTTCTCTTCTCTTGCTCCATGGCGCTCTTCGCTGCTCTTTGCTGCTCATCGCTAACCTTACTCGCGTGCTCATTTCGCTCCTGCTGCTCATTGCTGCTCGTCATCGCTGCTCATCTCTTGCTCGGTGCTGTTTTTCTCTTGCTCTTTGTTGCTCATCGATGTTTTTCTCTTGTTCTTTACTGCTCAGCACTGTTTTTCTCTTGTTCTTTACTGCTCAGCACTGTTTTTCTCTTGGTTTTTTGTTGCTCATCGCTGTTTTTTCTCGTGCTCATCGCTGTTTTTCTCGTGCCCTTTGCAGCTCATCGCTGTTTTTCTCGTGCTCATCGCTGTTTTTCTCTTGTTCTTTGCTTCTCATCGCTGTTTTTCTTTTGCTCTTTGCTTCTCATCGCTGTTTTTCTCGTGCCCTTTGTTGCTCATCGCTGTTTTTCTCTTGTTCTTTGCTTCTCATCGCTGTTTTTCTTTTGCTCTTTGCTTCTCATCGCTGTTTTTCTCGTGCCCTTTGTTGCTCATCGCTGTTTTTCTCTTGTTCTTTGCTTCTCATCGCTGTTTTTCTTTTGCTCTTTCCTTCTCATCGCTGTTTTTCTCGTGCTCTTTGTGGCTCATCGCTGTTTTTCTCGTGCTCATCGCTGTTTTTCTCTTGCTCTTTACTGCTTATCGCTGTTTTTCTCTTGATCTTTACTGCTCATCGCTGTTTTTCTCTTGTTCTTTGTTGCCCATCGTTGTTTTTCTCTTGCTCTTTGCTGCTTATCGCTGTTTTTCTCGTGCTCATCGCTGTTTTTCTCTTGCTCTTTACTGCTTATCGCTGTTTTTCTTTTGCTCTTTGCTTCTCATCGCTGTTTTTCTCGTGCCCTTTGCTTCTCATCGCTGTTTTTCTCGTGCCCTTTGCAGCTCATCGCTGTTTTTCTCGTGCTCATCGCTGTTTTTCTCTTGCTCTTTACTGCTTATCGCTGTTTTTCTCGTGCTCATCGCTGTTTTTCTCTTGTTATTTGTTGCTTATCGCTGTTTTTCTCGTGCCCTTTGCTGCTCATCGCTGTTTTTCTCGTGCTCATCGCTGTTTTTCTCTTGTTCTTTGCTTCTCATCGCTGTTTTTCTTTTGCTCTTTGCTTCTCATCGCTGTTTTTCTCGTGCCCTTTGCAGCTCATCTCTGTTTTTCTCGTGCTCATCGCTGTTTTTCTCTTGCTCTTTACTGCTTATCACTGTTTTTCTCTTGCTCTTTACTGCTCATCGCTGTTTTTCTCGTGCTCATCGCAGTTTTTCTCTTGTTCTTTACTGCTCAGCACTGTTTTTCTCTTGCTCTTTACTGCTTATCGCTGTTTTTCTCTTGCTCTTTACTGCTCATCGCTGTTTTTGTTTTGCTCTTTGTTTCTCATCGCTGTTTTTCTTTTGCTCTTTGCTTTTCATCGCTGTTTTTATCTGGCTCTTTACTGCTCATTGCTGTTTTTCTCGTGCTCATCGCTGTTTTTCTCTTGTTCTTTGCTTCTCATCGCTGTTTTTCTTTTCCTCTTTGCTGCTCATCGCTGTTTTTCTCGTGCCCTTTGCAGCTCATCTCTGTTTTTCTCGTGCTCATCGCTGTTTTTCTCTTGCTCTTTACTGCTCATCGCTGTTTTTCTCGTGCTCATCGCATTTTTTCTCTTGTTCTTTACTGCTCAGCACTGTTTTTCAAAGCAAAACCAGAAATGAAAAGGAAAATACTTCCAACCGAAGTGGAGAGAACCAAACGGCTGGACAACACAAGTGGGGGACCCAGCAAAGTGGATCCAAACAAGAAATGTACAAAGTGTCAAATGAACAAGAGCTTTGGGGAATTCTACAAAAACATGAATGTCTGCAAGGGGTGTAGAAGGATTGACAACGAGTGGACAAGACTTAATAGAGAGCTCATCAGAAAAGTAAAATCTGAACTGCAACAATCTCGAAACGAATACTTTGCCAAACGTTTGTGTATGAATCAACAAGCCGTTGAGGAACCTCTAGCTAATATAAGCACTTGCAGGACGACCGGAGCTCATTCTACTATTGAATCCCAGGAAACAAAGACGTCTTAAATGTATACCTGTGACATATGTGGATACCAGTCCAAGCGAAACTTCAACATAGAGCGACACAAAAAGAATGCACACGGTATGGAAGAGGATTCAACAGACTATAGTGATTCAGTCTCAGACACCACCACAGAAGCCGATAACGAGGAATAGGAACAAAGCAGTGACCATGAATCCAACGAAGACTCCGAAGAGCAATGCGAACAGTCCACATGGGAAGTCATTTTTAATAGAACATTTCAAGTACATCAATCGGAATACTCACACAAAGTAAACGAACTAGTCGAAGCCGGAATGGAAGAAAACGAGGCACGCTTGGCAGCATATAGAGACATGTTTGACACATACAGAGACGAAATACGAAAGCATTACTCGGACTATTGTCCTGGCATCAAGACATGAATAAAGACCCCGTACATAGAAAGATCAAGAAAACGGCTAAACACCTGAGAGAAGAGGAAGACTACGAATCAAAAGAATCATGGGAATATGCCGTAGAAAAACAAAAATATCTGCTTAACCGTGTTTTGAACGACTACGATCCACCACCAGCTGAAGACAGCAATGACTCTATGTGAAATTGGAACATATTACAAAGAAAAAAAACAGAAAAAATATATAAAAAAAATAAAAAATAAAAAAAAAAATTAAAAAAAAAGGGGAGGAGGGTAATGCAGCCTATATATGTTTACACATATATATATAGCCAGTCACAAGCCTGGACAAATGCAGAGTGGCCTTAAAAAATTGAGGAGGATTATTGCAGCCTATCTAATGATAGCCAGTCACAAGCCTGGATATATGCAGAGTGGCCTTTCAAATGACCTGAATGTAAGGGTGCTCTCGCACAGATCCAATCTTTGAATAACGACAATCGACCACCACTAGCAGCAGAAGCCCCAAAACTGAAATGAGCACGCGAGTAAGGTCCTGAGTAGCGATGAGCAGCAAAGAGCAAGAGAATAGCAGCGATGACGAACATCAACAAGTAGCAGGAGCGAAATGAGCACGCGAGTAAGGTCCTAAGTAGCGATGAGCAGCAAAGAGCAATAGAAGAGCAGCGATGAGCAAGAGAAGAGCAGCGAGGAGCAGCGATGAGGAAGATAAGACCAGCAATGAGCAGCGATGAGCAAGAGATGAGCAGCAATGAGCAGCGATGAGCAAGAGATGAGCAGCAATGAGCAGCGATGAGCAAGAGATGAGCAGCAACGAGCAGTGATGAGCAGCGATGAGCAAGAGAAGAGCAGCGATGAGCAGCACGGAGCAAGAGAAGAGCAGCAATGAGCAGCGATGAGCAAGAGATGAGCAGCAATGAGCAGTGATGAGCAGCGATGAGCAAGAGAAGAGCAGCGATGAGCAGCACGGAGCAAGAGAGGAGCAGCGAGGAGCAGCACGAAGCGAGAGATGAGCAGCGATGAGCAAAAGAAGAGCAGCAATGAGCAGCGATATGCAATGAAATGGACCGTCGTTGCTAAGGCAGTTGCTAAGGACACCCCTCCATTGATCTATTGGTGACAGCATCACTTGGAGGTAGGGGGACATAATCCAATCCTACCGTTGGTCCTCACAGAAAACATCACCCACAGATGAAAAGAGCGGGATAAGGGGAGATAATCCAATAGTGTACTTCGTATACTCTCGGACTTCGACATAATAGTGAGAGTATCAGACCATAGAGACCGATGAAAGATCCAGAGACGACCGAGAAGTGTGGGAAAAGGGTGGATCAAGAGATGAACAGCGATGACGAACAGTGACAAGCAGCAGGAGCGAAATGAGCACGCGAGTAAGGTCCTGAGTAGCGATGAGCAGCAAAGAGCAAGAGATCAGCAGCAATGAGCAGCACGGAGCAAGAGATGAGCAGCGATGAGCAAGAGAAGAGCAGTGGTGAGCAGCGATGAGCAAGAGATGAGCAGCGATGAGCAAGAGATGAGCAGTGATGAGCAGCGATGAGCAAGAGAAGAGCAGCAATGAGCAGCACGGAGCAAGAGAAGAGCAGCAAGGAGCAGCACGAAGCGAGAGATGAGCAGCGATGAGCAAGAGAAGAGCAGCAATGAGCAGCGATGTGCAATGAAATGGACCGCCGTTGCTAAGGCAGTTGCTAAGGACACCCCTCCATTGATCTATTGGTGACAGCATCACTTGGAGGTAGGGGGACATAATCCAATCCTACCGTTGGTCCTCACAGAAAACATCACCCACAGATGAAAAGAGCGGGATAAGGGGAGATAATCCAATAGTGTACTTCGTATACTCTCGGACTTCGACATAATAGTGAGAGTATCAGACCCTAGAGACCGATGAAAGATCCAGAGACGACCGAGAAGTGTGGGAAAAGGGTGGATCAAGAGATGAACAACGATGACGAACAGTGACAGGCAACAGGAGTGAAATGAGCACGCGAGTAAGGTCCTGAGTAGCGATGAGCAGCAAAGAGCAAGAGATGAGCAACAATGAGCAGCACGGAGCAAGAGATGAGCAGCGATGAGCAAGAGAAGAGCAGTGGTGAGCAAGAGAAGAGCAGTGGTGAGCAGCGATGAGCAAGAGATGAGCAAGAGATGAGCAGCGATGAGCAAGAGATGAGCAGCAATGAGCAGCGATGAGCAAGAGATGAGCAGCAATGAGCAGCACGGAGCAAGAGATGAGCAACGATGAGCAGCGATGAGCAAGAGAAGAGCAGCGATGAGCAAGAGATGAGCAAGAGATGAGCAGCGATGACGAACAGCAACAAGCAATAGGACCGAAATGAGCACGCGAGTAAGGTCCTGAGTAGCGATGAGCAGCAAAAGAGCAAGAGAAGATCAGCGATGACGAACATCAAACAAACAGGTATCCAAACTCAGCCAAGAGTTACCTCTGCAGCAAAAGGTATATATAAAATTATAAAAAGAAAGAAATTAAAAAAGGAATAAAAAAACGGAGGGTTTAATGCAGCCTATAGAACTGCCAGCCACAAATGGAAAGTTTTATGCGAGACTACCGATGTTCTGGATGATTTGATCGGTAGAGTACAGGATAAAGAACTAGTGGACTGGAGATATCACATTGGGGACAATGTATTCGTTAACGTCAAATCCCCATACCGCACGATTTGGATAAGCACTTTATACCCCGGGGAGACACTGGACCTATCGTCCAACAAAGAGAGGAATCGGCTTGGACACCTTCGAATGGAAAGAACTGAAGAAGATCATACCTTTGTTTGAAGAGAAAGAACCACAATTTAAAACATTGAGCCTTTTTGTAAAATAAAATATGAAACTGTTTCATTTGTGTTTGTGTTAAATATCCCAGTATACAATCACATCGATCAGTTTTGATTTACCACTCAAACCGACAACATGAGTACCGAGTGGCCTTCCGATCATCAGCAGTAAACCCCATTCCTTGTGTAGCAGCAGCAGGAGCTTAATGAGCACGCGAGTAAGGTCCTGAGTAGGGATGAGCAGCAAAGAGCAAGAGAAGAGCAGCGATGAGCAAGAGAAGAGCAGTGATGAGCAAGAGAAGAGCAGCGATGAGCAAGAGAAGAGCAGTGATGAGCAAGAGAAGAGCAGCGATGACGAACAGCAACAAGCAGCAGGAGCGAAATGAGCACGCGAGTAAGGTCCTGAGTAGGGATGAGCAGCAAAGAGCAAGAGAAGAGCAGCGATGAGCAGTGATGAGCAGCAATGAGCAAGAGAAGAGCAGTTGTGAGCAGCGATGAGCAAGAGAAGAGCAATGGTGAGCAACACGGAGCAAGAGAAGAGCAGCGATAAGCAGTAAAGAGCAAGAGAAAAACAGCGATGAGCAACAAAGAACAAGAGAAAAACAGCGATGAGCAGTAAAGAGCAAAGAGAAAAACAGCGATAAGCAATAAAGAGCAAGAGAAAAAACAGCGATGAGCACGAGAAAAACAGCGATGAGCAGTAAAGAGCCAGATAAAAACAGCGATGAGAAGCAAAGAGCAAAAGAAAAACAGCGATGAGAAGTAAAGAGCAAAAGAAAAACAGCGATGAGCAGTAAAGAGCAAGAGAAAAACAGCGATAAGCAGTAAAGAGCAAGAGAAAAACAGTGCTGAGCAGTAAAGAACAAGAGAAAAACTGCGATGAGCACGAGAAAAACAGCGATGAGCAGTAAAGAGCAAGAGAAAAACAGCGATGAGCACGAGAAAAACAGAGATGAGCTGCAAAGGGCACGAGAAAAACAGCGATGAGCAGCAAAGAGCAAAAGAAAAACAGCGATGAGAAACAAAGAGCAAAAGAAAAAGAGCAGTAAAGAACAAGAGAAAAACTGCGATGAGCACGAGAAAAACAGCGATGAGAAACAAAGAACAAGAGAAAAACAGCGATGAGCACAAGAAAAACAGCGATGAGCAGTAAAGAGCAAGATAAAAACAGCGATCAGAAGCAAAGAGCAAAAGAAAAACAGCGATGAGAAACAAAGAGCAAAAGAAAAACAGCGATGAGCAGTAAAGAGCAAAGAGCAAAAGAAAAACAGCGATGAGAAACAAAGAGCAAAAGAAAAAGAGCAGTAAAGAACAAGAGAAAAACTGCGATGAGCACGAGAAAAACAGCGATGAGAAACAAAGAACAAGAGAAAAACAGCGATGAGCACAAGAAAAACAGCGATGAGCAGTAAAGAGCAAGATAAAAACAGCGATCAGAAGCAAAGAGCAAAAGAAAAACAGCGATGAGAAACAAAGAGCAAAAGAAAAACAGCGATGAGCAGTAAAGAGCAAAGAGCAAAAGAAAAACAGCGATGAGAAACAAAGAGCAAAAGAAAAAGAGCAGTAAAGAACAAGAGAAAAACTGCGATGAGCACGAGAAAAACAGCGATGAGAAACAAAGAACAAGAGAAAAACAGCGATGAGCACAAGAAAAACAGCAATGAGCAGTAAAGAGCAAGATAAAAACAGCGATCAGAAGCAAAGAGCAAAAGAAAAACAGCGATGAGAAACAAAGAGCAAAAGAAAAACAGCGATGAGCAGTAAAGAGCAAGAGAAAAACAGCGATAAGCAGTAAAGAGCAAGAGAAAAACAGTGCTGAGCAGTAAAGAACAAGAGAAAAACTGCGATGAGCACGAGAAAAACAGCGATGAGCAGTAAAGAGCAAGAGAAAATCAGTGATAAGCAGTAAAGAGCAAGAGAAAAACAGCGATGAGCACGAGAAAAACAGAGATGAGCTGCAAAGGGCACGAGAAAAACAGCGATGAGAAGCAAAGAGCAAAAGAAAAACAGCGATGAGAAGCAAAGAACAAGAGAAAAACAGCGATGAGCACGAGAAAAACAGCGATGAGCAGCAAAGGGCACGAGAAAAACAGCGATAAGCAGCAAAGAGCAAGAGAAAAACAGCGATGAGCAACAAAGAACAAGAGAAAAACAGCGATGAGCACGAGAAAAACAGCGATAAGCAGTAAAGAGCAAGAGAAAAACAGCGATGAGCACGAGAAAAACAGCGATGAGCTGCAAAGGGCACGAGAAAAACAGCGATGAGAAGCAAAGGGCACGAGAAAAACAGCGATAAGAAGCAAAGAGCAAAAGAAAAACAGCGATAAGCAGTAAAGAGCAAGAGAAAAACAGCGATGAGCACGAGAAAAACAGCGATAAGCAGCAAAAAGCAAGAGAAAAACAACGATGAGCAACAAAGAACAAGAGAAAAACAGCGATGAGCAGTAAAGATCAAGAGAAAAACAGCGATAAGCAGTAAAGAGCAAGAGAAAAACAGCGATGAGCACGAGAAAAACAGCGATGAGCACGAGAAAAACAGCGATGAGAAGCAAAGAGCAAAAGAAAAACAGCGATGAGAAGCAAAGAACAAGAGAAAAACAGCGATGAGCAACAAAGGGCACGAGAAAAACAGCGATGAGAAGCAAAGAGCAAAAGAAAAACAGCGATGAGAAGCAAAGAACAAGAGAAAAACAGCGATGAGCTGCAAAGGGCACGAGAAAAACAGCGATGAGCACGAGAAAAAACAGCGATGAGCTACAAAAGCCAAGAGAAAAACAGCGATGAGCAACAAAAAACCAAGAGAAAAACAGTGCTGAGCAGTAAAGAACAAGAGAAAAACA
This sequence comes from Mytilisepta virgata, assembly GCA_028015205.1. Lineage (NCBI taxonomy): Eukaryota > Metazoa > Mollusca > Bivalvia > Mytilida > Mytilidae > Mytilisepta > Mytilisepta virgata. The sequence goes on from CM051517.1 coordinate 76,261,464, forward strand.
GTGCTGAGCAGTAAAGAACAAGAGAAAAACATCGATGAGCAACAAAGAGCAAGAGAAAAACAGCACGGAGCAAGAGATAAGCAGCGATGACGAGCAGCAATGAGCAGCAGGAGCGAAATGAGCACGCGAGTAAGGTTAGCGATGAGCATCAAAGAGCAGCGAAGAGCGCCATGGAGCAAGAGAAGAGAAACGAAATGCATCATAGAAATGGACCGCCGTTGCTAAGGCAGTTGCTAAGGACACACCTCTATTGGAGGCAAGGGGACATAATCCAATCCTACCTTTGGTCCTCACAGAAAACATCACCCGCAGATGAAAAGGGCGGGATAAGGGAAGATAATCCAAACGTATACTCTCGGTTTTCGACATAACAGTGAGAGTATCAGACCGATGAAAGATCCAGAGACGACCGAGAAGTGCGGGAAAAGGGAGATAATTCAATCTGGTCAAGCATGGCACATCCTGGTCCGTGACTTACGTCACTTCCGTAAACAAATCATGGGGAAAACCCATAACTTCTGGTTGCGCATGCGCGCAAAAACCACTTCCGGTTCCTGAACATGCGCAGATCACACGTCCGGGTCCTTGACTTACGTCACTTCCGGTAACAAATGGCGGGAAAAACCACTACTTCCGCGCAAACAACTTCCGGTTAATGTACATGCGCAGACCATACATCCGGGTCCTAGCACGTGACTTGCGTCACTTCCGGTAACAAATGGCGCGAAAACCCCCCTACTTCCGGTTGCGCATGCGCGCAAACCACCTCCGGTACTTCCGGTTCCGGTCACGTGACTTCCGGTTCCGGTTACGTCACTTCCTGTGACGTCATTTCCGGTTGACGTAACTTCCGGCACCTCCTCCTCAGCAGCTCCTCCTCAAATCATAACTGAAAACCGCGTATATACTACTCATACATCAAATACTTCCAACTACTACAGTAAACATTTTAACAAGCACAAAAATACAGGTAACCTTAATTTCATTACTCTTTAGAAGGCCTCTTAATCCCTAGTCTTAATTGGATGTTATTTTAGTCCAGTAGATGTTCAGGGAATAAACCGCTGAAAACGGCGTAAAACAATCATTCATAATTAGCTTAATTACTATATGTAATATATGATAGCTTGGACCATTAAGTCTTTTGAAAGAGCAATATAACATTTTCATATAAATAGCTGTTGCATTGCTTATTTCAAAATTTTAGTATTTAATATAACAATATTATATTTTTTATATGTAATTCATGTATTCTATTATAATAAATTTTTAGGATTATGGTCTGTTTTCAATATTAATTATGAATGTCTACTCTTATTTATTAAGCGATAAATTATAGGTAAATACAGGTAAAATAATCAATGCATACCTCTATGAGGCGCCGTTTTACTATTTATTCCTAATTTTTTTATATAAAAAAAAATATATTTCTTGATATCAATAATTAATTTTTGATATCAAAAAATATTTTCTGATATCAAAAAATCGAATTTTTGATATCAAGAAATCAATTTTCTGATATCAAAAATCATTTTTTGATATCAAGAAATCCATTTTCTGATATCAAATAATCGATTTTCTGATATCAATAAATACATTTTCTGATATCAAATATTCATTTTTTGATATCAGAAATTCGAATTCTTGATATCAGAAAATCATTTTTTGATATCAAAAAATGTTATATATTTTTTGATATCACAAAATCGAATTTTAATGTCAAAAATAGATTTCGAAAAATAATCACTCCCTGGTAGATACCTCCTAACTGATAGTGTTATATGCTTAAAAAAGGCTAAAAACATTAAAAAGTTTAAGCCTGCAAAAAAGCACAAGCAAAAATGCTTCTTGCGTTGGATAAACAATTTATACTGAACTTGTCGACAGGAAAATTGACAGAAATTGAAACCTTGGTGTTACAAAAGGGACTAAATCTCGTCCCTATTTGTGAAACATCGGAAAAACAAATAACGAAAGACTTTGGGATATTTGAAAGAAGATTGAGATTATCATATTTCTTTCACAATGATCCTAACATTTTAATGAAAATAGCAAATTGGAATTGTCAAAACACAAACAAACCAAACACTCTAATATTTCCTAAAAAGAAAGTGACACTCTTGCAAAACGCATCACTGTTATCCAAAATACATCGGATTGCATTTGTGAATATATTATAAAACGATACAGCAGTTAATATATTCTATAATTTAAAAATGACTAGAAGTAAATACAAATGTCTTCTAATGATAAAAGGTTAATATAGATAACCATGAAACTATCAATTATGCCTAAAGGGCGATCAATTAAAACGGTCCATCAACAAATTGTAGGACCACCTGCAAGTTACATATTTGACACTTCCCCGTAAAATCGGAAGTACGATAAGGAGCTAATAAATAATTGTCAACAGGGGCGGATCCCGAGGGGCGACGAGTGGGGGGTACAATTTTGAATAATTATCTGCCCCTTTTTGGGAGGGGGATAATGATTTTACTACCTTTATTGTTAAAGGGGGGGGGGGGGGGGGGGGTACAGCATCATATCTTCTTTTTGGTTAACATCACAGAAGATTATGTATCTGCCGAAAAATTGAAACCAATTATTATATTTTTACTGCTGTTGTGAGGTTATAGAACTAAATATCAGGATCTGGTCCTCCATGGTCTCTGTGTATGATTAGTGACTGTAAGAAAGAAGATAAATACACCTCAGGAGCAAACCAAAAAACGCAATCTATCGTAGCTAGACCGACAAATCCGGAGAGGAAAATGAACAACCACAAGCACAACAAATAAACACTGAAAGCTAGAAAACAATTAACAACACAAACTCCTATAAAAACCAGAAGTGAACTCGGGTGCTCCGGAAGGGTAAGCAGGTTCCTGCTCCGTATACGACACCCGTCATGAAGTTCAACAAAGTCAATCCGCCATCCGGTGGTAGTCACAAATCGGTGGAGGTGCGTGAAATGTTACCACAGTGGGAACAGGTCCCACATAATCTTCGATATTCGTGATGAAGACCGTAACATTTCCTAAATGATGACATCAACTTATCCCAGATTGAAAAACGTACCATGAGCGAATTGAAAGGGGACCCAAATTAAGTAATTAGACTTTCAATAATTAATAATTTTGTTTGTCATGCAAAATCATTGAAAGATGGCAGTTTTGAAGTTCAAAATATAATGACTGAAGTGGCTGCAATTTCGGTAGCCACTGCAGTTTGGATTCTCTGACGTTACATTTATCAAATTTGAAAATGGATCTCAAACTTTTGTTCTTTTACACGGCCACCGAGGTGCTAAAAAACAATCAACTGAGAGAAGAATTTTTTTGACAGTTATTAATATCTTCAAGTTTTAAATAAAATAAATGACAATTTATTAAATTAAAGATTTTAACTTTATATTTCAGAAGTCTCACCGATATAAATATTATTAAAAAAAATGATGTACCTCTCATATGTCGGAACAGTTTAACCAAATCATGGTAGTAAAGATTTATCAGATATTGTAAATGCCATTTGTACTAACAACACACTTAAATTAAAAAAGTCCAGATATTTTTACTGACCAATGAATTTCAAATATATTAATTTAAAAAAAGAGATAGATGTAGTGTTTGATATATATGCTATAGTGTATCAGTATAGAAAGAAAGATAACTCTGTTATAGGTTGGAACAATTTATGTAAACTGCTTATCTCCCTTTGTACTGTGTTATGCATTATTGCTGAGTTTCCGGTTGGGTAATAAAATAATGTACCTTGAATGGGATTTGTTTGTGTGCCAGTATTTGGTTTAATCCGAGTGTTTATTGTGACAGACACTATAATAGACATCATTTAATAACCTTTTGTTTGTATTTAAAACAACGTTCAACGATGTGAAGCTTTGTATCTAGTAATTTTACGTATAAATTTATTTTTTGTGACCTCAACTGGAAGGGGGGTGGGGGGCACGGGTCGCCTGTGCCCCCGCTAAATGCGCCACTGGTCAATGCAAACAACATGTGAAAAATAGACACATGAAGTGCTGTACGCAATAAATACTACTAATATATCTTTAAAATAATATATATTTAAAAGATTTATTGAAAAATCACATGAAATAAATAAAAACACAAAGGGAGCCTCTGAAAATGGTTTCTCAATTCAAATTTCCTGAAATAAATTAATATTTTCTGATATCAAAAAATAGAATTCCTGATATCAAAAATCCAAATTCTTGATATCAAAAAATCATTTTTTGATATCAGAAAATCGAATTTTTAATATCAGAAAATAATCTTCATTTTTTGATATCAAAAATAGAATTTTTGATATCAGGAATTCTATTTTTTTATATCAAAAATTAGAATTTTTGATATAAAAAAATAAGGAATAAATAATAAAACGGCGCCTCATATACCCCTTGAAAGGACTCTTAATCCCCCTACCTAATGATGTGTTGTTTTTGTCCAGTAGTCGCAGTCGGGGAAAACACCCATAAAACATAGTAAAGTTTAATGTCTTCTAGCTATTCCATCAGTTAAAATTTACCTATTTTATCTATTCCAACATGGAGAGAACAATAGGTGTTGTTTTAGTAAGAAGCGCAAGCCTTGATGATAGGTGATAATAATCAGGTAATTAATGCCCGGGGGAATTGATGGTCTTTGGGATTAAATTATTTGATAGGTAAATTTATTGTATTACAACATTTTCTAGTAGTTTTGCATCAGAATCCACAAACAGTTTCACTTTTTTATTGAACCATTTAAAGATAAACTAAATTCCTTTAATGAACAGAATAAACTAAATTTGTATAAATATTTAAAATACAACATAGAACTTTATCTAAAGCACCTAAAGAACAAGGGCCCTTTTCTCCTGATATTGTTTTATTCGGTTAGTTTACCTGTGTAGGTTTAATTTTAAATGTATTGATACTATATTTAAATGTATAATTGCGTCACACCTTGTTATTTTTACCTTGCTACCAATCAAGGCCAAGCTATTTATACATGTATTAGTTTATTAATACTTGATGACGAAAAAACTAACGAAATTATAATTGAGCTATTGCTTTTGCGATACAGTGCAGTGCATCATTGCCGTAGTTACAGTAACTGTTACTGGCATTATATTTTAAACAAAGCGAATTGAATTATAAAATTAGACTTGCTACAAGTCCCTCCCTAATAATTAATTAGTATTTTTATATACCAGTCTATATCATCTGCTGTCTAAAATAATAACAATTAAATACTGATTGCCGCGGAGAAACCAAAAAATTAGCTCTCTCCGAGATTCGAACTCGCATACAGTTTAACTGTTATTCAATAATCAACAACAGTATCGATTGAGCTATGACTTATTATACTTATAATCGGATGGATGGATGAATTATTGTTTAACATCCAATGGCAACAAGGTGCATATCAGGACGAGAACATGTTTATATGATAATAAATAATTCCTGCTTTGTACTAGACCGACACGCTGAGTCGTATTTTTAATGTGCCAGCTCACGAGGTAACTGTCCGCAGGAAGACATATCACCCCACTCGAACACATTATACTGACTCCGAGCCGACCAGTCTTTGCTCTTACTCCTAGATGCGGTATGCTTGGCGGAGAAGCAGCAAATACCAATTTTAATGTCTTAGGTTTGACCCGGCTGGGGATAGAACCAGCGACCTTCCGCATTCGGGGACTTTCAATCGGTATTTCAAAGGTATATGTATCTAAATTAAAGTATTGAATTGATTTTTTAAAGAAAAGTTCTATTTTCGTTAAAAAGTACATTTAGAACCAAAACAGGAAACACAAAAATTTTTACCATTAGTGCAGTACGTCTTTCAGGAAAACGTTTCAGTATGTATTTGGTTCTGGAGGTGCTTGTCATGAAATTCCCACATAAAAAGTGCGGAACCCCCCCCCCCCAAAAAAAAATGACAAAAAATGTTTTCAACATTTTTTTCTTAGCTTACTGTACGTTGTGTGTTGGATTTATCAATGCAGAAAATTGAGACGCAAACAAATTATTTTTACTATTTTCACAGACAATAAGTACTTTCAGCAATTGGCCCTCTGATCAAACATTATCTCGCTTTATTGGCTCACTATCTGTTGAATTTCGGAAATTGATAATTGGAAACTAGAGTTAGGGGGGACATAAGAAAATTCAACGTCAAAACAGATTATGTAATCAAAATTCTGTTGATGACGAAGCACATATTTCCTTCTTAATTGTAATAAAGATTCTGACTTGCGCCGAATTGTTTTTCGTTAGTAATATACAAATCATAACTCAAATTTCGATAAATTAACTATGATCTTGAACCCAGCAAATGTTTGACAGGTACAAAGTCTAGGATCCTTTATCAAACAATCGATTCAATTGACGACAAGGGACTCTCAGACTCTACCACACTCGTAATTTGCTATTTTTCACCATGTTACATTTGTTATTGCTATTGTATACATGTTTTTGTCACAAGTAAATTGATCATGACTTATATGGCAAAAAAATTTTGAATTTAAATATAAAATAGAAATTTAAGAGAGAAAAAAAAACATAAAAAATGAATTTTCTATTACAGAACTTCAATATTTTAGAGTTAAAAGAGATTTTTTTCTTTTTCTGTATAAATTTATTGTTTGTTTATTTTTTATTTTTTTTTTTGTTTGCTTCATATTTACATTTTTGGCATTTACTTAAAGATCAAGAATCTTTCTTATGTTTTTAATTCTTTAAAGTTGAACTTGAGAAAACAATAATAAACATGTATCAGAAACATAATAATAAGTTTTGAACACTAAAGGCTTATCATGGCTTTTGCTTGAATCAATGTATGATGTTGCAATATGTGTTTAATATGCATATCTTGTTGGTAAATTATACTTAGCTTTATTCTCAATAAAAATTCTGAAGAACCTATCTTTTTTATCAATAAGTATACAACATTTACTTTAATTGGTCTTAATTAACTTTTCCCCATACTCACATGTTTTTATAACATAAACACCCTGAATCCCCTTTGTATTTATAACATAAACACTCTGATCCCCTTTGTTTTTATAACATAAACACCCTGAATCCCCCTTTTTTAATAACATAAACACCCTGATCCCCTTTGTTTTTATAACATAAACACCCAATCCCCTTTGTATTTATAACATAAACACTCTGATCCCCTTTGTTTTTATAACATAAACACCCGGAATCACTTTTTTTTAACATAAACACCCTGATCCTCTTTGTATTTATAACATAAACACCCTGAATCCCCTTTGTTTTTATAACATAAACACCCTGATCCCCTTTGTATTTATAACATAAACACCCTGAATCCCCTTTGTTTTTATAACATAAACACCCTGATCCCCTTTGTTTTTATAACATAAACAACATGAATCCCCTTTGTATTTATAACATAAACACCCCAATCCCCTTTGTATTTATAACATAAACACTCTGATCTCCTTTGTTTTTATAACATAAACACCCGGAATCCCTTTTTTATAACATAAACACCCTGATCCCCTTTGTATTTATAACATATTAACATAAACACCCTGAATCCCCTTTGTTTTTATAACATAAACACCCTGATCCCCTTTGTTTTTATAACATAAACACTCTGAATCCCCTTTGTATTTATAACATAAACACCCTGAATCCCCTTTGTTTTTATAACATAAACACCCTGATCTCCTTTGTTTTTATAACATAAACAACATGAATCCCTTTGTATTTATAACATAAACACCCTGATTCCCTTTGTTTTTATAACATAAACACCCTGAATCCCCTTTGTATTTATAACATAAACACCATAAATCCCCTTTGTTTATATAACATAAACACCCTGAATCCCCTTTGTATTTATAACATAAACACCCTGAATCTCTTTTGTTTTTATAACATAAACACCCTGAATGCCCTTTGTTTTTATAACATAAACACCCTGATCCCCTTTGTATTTATAACATAAACACCCTGAATCCCCTTTGTTTTTATAACATAAACACCCTGATCCCCTTTGTTTTTATAACATAAACACTCTGAATCCCCTTTGTATTTACAACATAAACACCCTGAATCCCCTTTGTATTTATTATATAAACATCCTGAATCCCCTTTGTTTTTATAACATAAACACCCTGATCCCCTTTGTATTTATAACATAAACACCCTGAATCCCCTTTGTTTTTATAACATTGACACCCTGACCCCCTTTGTTTTTATAACATAAACACCCTGACCCCCTTTGTTTTTATAACATAAACAGTCTGAATCCCCTTTGTATTTATAACATAAACACCCTGAATCCCCTTTGTTTTTATAACGTAAACACCCTGATCCCCTTTGTATTTATAACATAAACACCCTGATCCCCTTTGTTTTCATAACATAAACACCCTGATCCGCTTTGTTTTTATAACATAATCACCCTGATCCCCTTTGTTTTTATAACATAATCACCCTGAATCCCCTTTGTTTTTTATAACATAAACAGTCTGAATCCCCTTTGTATTTATAACGTAAACACCCTAATCCCCTTTGTATTTATAACATAAACACCCTGATCCCCTTTGTTTTTATAACATAAACACCCTGATCCCCTTCGTTTTTATAACAAAATCACCCTGATCCCCTTTGTTTTTATAACATAAACACCCTGATCCCCTTCGTTTTTATAACAAAATCACCCTGATCTCCTTTGTTTTTATAACATAAACACCCTGATCCCCTTTGTTTTTATAACATAAACAACATGAATCCCTTTGTATTTATAACATAAACACCCTGATCCCCTTTGTTTTTATAACATAAACACCCTGATCCCCTTTGTTTTTATAACATAAACACCCTGAATCCCCTTTGTATTTATAACATAAACACCCTGATCCCCTTTGTTTTTATAACATAAACACCCTGAATCCCCTTCGTTTTTATAACATAAACACCCTGATTCCCTTTGTTTTTATAACATAAACACCCTGATCCCCTTTGTATTTATAACATAAACACCCTGATCCCCTTTGTTTTTATAACATAAACACCCTGATCCCCTTTGTTTTTATAACATAAACACCCTGATCCCCTTTGTTTCCACAAGTATTACTGGTATTCCAACACAAAATTTTACCTTTTTACCTGTAATTTTCAAAATGTTGGAATAGATAGGATGAATTGTAAAACATCAACAAATTTTAACATCATAAAATAAATTAGTAACTTATTGTATACATTTGTATATTGTACAACAGTAATTTGTTTGTTTAGTTGGGGTTTTACGCCGTTTTCAGCACATGTGGCTATTTCGCGGCGGCCAGTTTTTATTGGTGGAGGAAGCCGGAGTACTCGGAGAGAACCACCGACCTTCGGTAGGAAAATTGGAAATCCTTGTCGATTAAGATTGGAGTCGAACACACCCCGCCACAGATGAGATTCAGCGTTGACAGGCTAGTGATCATTAGTAGTCATGACGAACTACCTAAACCACTTGGCCACCGAGGCGCCCAACAGCACTTTGTATATTGTACAACAGTAATGTGTATATTCATGGCAGTATCAACATAATTTTCTTGATTTATTTTTGATACGTGTGTTTATTACTTTTTTTAATATAAAGAAGGTTGGGTAAAAATATCAAATATGAAAATATTTGCATTTTCGTTAAAAGCATGTACAATTTTTTCTCTTGTACCGATCTTTGTTTGGAGAACCATTGAAATATTATCCCGTGGGCTTTGCAAAGCTTAAGAATATTTACAGAAAAAAAAATTGTATTGCTACAATTCACATATTATTAGGTGAACTTGACTCATCCGTACAAGAGATTTTTAACGAAAATGTATTATGATATATTCGTAATCCATTTCATTATTTTTTGTAATAGATGCAGCACAATTTTACCCAACCGTTAAAAAAATATTAAATAACACAAATAAAGAAATAAAATTCTTTTGATAATTAACGCCAACTCGGATACACGATATGTACAATTTCATAATGACGTCATATTTTGTCGCTGGTCAACTTTAAACGTATCTAAAAATATATTAAAATGCTGTAAAACATACTAATCGGTCTCACACGTTAGGAAAATGCGGCAATAAAATGTCCCCACTTGTATTTAATATGTAGTAAAATTGTAACGCACTGTGTTGTTGAATATAAATTGAAGAAATCAAGAGAAATAAACATTATAAAAGAACGTAAATACAGAATTCTTATGACTATGAATAAAATTGTTAATGTTATTGTTCTGAACTTTGATTTTTGTTTTTGCTTTATGACACCACCCCCACACACGAAGAAATGTGCCATTTAAACTATCAATTGGACGAAATCCAACAGTATATGATCGTACATACCTTCGAAGTTTCCGTCGTCATAAAGTGGCACGGCTTCTATCAGACAGACTGCCACAACAAGAATTACCAAAACTTGAACCATTCGAGAATGCATCTTCTTCAAATATTCCACATACAAAAAAACAAGTGGGAAGGTATGGCACCTTTATACCCTAACACTCCTGCTTCGGATTTACACTTGTCTTAACGATAATCCACCAATAATTTATTTACTCATTAGCAAAGATAAGAAATCTATTTTTCCACTAAATGAACACTATTATCGTCGTCTACAGCAATTAGAGACTTTAATTAAGGACAGACAGAAGAAACAATGGAAGTCATTTCTTTGTAAATCATATAAAGCAAGTTATTTTTCATCTGAACGAGAATATCATGATTGTAACTGAATATTAATTGGGAGATTGTTGTTGAGTCGCACCAAAATAGATTACAGGTATATATTTTTCAAAATCTGACTTCATTCGTTTGCGTCAATTTTATAAATTATGATATATATCGACTTCAAAATTAGAGTGAGGAGGGAGTGGACAGATATATGTTGATTAATACTTTTTGTAAGTATGTAGGAGTAGAAATATATTTTCTTGAAAACGCCACATAATCTACTTTGTCGTATGAGGCTTTTTCTGTTTAGATTAATTATATTTTTCTTTTTGTTGTTGCTATTGGCAAGGAGTTTTGCTTGGCTATAAGGCTTTAAAAATATCATATTACAGATGATAACTATCAATGTATCTTGCTATCATATCATGGTATGGATTTGTCAAAACAAGCTTATATTTAAAAAAAAGTTACAAACTATGGAAAAAAAACGGACTGAAATCAATTACAGTTTTGGTATACATTCAAAAAGTATATACTTAATATAAAGAAAAGACTACATACCATTATAAGTATCCACTTAATATAAAAAAAAGACTACATGACATTATAAATATCTTCTTAATATAAAGAAAAGACTACATGACATTATACGTATCTACTTAATATAAAGAATAAACTACATGACATTATAAGTATCTACTTAAGATAAAGAAGAGACTACATACCATTATAAGTATCCACTTAATATAAAGAAAAAACTACATGACATTATAAGTATCTACTTAATATAAAGAAGAGACTACATAACATTATAATGTAACGAAAACCTTAACTAACAGTGAAAGTAAGGTGACAATGTTACAATGACTCTAGACTTTGGTTCTTGTATTGGAAAATAACAAATAAGTTTCCAATGCTTTAATTATCAGATACTAATATACAAAATGATATTTATGGGAAACTATGATTTATTTTGAGTGAAATAATATTATAATAAAATGTATCGGTATCTGTGATATAATGGTTATCCGTTATATTGAAGGTCAGTAAACACCATGTTGACCATTAACTGTGGTAAATTAATTAACCATACTTTGTGGATAAATAATTTTAAATTACCATAGTTTTTACCATAAAATTGTGGTTAATCATTAACTGTGCCACTTTCAACCAAATAATATGTGGCGAAGTGCTTTACAGTATGGTAATGATTTTCCCATACAAAGAGTGGTAAAAGTTAATGGATATTTACCATATAGGTGTTCATTCGTTCTGACATGATGTTCTCAGACAGCAGAATAACCCTGGTTGTATAAAATCATCTGTTTATTTACGGTCAGTACAGGTAATTCACCTGAATGGACACGTGTGAAGCGTCATACCTGACTGCACACATGTATTCTACATTCATAATTAATTAGTGATAAAAAATCAATACTGACCCAACTATATAATTCAGACGATAAATCAAGGTGAACAGTTTTAATAGAGAGGTTTTATAATAACATCTACAAAACACAATAAATAATCAAAGTGAAACATATCAAGCACAAAATATAATGAAGTTACAATTTACTGTTCGTTACATTGCCCCCTCCTAATTCCACATTTTGTCCTCAAATAGATATCCTTGCAATAACAAAATAAGTTCAATTTTTATTTGTATAATGGAACACAAGTCGTCTAACATCAACTCTTTGGCTTCCCTCAAAAGTTCCTTTAAGTACCTTTTTTCCTTTGGCAAAGTTTCCATATCACAAGATCCTCGGTTTGTGTAACAAGTAGTTAATGATGTGTCGGTAGCGAGCTGGATCTCGGTCTAAGTATATTTCCTTCTCATCTGTATAGCCATATTTCGTATCTACCAATGTTGATAAGAGTGACCCTTCAATTGTTTTTAATGTCTGTAGAGAAATATCAAATTTAGTTCCGCTCACGTTTAAAACAATCCTATTATCTTTCATAAATTTATATTTTTTTTTACCAAGAGTTTATTTTGTATGTCAACAGCTTGTAAATTTGCATTTGCTGTTTCCACAGGCATAGCTTGAATTCCTTCACGAGTGATTGGTGTTGATTCTTTTGGAGTAGCGGATATACAATTAACAGGTACAACGGTACTTGGCTCTGAGAGACCTTCTGAAACTAACGGGAAAGATGGAGTAGATTTTGCAATATTATTATTTTGATCGGTTTGTAATTTTGAAGAGAAGGATCCATAAGATGTTTCAAACGACAGTTCAGCATGTTCCTTTCTGTTGACAACTGTCCTAGGAACATAATGATCTGAATTGGAACTTTCTGCACTAGATGATCTATATCTTCTCAAAGGTGATCTTGATCTTGAATGTGACCTACTTTTCCTTTCATCTTGCACAGGAATACTTGACTGGGATACTGTAGATGTTGTTACTGTACGTATAGCTTCTGTTCGTGCTGCTGTTTTATCTGTTCTCCACATTCCTACATTTTGCAATCTTCTTTCTTGCCTCTGTTGTTCTATAGTTATCAAAATCTTCTTTTGCTATCTTTCCGCTATCACCAGTAGTTCTGTTATAACAAACACTTTGAAAGGGATTTTTCCCTCTGGTGCATCTAGCATGTTTGCCATCTTGCCTTGCTGTTACGGAGTGACAAAAAGTACATTGCTATCAAAAGACTGAGTGTTTTTCCATAACATGACGTTCAGCCCTAGCAAACGATACAAATTTCATGAAGTCACCTTCTTCCTTTGGAGCACACACAATGCAGCGCCATTGATTTCTCTGAAATGATCATATACGTATAAAAACTTAATAATCACATGATTTGAGCTATATACAACAAGAAAATTGTTATTTACAGCTAATATCTAATAAAATCATCAAAACGTTTTGGCATTTTTACTGTCCTACGTCTTGATACAGGTGTTTTTATGTGTGAATGATCATTTAAATCACCTGCCGTGATAATACCTAAATGACCTGCTGTAGGGATATTGTGGAGATGCCTCAAAACAAGCTCTCTAAAGATTTTAGGTAAGACTAATTGCCATGTTATATCTTTTCCGTCAAAATTCTCCCACTTCCTCTAAAGGATACCTGACCTTATATAGATAGTGTCCCATCTTGCCCAGTAGTATTTGGTAGATGGAGAGAGATTGCAGATTTCTGACCAATCTGGTTTACAATCTCTTCACTCTTTTAGTTCTATTATTGGTCTAATAGTTGGGTCATTCAACTGTTCGTGTCTTAACTTTTCAAGACTTACAGCGTGTAATTCTAATTCAGAACTAATTTGAAATTCTGAACTGTTCCATGAATCGTCAACACCTACAGCATGTATGCTTTCTAAATTGAAGTCGGACTGAATTTTCTCCTTCAGTTCTACTTTTTCACAATGTTTACAAGAAAGCTCACAGGGCCTTCTAGATAAAGCATCTGCATTTGCATGACTGCGGCCTTTTCTGTGAACAATCGCGAAATCATACTCAAAAAGCATTTCAAACCAACGAACTAGTTGGCCTTCTGGGTCTTTGAAGTTTTTTTAGCCATGTTAAGGATCCATGATCTGTCCTAACCGTGAAGTGTGTACCTGTCAAGTAACAACGAAAATGCTTCAGGGATTCTACAAATGCAAGTAGTTCCCTTCTAGTCACAAAATATGATCTTTCTGGTTTTGATAGAACTTTACTGTAGTAACCAATGACCTTTTCTTGACCTTCCTGGATTTGTGAAAGTACTGCACCTAAACCTACATTACTTGCATCTATATCCAATATGAATTTTCCCTCTCTAGTAGGGTAGCTCAATATTGGGGCTGCAGTTAATCTGCTTTTCAGAGTATTCAATGCATTTTCACATGCTTCAGTCCATTAAAATGTTTTAGATTTTTGTGTCAATTGGTGTAAAGGTTTTGCAATATCAGCAAACCCCCGTATAAATTTTCTGTAATAAGAACTCAATTTCATAAATTTACGTACATCTTTTATCGATTGAGGAGTTGGCCATTTTGGTATGCAAGAAATTTTATCAGGATCAGTTTCAATACCTTCTTCAGAAACGTAGTGCCTTAAAAATTTAACTTTCTTTTGAAAAATATGACATTTGTCAGGACTTAATTTGAGACCAGCTTGTTTAATTCTTTGAAAAACAAGTCTTAAATTATGCATTTTTTCTTCAAATGTTTTTCCAAACACAATGATATCGTCTAGGTAAACAAGACAGAACTTGAATGTTAGCCCTGATAAGATTTTCTCCATTAGTCTGGTAAAACTGGACCCTGAGTTACATAGTCCCATGGGTAAAGTCTTAAATTGCCAGAAACCACCTCTTCCTGTAACAAAACCAGTTTTATGGCGGTCTCGTCTATCGAATTCCTGTTGCCAATATCCCTTTTTTACATTTAACGTGGAGAACCATTTGCCCCAGATAGGGTATCAAGTGTATCATCAATTCGAGGAAGTGGATGACTATCTTTAACTGTGACGTCATTTGATTTTCTGTAATCAATACAGAATCTTAAAGACCCGTCTTTTTTTCTAACAAGTACTATGGGACTAGACGAAGGGCTTTGACTTGGTTCAATAACTCCCATATCTTGCATTTCTTTAATTTCTTTTTCGACTTCTGACTTCATGGAAAATGGTATTCGACGGGGATGTTGACGGATAGGTTTTGCATTACCAGTATCTATTCGGTGTTTTACGTCAGTTTTTCCTATATCTGTAGATGTTTTCGAAAATATATTTTCGTATTCATATAAAAATACTTTCATTTCATTTTTCTGCTTGTCTGAAAGATGGGAAGTAGATTTTTCAATTAATTTTTCTAAATGAACCATATGTTCATGGTTTTTGTCACTGTCTGATTGATTTTTGTCAGATGGACACTCTACTGTTTCACAAGTAGCAGCAAAGGTTCGTTTATTTAAAGATATGGGTTGGTTTGTTAAATTTAAAACTCTTAATGGATAACTACTTTGATTTCCCCTTGATACAATTTTTGCTAACATTAGAGGGCTGTCTGTCAAGAATTTTCTTGTTGGTTCAATTATAATTGTCTCTCCCAATTTGACATTATCATGGGGGATATGTTGTACTAAAGCTTCACTGTTTGGGGGAATAACAGTATTATATGTTACAACAAGTCTACAACACTGTGTTTCCACACTTGAGGTATAAAGTTGTATAAGTTCATCCTCAATTACCAATGACACTTCGAGTATCATTAAATTGCATTTGTTTTTATTTAGAAAATCAAAACCTAGAATTCCTTGGTTTTTTATGTCAGCAAACCAAAAAGTGTGCTCTAAGATCAGATATCCCAATTTTACGGGCAATTCAATACAACTGAGAAAAGGTATGATGTCACCAGTTGCTGTTACTAGTGATTGATTTACCCTCTCAAGTTTTGAAACAAAATGTTTGGGTAGATTGTCTAAAGTATCACTTCTTAGTAAAGAAATTGTTTCTCCAGTGTCTACTAAAAAAGATATTGGCTTATTAGATATTGTACTTTAACAAAAAGACCTTCATCGGAAGACCAAATTGTTCTGGTATAAACTTCAGTGGGTCGTTTGTCATTATTGGATGTCACATCAAGACCCTCTGATTTGACATCTTCTAGTTTCTCAATTTGTTTTCAGCAAAAGTAACTTGTTTCCCTAAGAATTTATTTTGGAACTGTTTTTGCCTATTATGCTTTTTAGCGAAAGGTTTCTTTTCATTGTCCTGTTTAGTACTATTTCTTGTATCCGGGAAGTTTCGTAAGTCATCTGACTGGCAGTTTAATGTTTGATAATTCAAAGTTAATTTCAAAGAATTAACTTCATCCGCCGAAGATCTGACAAGTTGTTCTAAACTAGAAAAATTTGATTTAGATTCATTTTTAAATGATCCTTTATCATTCACTGATCTTACTAGTTTATGTTTAGCTTTATCTGCCATTTTGTGGGTTTCTATTCTGACAGCAAGCCTTTCCGCTTCTGTTATGTCATTAGGCTGGGCTTGTCTAAGTCGAATTATAATATCATGATCGTCTAGTGCGTCAATAAAATAATCTACTGAGAGGGTGATCAGCCTTTGGATAAGCTTGGCGGGTTAATTTCATAATAGAACTAGCTAAATCTGAAATAGTTTCGTCTCTCTTTCTAGAGAACCCTTGTAATTTAGCTCTGTACATTTCGGCTTTATGAACACAGCCAAACTTCCTTGCCAAAGCTTCCTTCAATTTTCCAAAGTCCCTTTTGTCTTTTTCATTTAATTCACTTAATACAGCCCTAGCGACCCCCTTTAGACTACTAGCCAAGTAAAGACTCTTCTCTCTTTGATCCCAAGTGTTTATATCTGAAGTAATTTCAAACTGAGAAATATATTCTTCCCAGTCATCTGAGCCACTATATGTGACAGGACGTATATCAACTCTTTTAGTTTTTCTTTCCCCAGTGATTTGATCTCTTGGTGCCAAATTTTGCGTTTGGTAAGATGTATCTATGAAAGCGTTTGTATGCGTTGATTGTAATGCATTGTCAGAGCCTGTAAATTGATTTGACAAATTAAGTGTAGGAGTACTTATTTGACCTTTAAATACAGCTGTACTAAATGTTACATCTGTAGATGTAGAAGGAAAGCGGCTGCAACAAGGTGTGTAAGTACTTTGAAGAGACTGATTGTACAACCCGTTGCTTGATATACTAACTATTGGTGTACTAGCCACTGAATAATTTGTTGGTGAATTATGTTGAATATCTAAATTTACAGGGGTATTACTTTGCGATGACATGCCTATACTCCCTTGTATACCTTCATAACTTGGATAAGGCGTGGACGGATTTTGTCTGTAAAAAATGTCTTTATATTTCATAGTGTTTGTGTCAAAATTTTGCTCTATTTGTGTAGATTCTCTCATTTGAATAATTGGCTGTTCATAGTCTGCTCGAAGACAAGCCAGTGTATTGATTTGATCTTGTAAGTTCTGATATTTATCGACCTGACCAATTTTAAGTTTCTTGACTTCAACATGAAGATCATTGACTGTACTGTCAAGTTTTGACATTTTATTGAACATTTCTGAATTGAAACACGATATCTTTTCTATCATATTAGAACACATTCGCATTTGTTTATGACTTTCAACAATTTCTCCATTCAGAGTTTCTCTTAATTCTGTCTGAGCAAGAGCTATTTCGTCAATTTTCTGAAAAATTTGATTATTTTCCTCTTGGAATTTTGAGGAAACCCCAAAAGACGTATCTTTTTCTGTTTCAGATCTAAAATCAAACAAATCGTCGAAAAAATCTTTTGAACTGGACATGATTTTGTTTTTAATTCCAACAAGATGTAAAGGTCATAGCATCCCACCGCTGCCACCAATGTAACGAAAACCTTAACTAACTGTGAAAGTAAGGTAACAATGTTACTAGAAACGGGACTCGAGACTTTGGTTCTTGTATTGGAAAATAACAGATAAGTTGCCAATGCTTTAATTATCAGATACTATTATACAAAATGATATTTATGAGAAACTATGATTTATTTTGAGTGAAATATATATTGTAGTAAAATGTATCGGTATCTGTGATATAATGGTTATCTGTTATATTGAAGGTCAGTAAACACCATGTTGACCATTAACTGTGGTAAATTAATTAACCATACTTTGTGGATAAATAATTTTAAATTACCATAGTTTTTACCATAAAATTGTGGTTAATCATTAACTGTGCCACTTTCAACCAAATAATATGTGGCGAAGTGCTTTACAGTATGGTAATGATTTTCCCATACAAAGAGTGGTAAAAGTTAATGGATATTTACCATATAGGTGTTCATTCGTTCTGACATGATGCTCTCAGACAGCAGAATAACCCTGGTTGTATAAAATCATCTGTTTATTTACGGTCAGTACAGGTAATTCACCTGAATGGACACGTGTGAAGCGTCATACCTGACTGCACGCATGTATTCTACATTCATAATTAGTGATAAAAAATCAGTACTGACCCAACTATATAATTCAGACGATACATCAAGGTGAACAGTTTTAATAGAGAGGTTTTATAATAACATCTACAAAAAACACAATAAATAATCAAAGTAAAACATATCAAGCACAAAATATAATGAAGTTACAATTTACTGTTCATTTCAATAAGTATCTACTTAATAAAAAGAAGAGACTACATAACATTATAAGTATCTACTTAATATAAAGAAGAGACTAAATAACATTATAAAGTATCTACTTAATATAAAGAAAAGACTACACGACATTATAAGTACCTACTTAACATAAAGAAGAGATTACATGACATTATAATTATCTACTTAATAAAAGAAGAGACTACACAACATTATAAAGTATATCTTAATATCAATAAAAGACTACATACTATTATAAGTATCTACTTAATATAAAGAAGAGACTACATAACATTATACGTATCTAGTTAAGATAAAGAAGAGACTACATACCATTATAAGTGTCGGGAATTGCGGGAATTATAGACGTTACGTTACGCTAATCCAATTGTACTATTATAACGTCACGGGTTTATGTGTAGAGTTGAATTGTATGGGCGAACTAGATACGCAATAAACACAATGCAAAGTACATCGAATTAGTTTTATTCTTCACATTAATTGGTGCCGTGACCAGGATGAAAAGATGTCTTTGGTAAAACTGCAGAACACTCGAGTGGGACACAAAAGTGTAGTAAAAAGATTCTTACGGAAAGTGGCAGAAGCGGAAGAAAACCCGGTAATCAGCCGTAGTGCAATTGAAACTTTACTAGACGAGAATTGCAAAGTATTGAAAGCATTGGATAAGGAAATTTGAAGCTACAGACGAGAATAACACCGAAGCTGAACTTATCGAGACAGATGAGTATAATTTACATCTTTATACCAAAATCAAAGATTTACGCATTTTCATCAATGAAAAATCGCCATCACGCAATGAATTTGTCAATTAAACCTTGCAACAGAGCTTAACTGAGCACAATGTACATTCCCAACAAATATTTCCGTCATTTTCGTCAATTTCAAGTCAAAAGCAACACCTACCAAAACTCACATTACCGAGATTTAACAGAGACATATTGTGTTGGCAGACATTTTGGGACTCATTTGAGTCATCAGTACACAACAACATAAGCTTAACAGACATACAGAAATTTAGTTATTTGAAATCGCTCGTTACCGATGATGCCGCAAAAACCAAGGCCGGATTTCTATTGACAAACGCTAATTATTCGGAAGCAGTAAAGATTTTGAAAACAAGATTTGGACAACGCCATAAGATAATCGTCGCGTATATGCAAGCCTTATTAGAACTCAGAGCTCCAAGCAACAATTTACAAAGTATCCGTGATTACTATGACACGCTAGAAACTTATATCCGTGGACTAGAAGCTTTAGGTTAGTCGGGAGATACATTCGGAACTTTACTCATACCCGTGATATTGAACAAACTTCCAGATGATTTTCATATGCATTTAACAAGAGACAACGGAAAGTATTTTGAAGAAAACCCAAATTATGGAAACTGGTAAACGCATGAAATTCGCTGGAAATGATAGTTATTACATGTCGCAGCCGACCGCATCGTTCTTGACAAGTACAAGTAGGAAAGAGAAAACGATTACGAAATGGGAACCCAAGGAGAGAAAACCGACACAAATTCGAGACAAGCCATGCGTATTTTGCAACGAGAAACATGGTCCTACGATATGTCATAATGTCACAGATTATAGTCATCGCTATAACATCGGCAACAAGCAACTTTGCTATAATTGTTTTGGTACACACAAGTCTAGCGAGTGTAAATCGAACCTTAGATGTCTTAGATGCAAGAATTGCAATAAAAATTATTACACTAGCTTATTACAAGAACACGAATCACGCCAACAGTATAATACATTTCGACCAAACAATCACGGGAAAACATCTATTTATAACGTTGTAGACAGGACACCGGAACCAGCGAGTATCAACACTTCATCAACTACAAATTCAGGTACAAATGTTTTACTGAAAACAGCAATAGCCCTAGTAAGTATAGAGAGGAATGTAACTGATGCGAATATTTTGTTTGACGAGGGGGGCAGCGTTCTTTCATTACGGAAAAACTAGCGTTGGACTTGCACTTAGATATAAATACAGTTGAAACAGAAGCAATTTATTTGTCCGCGTTTGGTAGCAGTGGAAATGAAGTTAGACATCTTCCGAAAACGACAATTTATGTACAGTCGATTGGAATGCACAATGTTTTAGTTGGCCATAAAGTTGAAGAATTTGACTTGCAGTTCTGGAAACTAGAATCGCTTGGGATCAAGGAGGACGAAAAGGAGACAGAATTTAATGATTATCTGGAAAGTGTCAGGAAAAATCGATAGAATTACGGGAGGAAGGTACATTCCGCGGTTACCATGGAAACCGGAGTATAAAGAGTTACCTAGCAACTACGGAGTAACGAGAAGGAGAACGGAAAATGTTGTCAACAGACTTAGAAAACAGCCAGACTTGCTTAAAATATACGACAAAATTATCAAAGATCATGTAGACAGTGTATTTATTGAGAAAGTCGAAAATGTAGACGGAAAGCCTGAATCCGACATCATTCACTTCATTCCACATCATCCCGTAACTAAAGATTCGAGTACGACATCCATTAGGATCGTTTATGATTGCAGTTGCAGACAAACGCCGCAAGATGTTAGCTTGAATGATTGCTTGATGAACACGCCACCGAAATTGAACGACTTGTCAAAATTACATACTGTAAATATGGAAATTATTGCGATGTTTATATTATTGCGAAAATTGCGATCGGTTGAGGATCGCAATATTAAAAACTCGTCAGATTTATTCTTAATTTGTATCCCTTTCTTTACATTTTCGTGAGTAAATTTCTGGTCTTTGATTGCCGACATCCAGAGACAGGTTAATTGGTAGTTACTTAATTAAATAGTTATTGTTTTGGAAGCAATAATATATATAATAACATTTTGAAATCTAATATTTTTAAAACCATTAATTTAAACGAGTACATTAATAAAACTTTCATCTCCATCTACAATTTTTAAACTTTTTTTACATGGGCGGCGATCGCAATAATTAAACCTCGCAATTTTGCCTGGAGTAGAAGAATCGCAATATTAAGTGCACGCGAAAATTTCCGAACTTACTGTATTAGATTTAGATTGAACCCGATTGGAATAGTATCGAGAAAGCTTTTTTACATGTTGGACTTTACAAAGACGATCGTGATGCTACAAGATTTCTCTGGTTGAAAGATTTATAAAGCCCGCAAACTGAATTTGACACATATAGATTCAAATCTGTACTTTTCGGAGCGACATCGTCTCCGTTTATATTAAATGCAGTCCTGTTAAAGCATCTTCATGAGAACGACGGAAAACTTTAAAGATTGTTGGAACGAGATTTATATGTAGATAATATACTTTCGAGCGTAAAAAGCACTGATGAAGCGCAAACTTATTTCAAAGAATCTAGGGAACTGTTGTCGAGGGGAGACTTCAATTTACGTTCTTGGACGTCAAACGAAAACTTGAGAAACGTAGCAAAATCCGAGGGAGTAGCGGACAAATTAGCGAAAGTGCTTGGTATGCGTTGGGACGTTTCTACAGATAAACTTATGTATGGACCTCAACCGCTGAATACACAAAATAGTAACAAAATGTCGAAACGGGAGATATTGAGACAGTCGTCTAAGGTATATGACCCGTTAGGTATGTTAAGTCCAGTTACCGTGAGAGCAAAAATGCTAATTCAGGAACTTTGGAAAGAGAAATATGATTGGGACCAAATATTGCCGATTGAAATACGATCGAAATGGGAAGGACTAGCCAATGATATTACCGCAGCGGAAAAAATTACGATACCGAGATGTTACACAGAGAAAGGTTGTTCGAACAACCGATAACTACATGTATTCGTTGATGCATGTACTAAAGCTTATGAAGCGACTGTTTATGTAACAACCGACATAGAAAGTACATTGGTTATGGCGAGGAGTCGAGTTGCACCCGTAAAAGAACTTACGTTACCGCAGTTAGAACTCATGACAGCTGTTATAGGAGCGAGATTAGGTAAACATGTTCAGAATGTATTGGAATGTACTACTGTCACATTTTGGTCCGACAACCAAATTGTTCTACAATGGCTCAAAACTTCGAAACCACTAAAGAAATTTGTTTCTAATAGAATTCAAGAAATCAACGAAATCACGAAAGGATTCAAGTGGCGTTATTGTCCGACAATATCTAACCCCGCCGACTTGTTAACACGAGGAATTAGCGCAAAGATGATAACAGAAAACAAATTATGGATGACAGGACCGACTTGGTTGGTAATTAAAAGTGAATGGCCAACACCGCAAATTTCCGTAAATATAGTTACCGATCTAGACGAAGAGATACAAACCGTAGAAACAGACACCATATATCGAAAAAGTGAACCGGATAGTATTGGAACTGACAAGATTATGGATTTTCAGAATTTTAGTTCATATTGTAAATTGTTACGAGTAACAGCTTATATTATGCATTTTATGAACAATTGTAAAATTTCGAAGTCTGATAGGATCACCGGATCACTACTCGAGAATGAAATGAAGAGCGTATCGGAAATTTGGATTCAAAATTGTCAAGAGACTAGCTTTACGGAGGAGTAAAACTCATTATTATCAAACATTAACCAAACGAGTAAACTATGCTTAGTTCGACAGCTACGATTATTCATGGATGAAGATAAACTATAACGTTGTAGAGGCAGACTACATAATGCACCGTTAACAGACAATACGAAGTTTCCTTACTTATTAGCAAACAATCACGCTTTGACTAAAATCATCATTATGGACGCACACAGATTGGTATTACATTCAGGAGTGAATTCTACAATTACGCAGCTTCGACAATCGTTTTAGATTCCGTCAATTCGTCAACTTGTTAGAAAATTACTTAACCGATGTGTGACTTGCAAAAGAGTGATTGGAAAACCGTATACCGCACCTGATCCACCGCCTTTACAGAACGTCAGAGTTCAAGATTCACCGCCGTTTACAGTTACCGGAATAGACTTTACTGGTTTGTTAAATGTTAGAGACAGATATGGAAATGTAGTAAAATCTTATATTTGTTTATTCACGTGTGCCGCAACAAGAGCTATTCATTTGGAACTTTTATCAAATTTAAGTGAAGAGACATTTCTACAAGCATTCCGACGTTTCTCTAGTAGGAAATCGTTACCACGTGTAGTTATTTCAGATAATGCATGTACTTTTATTTCCGCATCACGAGACATTCAGAGCTTGTGTAATTCGAAGAAGATTCAGGAAGCATTCTCATCCCACGGTATAGACTTGAAATTTATCCCGAAACGTGCACCCTGGTTTGGCGGGTGGTGGGAGAGACTCATCGCGCTAACAAAGACAACGTTGAAGAAGACACTCGGAAGATCACTTATTGATATAGACTTTTTACATGCGATCATTACCGAAATTGAGAAGATACTGAACAACTGACCATTAACGTATGTTTCGATCGATATGAATGACAATGAACCATTAACGCCAGCGCACCTGTTGTACGGTAGGAGAGTTACGTCAATGCCCTACCCACAACCCGATATAGACATTACTAACTTTCAAAGTGCGAGGAGTGAGGATATAGTAACCCGTGCTAAGAGACAATCAGAAATTATTGAACAATTTTGGAACCAGTGGAAAGCAGAGTATTTGACTCAACTCCGAAAATATCATACAAAATCTGGTAATAATAACATTCGTATTCAAGTTGGTGATTTAGTATGGTACATGACGAGAAACCGAGGTATACATGGAAAACCGCAATTGTGCAAGAACTTTTTTATGGTAACGATGGCCTAGTGCGTTCAGCAGTTATTCGAACAGCAAATTAAGTTACAAACCGACCCATTGTTAAACTATATCCTCTCGAAGTGTGCGCCAACGATAATGAAGATGATCAGAAAACGGAATATACCGAACCGACGACTTCGACAAAAGATGTTTCAGTAAGAGACGCTTCAAACCGTGCCAAGCAGATAATCAAACTATGGACTTCGAACTCATGAACTGTTTAAGTTGTAACTTGACCCCGTAATATTTTATTTATTTGATAATCTTATTTTATTTGAGCAACATGGACATTAATTTTAATAGTAATTATTTGATATTATTTATTTGTAAGAGTTAAACTTTTGTGGGCCCCCAGAATGTCGGGAATTGCGGGAATTATAGACGTTACGTTACGCTAATCCAATTGTACTATTATAACGTCACGGGTTTATGTGTAAAGTTGAATTGTATGGGCGAACTAGATACGCAATAAACACAACGCAAAGTGCATTGAATTAGTTTTATTCTCCACATTAATTGGTGCCGTGACCAGTAGAATACCTTTGTACAAGAAATAATTTTTATATGAAAAACTTCTGTATAATTGTTACAGCATAAAAAGGACCAGAAATACATTTAATGGAAAACCCTTTCAGTGCCACGAGAAATTCACATAAATTTTCGTTCAGTGCCAAACTGTTTTTTTTTTTTTTGTACAGCCGATTGTCCAGTGACGTTAACAATAGCGCAACTCCAGCCTCCATAATGGGGTAAAATAAGGGAATATTGATTCTGAATATTAAAAAAATTATAGATTTTAATCTCATGGAATATTCCTTAATGCATCTATATACAAGATTGGCGCATTTCGTAGATTTCAACTAATCAGTTTTGATCAAGGTATTATTTTAAACTTATTAGATATTTTCCGTAATAATATATATTAAATTTGTCTAAGGATGAAGAAAAATTTAAAAGGACAGTTTCGTGGTAAAACAGTTGATCTGACTCGCACCAAATTACAAGAAGGAGAATATATAAATGATGAACTTTGGGTAACCTTTATTGGTGTTTCATTGTGGATGGTGCGTGTTGCATTCAACGCATAGCTTCTTATCCATTCATTTTTGTGGAGCCTGCGACTTTTGTCGCGGACGCGAGACATTGCGATCCTACATTCAGTCGTCTTCGAAGCTTCTTCATCATCTATAAATAACATGTGGATGAAAATTATATACATTCAACTATTACACTGAAAACATAGACAACAGCGAAAGCAGGCGAGACACTGGGTTCCGTGGAACCCTTCCATTTTTTTTTCAAATTAGTAGACAAAAGTGGCTACAATTAAAAAAAGGTTTTGTTATTGAAGAATAAAATTTGCGTTTATAAAGTTAAGTCAATTTTCTGGTCCTTCGAATCCCGTTCCGGTCCGAAAAAGCTGAGCATTTCCGCTATCTACCGTTTGGAATTGTATAGAGCTTAATTCTTACAAATTCTCTTCCTCGCGCTTCATTTTTACCGTCTTTGTTGTTCAAATGGTCATTTGATAAGTCTTCATGAATCTTAGTCTTAAGTGGCCTATCGGATTAATATTTTTATATAATATAAAGGTATCTATCATCATTCTAAATTTAAAATAAATACATTTTTTTTCACAATTTCATTGTTTTTCGGTCACTTTGATAGAATGACAACATCGTATCTGATAAGTCAAGACCACCCGTGTTCTTACGGCAAAAGTTTTGAATTTTCTGTTTATTGTTCCCATCTTGATTGGCTTTGCAAAAGATAAAATACGCACGGGCTTTCTACGAGCTCGTTCGCAAAAGCTGCACATTAGAATGGAACCTTGTCTCACATAGACGAATTTACCAGCCCTAATTTTGGATTTTTTATCATCAACGGTATACGCCTGTTTTCCCGAATTGTTCCACTGAACATTATTATACCTCAGTATAAATATTTTTTTTCTATATAAAAATTACGACTATAATTTTACTATTTTGTCTGTTTCTAAACTTGAAACTATTGACTGGTCAATAATTTCCATTACTATTGACCGGTCAATAGTTTCCACTACTATTGACCGGTCAATAGTTCTGGAAATTATTGACAGGTAAAATGTTTTTCGGTATAATAAAACACTTACTGACTGCATATTCTGGGAATAGTAAGTTTATTATCCACTCGATACCAACTATCACACTCGGCTACGCCTCGGTGCAATAGATAGTACACCGGAGACAATAAATTTACTATTCCCCTCATACCCAGTCAATAAATATAGAATGTGTTTCGGGTGAACAGTTGCCGCGCCAAATCAAAGGACGTAAGAAAGCTGGATTTGCACATCGTAAGGTATAGTCAATCCTTATTTTCGTATAACGAATTAAGTGTACATCATACTGGATCTTTTATATTAGTCAAACAACCATACAAGACGTGCGAATCGTATATGAAGAGCGGGGTTGTATTTATTTCATGTACAAAGTATAGGGACTGCTTCATTTTCGGTTCTGAAAAATATTAAACAAAACTTTTTATTAGTTAACTAAGTACTTTTACAAAATTGGAATATTTTAATTCGCAAGCCATCAAATTTTTTCAGCATACGTTCATATGAAAATTTTGAAACGCTTTTAATTTCAAATATAAAATAGTATTTTCCTTACTTCGAACAGGGACCACCCCTAAATAGGACCCTCATTGCAAGGCACAGAAACCTCACGCAGCAAACACACGCAAAAAGATACTGACTGGCAAAACTTGTTTACCAATAAATAATCTATTAGTATGTATTATTTTTCATTTGTATTACAATTCCTTTTTTATTTATTAAAAAAAATATGATTTGCAAGGGTAAGTATTGCCGGTGTGATGTAAAATATAAATATACCTGAAAATTATATATCTTCAATTTAATATGATTTAATTTAGTCCAGTTTTCCTCATTCACTTTCATAAGCCAACACATTTCAATGTTCAATATATCCACTTGAACATTTTGACGAAATGTCCAAAAGAAAAAAATCGATTTCATTAAATTTTGTTTATTTACAAAAATAAATAAAAAAGCTGCACCATTCCATTAGGGGTGGGGGTAAATAATCCATGCTATTTAATTAAAAACGACCAGAACGCAATTATTATGGTAATGCTCAGGTATATCTGATTTTTGTTTGGAATAAAACGTGTCTTGGAACTTTTTCTGTTTATAAATGGTAAGTAAATAGATTAGCGTAATCCCTGGAAAGAGGGATTATTATGCTTTGCATGTAACACCGAACGTACAGTTGTTCAAATACTACGTTCGTCATGATATGCATTTCATAATTGCCACTGGATGTTAAACAATAATTCATCAATATGTCAAATCCTACGCAATTATCGATTGCAAATATTTATAAAAAGTTTTAGATTCGTTTCGGAGATGCCCCTTACCGAACCTCTTCACTTCGTCTAATTCGAGGAAATTTGGTACGTCATAGTAATGCCACGTTATTCCTATTGTTTGACGTCAAGAAAAAAAACATCGGCCAAAAATCGGCCCGTGGCACTCAACGGTATAAACTGAAATCGGCGCAAAATCGGCCCGTGGCACACGTTAAGACAGCTGATTGGCGACTGCGATGGTGTTGGTTGAGGAGCTGACGATGGTGTCGGTTGAGGAGCTGACGATGGTGTCATTGGTGTTTGATGAGAACTGTCAAAAGATGTTATACTTGGTTTCAGATCTGGTGTAGATAAAAAGGGTGGAAATTCGTCGAAAGAGTCAATTAATGGCTTAGGTGATCTTGTAGTTAAAACTAATGGATCTGTCATTAACGGAACGAAATGGTTTGCATGGTGTCCATATTTGTTTTGGATTGGTGTAGGAAGTTCGCATCCACCAGAAAGTTATCGGGTCGTCTTCGTCTTTGCAGTTGCATGGAATTGTGGTTAACCTTTTCTCTGCCACCGAACCGATTGGGCCGATTTCAAAACTTTACCGTTGACTGCCAAGCATCGGCCGAAAACAACGAATGTTTTTTTTTCTCTATGACGTTCTCCGTATTATGACGTCATAACACTCCCGTTGGGCGGGAAAAAATCATGTCAGAGAGACGTCCTCAAGCCTGGTTCAGGCTTTCCCACCAGTAGATGATCCACAGTTTAACGGAAGCACGTGCTTCCACATCATTTCAACAGAAAAGAGACAAATACTAAAGTTAGATACCAAAAAGCTTTTTCCTAAAGTCCGTTTATTGCTCCATTTATAAAAAAAGTCCATAGTACTCAGGAAAGTGAAGTCTACAGCTGCATGATATGTATTTGTTTCTTTAACTCGTATATAATTACATGTACTGTATTAATTGGTTTGTATTTCACTTTGTATTTATTTTATTAAATTTTTTAATAATGCTGTAAACTCTTTAGGATATAATTTTGCATTCCAAATATTCATTATTAGGCCACACCAAATTTATTCTTAGTTCTTTGCGGGTCCAAACAGATAATTTGAGTTACCCGGAATTTCGACTTAAATGTGTTTGAGATAACAAGAGTCAACTGTACATCTGATCTGTTTTTGAAAAAAAAAGTGTCATGGAACTTTGCCTTTTTAAGTTTTAAAAAAGATAAGTGTAATCCCTGGAAAGAGGGATTATTACCCCGGACGTATCTATGTTTGTTCAAATACTACGTTTGTCCTAATTTACACTGGACGTTAAACAATAATTCATCCATCCATCAAATGCTACGTAATTATCAACTGCTTATTTTTGGAAAAAAAGTTTTAGATTCTTTATGGAGATGCCCCTTACCAAACCTCGTCACTGTGATGAAGTTTGGGACGTCATAGTAATGCTACGTTATTCCCATTGTTTAACGTCAAGAAAAAGTGGCCCAAAAGTGACCCGTGGTACAGAGATGGTTAATAAACATTTCTATGCACGTGAGTACAAGTAGTTCTGTTGCCAAGTCTTGTGAGCCACAGAGAGATAAAGATACGGAATTTAATAGGCAACTATAATTGTCAGAAACTGAAAATGGAAGAACTCTTTTACATTGTATTGGTGCAAATAACTTTCGGAATTTTGGTAAATGATAATTATGTCACGAACGGTGGAAAGTGGGTTTTTCCCGTGCTACCACGTCTTGTAGATGCAGAAAAACGTACTTGCTAGCCTAAATAAAATTAAGGAGACTTCATTTATTTAATTGTTTATAAATTATTGTTTTATGCTTATTTATTTTTTTAAGTTTTAGCGTTTATAATATTTAGTATTCATAAGATTTTAACATCCATATTGACATGTGTTAAAGAGGGCCTTCAGAATTACTGTGAAACATCATATTCCACCAGTGGCGTCAATCAGATGTGGATTCTTAAAAACTCCAAAAATTTACTTCAATATCTAAAATCAAAATCTTTGGCTACATGCAACAGCATAAAAACTTTCGACTTCTCTACACTCTACACTACCATACCACATTCTCAATTAAAAGATCGCTTAAAGCAACTAGTTCATCAATGTTTTTTTCAAGAAAAATGGGACACGCAGGTATAAATTCCTTGTTCTAGGTAGAGAAAAGTCTTATTTCATGAAGAACTACTCTGATTCTGACAAAAAGTATTCTGAAGATGAAATTACAAACATGTTAGATTTTCTCATAGACAACATATTCGTTGAATTTGGCGGTCTAATTTTTCAACAAACAATCGGCTTTCCAATGGGAACCAACTGTGCTCCTCTCCTCGCCAATCTGTTTCTGTACTCATATGAAGGGGACTTCATTCAAGGGTTACTACGTGAAAACAAAAAGAAACTAGCCCAATCCTTTAATTTCACTTTTCGTTATATAGATGATGTGTTGTCGTTAAATAACGACAAATTCCAAGACTTTCTACATCTTATCTACCCCAGTGAGCTTGAAATTAAGGATACTACAGATACACCAAAGTCCGCTTCATATTTGGATTTGTTTCTTGAAATAGACTATGAGGTACGTTTGAAGACAAAACTTTATGACAAACGTGATGACTTCAACTTTCCTATTGTTAATTTTCGCTTCTGGAGTAGCAATATACCAGCATCGCCTGCATATGGCGTCTACGTTTCTCAGCTTATCCGATTTTCAAGGGCATGCATGAGTTACCCTGACTTTCGACAAAGAGGATTACTGCTGTCACAAAAACTTCTTAACCAGGGTTTTATCAGGGATAAGTTGATGTCATCACTTAAGAAATTTTACGGTCGTCATCATGAATTGATTGACCATTGCAGTGTTCCAATATCTAAGATGATGTTGGACCTGTTCCCACTGTCGTAACCTTTCCTGTGCCTCCACCGATTTGTGACTTCCACCGGATTGATTTTGTTGAACTTCACGACGGGTGCCGTATACGGAGCAGGGAATGCTTACCATTGCGGAGCACCTGGGTTTACTCCTGGTTTTTATAGGAGTTCGAATTGTTCATTGCTTTTTAGTTTTCTGTGTTTATTTGTTGTGCTTATGGTTGTTCATTTGTCTTCCCGGGTTTGTCTGTCCAATAGATTACGTTTTTTTTTATTGCTCCTTTTGTCCTTTTTATATAAATATGCAATGTTGATTTCCATTGGTTTATGGAATTTTTATAATGCTTCTTTTTCCACTGGGACAAATATTTGTTTAACTTATATTTTCAATAAAACGGAAATAAACTTTAAATCAAAGACATTTTTTCAAGATTTTTATTCAAATTACGAAAACTAAAATTATTTATCTATCGATCAACGGAAATTGGAATTTATACTAAATTGAAACTATCATATATGAAGAAAGTATACAAACAAGTATTCGAACAAGAACATACGGTGATAAATATAAAGTAGGTAAGTAAGTAATCTTTATTTAAACTCGGGTTTGATATATACAAATAACATAGAACATGAGCTCTTTACAGCTCAGCTCAACTTTCATAAAAATAACACAATATATACTGGATTATCAGTGTGCATTATTCAAGAAAATTATGAACATAATTTGTAAATAATAGTTTTTTGTCCTATTATTTTTGTGAATTTCTGTTTCAAAGCCTTTAAGAGTAATTCGTATAAGGTAGAAGTAATATAAATAATTTACCTCTTACAGTCTTTCTATATAACCATTGTAGTCGGGCTTTAAAGAACCCCACATTTTTCACTCTTTAATATATCTATATATATGTATGTGTTTACTCGTTTGTTGCAAAAACTGAAGTGAAATAATAGATGCAATTTCTTTTCTCAAAATATCATTCAAAACTGGGAATAATAAAACTAAATTGGCTTCTTGTAAGAAAACAAAAGAAGTTTATTTAACCGTTTCTATTTGAGAAATTTATAAACACGAAATCATTTTTTTTTAATTATTCTTTCATTCTCTGATATGAAATAAATAAAGTTAACAGCAGTCACGCGCTGATTAAAAAGTCAAATAACTTCATAATTATAATATATATACCAAACTTTGAATATTGTTATGATATTGTAATTATTATATTTATTTATCTTGGCCTAATTTGTTTTGCGTAGCCTTATAACATGTATACTATGTTTACATAATACTTATAGTTGTTTACCAAATAATGTTATAACTGCGCAGTTTAGAAATCACTGG
Organism: Mytilisepta virgata; assembly: GCA_028015205.1. Taxonomy (NCBI): domain Eukaryota; kingdom Metazoa; phylum Mollusca; class Bivalvia; order Mytilida; family Mytilidae; genus Mytilisepta; species Mytilisepta virgata. The sequence goes on from CM051517.1 coordinate 76,293,647, forward strand.
AACAATAATAGATACTGGTGGAATGACTAGAACTTTCTATTTGACTTATGTAATAATTATGGTATGATTCGAACTTCTATCGTATTCCAGAAGTTTCCGTTCTACAGTATATATACGGACAAGAAAGTTAGACTTTCAGATCAGAACGTATTGGACCAGTCATTCTTGTGTTCTCAGCTGTTGGATTTATTTACGTTTCACACATCGTACTTGACAGACTTTCATTTTCGTTACATCATACTAGATTGTGACTGATTGGATATAATATTCCGTTTGGATTCCCGCAACAGTGACGAGAAGAATTCCGGATTAGGAAAAGAAGGATTTTGAACAGTTAAGTTGACATTTTAGTTTTTTTTTTGTAATATTTTTGTAAACTTTGTATATAATAAATCTTGTTAAATTTTATTATTGATTTGTGTCTTTTGTTGGCTACAATTTAAAGGTGATTTCGGCCGTAACAGAAATTGGGGGCTCGTCTCGGGATAACGTTAATATCTTATTCATTTTTTTCAGTAGTTTTATTAGAATTAGCCAACAACATTCTACAAAATGGCATTTGATGCTGGTAAATTTTTGAAATCGCCAGACCTGGAAGGGTTTGATAAATTAAAGAAAGAAGAATTAGTGTTGCTTGCTAAACATCTAAAAATAGATTTTAGAGCATCTATGAGAAAACAAATTATAAAAAATTTGGTAATAGACAATTTAGTTGATTCAGAAATTTTTGGTGAAGAGGCTCTTGGCCTCAAGGTCGAAAATGTTGATGCTTTCAAATTAAAACAGCTTGAATTAGAACATGAACTTAAATTAAAACAATTAGAAAAAGAAGATGAATTTAAATTAAAACAATTGGAAAACGAAGTTAAATTAAAACAATTAGAAAAAGAAGATGAATTTAAATTAAAACAATTACAGGCAGAACTTGAAATGAGGGAAAGGTTAGAGATGGAGAAAATAAAAATAGAAATGGCTAAAGTAGAAAGCAACACTAAGTCAAAATCAGAACATTTTGAGGCAGCAAAAAATATACGTTTGGTTCCGAAATTTTGTGAAAAAACAGTTGATAAATTTTTTCCACAATTTGAGAAAATTGCTCAAAATTTGAAATGGCCAAAGCCTTATTGGACTACAATGCTGCAAAGTGTTTTTGTGGGCAAGGCCGCTGAAATTTACTCAGCACTTTCTTCAGAAAAAAGTTCTGATTATGACACTGTTAAACAGGAAGTTTTGAAAGCTTATGAGCTAGTGCCAGAAGCATATAGACAGAAATTTAGGTCTTATAAAAAGTTTGAAACACAAACCTATGTTGAATTTGCTAGGGAAAAAGAAGATTTATTTGATAAATGGCTTACGTCAAAGAAAATAGATAAAAATTTTGATAAATTAAGACAATTAATGTTATTAGAAGAGTTCAAGCAGTGTGTTAATTTAGACTTAAAAACACATTTAGATGACAAAACTGTTGAGACATTGCAAGATGCAGCTGTTGTTTCCGATAATTATACCATTTCACATAAAAGAACTTTCAAAGGTCAAAATTTTAATACTTCTAGCGGAAATTACAAAAATCAAAGCACTGAGCGTACTGATTGTAAGCCTGTTGCACAGAATAAGAGTCCGTCTAGTTATAATATGTCTGGTCCAAAGTTTGATACTTTTGAGAAGAAGTCACTAACTTGTGCTTATTGTTAGAAAAATGGTCACCTGATGGTCACCTGATGGCTGATTGTTTTAAACTCCAGAAGAAGAATGAAAGAGATCATAAGCCCAAGTCCAGTGCTTGTACGACACCCGTTGTTACCAATAAGTTGGAATGTCCTGCGAGTCAGGCTTTTAAGTCCAGTTTTTGTGATTACATGGAGGATTATAAGTCCTTTATGTCTGATGGGTTTGTTTCTATTGTTGATAATACTACTCCTCAGCCTATTAAGATTTTACGGGATACTGGAGCTTCTCAGTCTTTGTTGTTAGAAGGTGTGTTGCCTTTGTCCGAGAAGACGTCCGTTGGTGCCTCCGTTTTGTTACGAGGTTGTATAGATGTTCCTCTCCATCGTATTTATTTGAAGTCAGATTTAATTACTGGACCAGTTGTTGTGGGTGTTCGTCCTACTCTCCCTGTTGAGGGTGTTTCATTATTGCTAGGAAATGATCTAGCTAGGAACAAAGTGGTTGCTGAACCAATTGTTACAAGTGAACCGGTGGTGGATGTTAAATCACCTGAAGAAGATGCTGAACTGTATTCAGCTTGTGTTGTTACTAGGGCAATGGCAAGAAAACAACAAGATGAGGATTTACAAGAAGGCCAGTATGATTATATGGACCTTTCTGACACTTTCTTTGCCGACATTGAAGGTCCCGGTAGCTCAGAAAAAGGCCATATTAAGACCACCTGGTACTAACAAACGTGTAATTATGCCATGGCCATGCCATTCATTAGACAAAAGAACATTTAGGGAAGAACACAATAAAGACCCTGAGGTTCTTCAGCTCTGCAAGAGGGCTCTACCCCAAGAAGAAGCAGACAAAGTGGCCGAATGTTACTACCATCAAGACGGCATTGTTGATGAGGAAGTGGAGGCCCCCTGATGCTATCCCAGAGGAGGAATGGAGAGTGGTATACCAAGTGGTGGTGCCTAAAGTCTATAGGCAAGAAATTATTGGTCTTGCCCATGACACCCCCTTGGCTGGACATTTAGGTATAAGGAAGACTTGCCTTAAGATCTTGCAACATTTCTACTGGCCCAGACTTAGAAATGATGTCGCAGAATACTGCAAATCATGCCATATATGCCAGGTTGTTGGCAAGCCTAACCAAAAAATACCACCAGCACCACTTCTGCCAATTCCAGCCTTTGAAGAACCTTTCAGCCGAGTACTTATTGATTGCGTTGGACCTTTACCAAAGACCAAGACTGGAAATGCTTATTTATTAACGATCATGTGTACATCTACTCGCTTTCCTGAGGCTATTCCCTTAAGGAATATCAAGACACCAACTATTGTCAAAGCTCTTATCAAATTTTTCACATTAGTAGGACTTCCTAAGTCTATACAGTCCGACCAGGGTTCAAATTTTATGTCAGGTTTATTTCAGCAGGTCGTTTACCAGTTAGGGATTGCTCAGTATAGATCAAGTGCTTATCATCCAGAATCTCAAGGTGCCTTAGAACGTTTTCATCAAACACTGAAAAACATGATTAGAACTTTTTGTCTTCAATTTGACAAGAACTGGGATGATGGTGTTCACTTTCTACTTTTTGCGGTCCGAGAGGCTGTTGAAGAATCCCTTGGTTTTAGCCCCTTTGAGTTGGTTTTTGGTCATACTGTAAGGGGACCTTTGAAATTGATTAAGGAAAAATGGCTTAATGAACACACTGACTTGAATCTTCTAGACTATGTATCTAGATTTAAAGAAAAATTGTATACTGCTTGTAAAATTGCTCAGAAAAACTTAAAAACTGTACAGAATAAGATGAAAATATGGTATGATAAAGATGCCAGGGACAGAGTTTTTGAACCTGGTGATAAGGTACTTGTATTTTTGCCAGTCCCTGGGCATCCTTTACAGGCTAAATACTGTGGTCCTTATACAATTGACAGTAAAGTCAATGATTTGAATTATATTGTAAAAACTCCAGGTTGGCGTAAACAAAATAGAGTGTGTCACATTAATATGTTAAAACCATATTTTGAGTGCACTAATGAAGGTGAGAGTAAACCAGTTGCCACTTTAGCCATTGTTAAAACGGAGAGTTATCATGACAAACCAGACATAATTGTACCTTTTGATTCCAAGACCATAGAACAAACTGTTAGATTGAAAAATTCTGAAATTTTATCAGATTTAGACTCAAAACTTGCACATCTGACTTTCGATCGCAGAGAAAAATTGAAAACTTTGGTATTTTCTTTTAAAAATCTTTTTCCAGATGTGCCAAACAAAACCACTGCTGTTTGTCATGATGTTGATGTAGGCGATGCTTCTCCAATTAAGCAACATCCTTACCGGCTCAATCCACTAAAACTTGATGTTATGAGACAAGAAATTAGATATATGCTTGACAATGATATTATTGAGCCAAGTAACAGTGAATGGAGCTCTCCTTGTCTTCTTGTACCCAAACCAGATAAAACCTTTCGTTTCGTTACTGATTTCAGAAAATTAAACTCAGTTTCAAAATCTGACTCCTATCCGATTCCAAGGATAGACGATTGCATTGATAACATTGGACAATCAAAATTCGTAAGCAAATTTGATTTATTAAAATGTTACTGGCAGGTCCCCCTGACCCCGAGAGCTCGTGAAATATCAGCTTTTGTCACACCAGACGGCTTATTTCAATATACTGTCATGCCGTTTGGTATGAAAAATGCTCCAGCTACATTTCAAAGAATGATCAATAATGTTATAAAAGATTTAGACTGTTGTTATGCTTATATTGATGATCTTATTGTATGTAGTGATAGCTGGGAAGAGCATTTAACACATTTATATGATACTTTTGATAGATTGTCACAATCAAATTTGACTGTTAATCTTGCTAAAAGTGAATTTTGTAAGGCCACTGTTGATTATTTAGGGCACACAGTTGGCCAAGGTCAAGTGAAACCTATTATGGCTAAAGTGGATGCAATTACCAATTTTCCTCCTCCTACAAATAAAAAACAACTTATGAGATATTTAGGCATGATTGGATTTTACAGAAAATTTTGTTCAAATTTTGCTACTGTTGTTCAACCATTGACTCATCTTTTACGAAAAGATTCTAAATTCATCTGGACTGATAATTGTCAAAACTCTTTTGAAAAAAGCAAATCACTTTTAATTAACAGTCCCGTTCTTATCACTCCAGACTTTAAAAAGCAATTCAAACTTGCCGTTGATGCAAGTGATGTAGGAGTTGGAGCAGTTTTATATCAAGAAACAGATGATAATGTTGAGAAACCTATATCATATTTTTCCAAGAAATTAGATAAACATCAGAAAAATTATTCCACTATTGAAAAAGAATGTTTTGAACTGTTGTCTGCACTTCAACATTTTGATGTATATTTAAATCCCACTATGCATCCTATTCTGGTTTATACTGATCATAATCCTCTCACCTTCATACATAAAATGAGAAACAAGAACCAGAGGTTGACTAGGTGGAGTTTATTGTTACAGGAATATGATATTATTGTAAAACATATTAAAGGTACAGATAACGTAATAGCAGATGCTTTATCTAGATCTTATTAAAACACTGTATACATACTATATATTTTTGTATATATTGTTCATGAAGTTCTCGTTGCACTCAAACTTCTTTTAAGGGGGGAGGTGTTATGATATTGTAATTATTATATTTATTTATCTTGGCCTAATTTGTTTTGCGTAGCCTTATAACATGTATACTATGTTTACATAATACTTATAGTTGTTTACCAAATAATGTTATAACTGCGCAGTTTAGAAATCACTGGAACAATAATAGATACTGGTGGAATGACTAGAACTTTCTATTTGACTTATGTAATAATTATGGTATGATTCGAACTTCTATCGTATTCCAGAAGTTTCCGTTCTACAGTATATATACGGACAAGAAAGTTAGACTTTCAGATCAGAACGTATTGGACCAGTCATTCTTGTGTTCTCAGCTGTTGGATTTATTTACGTTTCACACATCGTACTTGACAGACTTTCATTTTCGTTACATCATACTAGATTGTGACTGATTGGATATAATATTCCGTTTGGATTCCCGCAACAGTGACGAGAAGAATTCCGGATTAGGAAAAGAAGGATTTTGAACAGTTAAGTTGACATTTTAGTTTTTTTTTGTAATATTTTTGTAAACTTTGTATATAATAAATCTTGTTAAATTTTATTATTGATTTGTGTCTTTTGTTGGCTACAATTTAAAGGTGATTTCGGCCGTAACAATATAATGTTTGAAACCTTAACTTTTCTTATAGTCATGTTTCTTGTGCTGATTAAACACGTTCTTAGAGCGCATTTCTTGTTCTTGGTGCAATAGGAAGTCCTCTCCTGTATTTCTACGCACCACTTGGAAAGTGCGGGGATAATGACACAGCACTTTGGGCGAGTTGACCTAAAAAAGAAACCAGAGGCTCCAAGGATATTTCCATTTGTTCATTGCTAAAGGACCTTGACATTATCATCCATGCCATGTTTGGTTTTAACCTATTTCGTAATTTTGGTTTCGTTTCAATCCATTCAGTGGTTCTCTAGAAAAAAAAGATTTCTGTATGTTAGTGGTGTCCTGATGATCGATTATAATGGAAAATCAGTCAATTGTGGTCCTATTCTAATCAATCGATTATAGAATTTTATGATACGATTAATCAGAAAATTTCGACTTTCATTTTTGATCCCTGTTTCAGCTGACGACATTAATTGAGTATTTGGTTTCGTAACTCATTGACTAGCGGCTCTCAAGAGCCTGTATCGCTCACCTAGGTTTAACCTTCAGCAGGACTTAAAATTTTAGTGTAGCAGTTATCTTGGCTGGTTTTCGCATAGGTACAACGTTAAAGAAAGTTTAAGTTGGCCATCTAAGTTGACATTCAAGGTTATTAAACAAAATTCTGAAAGAGAACCACTGCTGTCATTAGTATTGTTCAGGACGGTCAAATTTAAGGTATGATGATCTGCAAAATTTAATTTTCCCATATGGTCCTGAATTAAACTAGTAAGTTCAGCTTTAGTGACCATGTTGATTGACAGGTCAGGTCTGAATGGGAACAATCTAATGACCACTGCTGCCAAGTTTGGTTCAACTGGCTTAGCAGTCAGACCGCGAAGTCAATAATGGCGTCTTTTTTATTTACAGAGTCACGTGACTTCATTTTAAAATGGTTCATTTTTTGGGTGTGACTAAACATCGAATTCGAGTTAGAGTTCGAGTTCAAGTTAATCTTCGTGTTAACTCAAGATATTGATTTCTAATGTCATTTAACGAGTTGCATGTCGAGTTAAAATTCGAGTTACGGATTAAGTTTAGGGGGAGGGAGATAAAAAAAAATTGCCTGTACATAGGCTCATAAAAAAAACTAAATTTGTTGATACCCCCATAAAGATATCTCTACCTTTTCAGATCCAGAAAAATACGCTATTATTTTCGTCTTTTTTGAACGCACCCAAAATACCTGCAATTTTTGGGTCCCCTAAACAATTTAGCAAATCGAGAAATAAATAGTAGTAGCTTACGTGCAGAACATTTTGGAGAGTGCCCCCCCCCCCTTTTGGGATTAAGTTATTGTGCGTAGTTTTATTCTTCGTCGTTTATAATCTTCTGGACACCGGATATAGCTATCAAATGCATGTGGATCCTGTATAATTAATAAAAAATTTCAAAACTTCCTTAAAATAATCCGTACACTGAATTCTGGGATTTAAAGTTGTAATAATAATACAAACGTTGTGAATAGTTTAGGAACCATTTTATTGTTAATTGTTTTTTTATATTGCGTATTTGACTGATGCGGAAGCCAAACCACATTGCATATGTTACTAAAAATAGAGCATATGGGTCAGACAGTAGTTTTGAAAATTATCTCAGATTACATCCCGGCTCCTTTGTTTTTACAGGGGTGATCTGAGACGGATCACCCCTGCCAGATCACCCCAGCAAGAGTGTTTTGTTAGTTTAAAGTTGACGGGAACAATTTACTCACGATTAAAACTTAGAAAATTTATGCAGAAACATAAATTACAAATTAAAAATTAACATTAAAATTTAGAAAGAATGTACCGAGAATCGAACCTGGGACCGTTCGTTTATTAGCCATCCACGTTAACCAATAGGCCAGTGAAGCTCACACCGATTAACGTTAATTTTACCTATAAGAATATTAAGTTCGGGGTTCCAGTGGGGAATACAATATATAATATATATAAAAGTATATTATAACGTAAAATAGTACTGAAATGTTTACTTTAAGTTTATTATTATTTATCACGGATGAGCTGGGATGTAAAATAGTTATCCCACTCGGACTTGGTGTGTCTGTATAAGATCATCCCTCGGGCCTCCGGCCCTCGGGATGATCTTATACAGACACACCGCGTCCTTGTGGGATAACTATTACAGAAATGTCTTTTAGACAAAATCTGGCAAGTTAAAAACGATCAGAAGGACAAGATCTACTTGCGTTTCTTTTTTTTTGTAGAAATAGTATTACCCGTCTTTGAGTTATTGCCCCATGAATTGTTGATTTTTAGCTTTTTGTTATTGTTTTGTAATATAAAAATCTTCTCTAAAACTACAGGGCCAATTGGAACCAAAAATGGTTATAATATTTAAACTTTTTTATCTGGTGTCTTCGTCCGTCATCCAAGATTGCCGTCACGGCCCGACATAATTAAACTTAGGACCCTATTGGGAATACAATTTGATGATCTCCTCTGAAACTGCTAAGCCTATTGGAACCAAACTTTGGTGGAAAAGTCCTTGGGTGGTCCCCTACTAAATTTGTCTGTTGTCCCCGACCTTCAACCAAGACAGTTGCCGGAGCGAATTATAGAAAAGGGGGAAGGAAATTTTTAAAATCTTTTCCTCTGAAACTATACAAAGTCAACTTCAACCAAATTTTACTTTAATGATCTTAAGATGGTCCCCTTCCAAAACGGTGTCGGCTAATTCCGACCTCTGCTACCACGGTGGCCTCTTCTAAATCCACTGGGCAATTTTGCCTAATTCATCATTAGGGGTGTCCAGTTTCAATATTGCGTCGAAGGATGCACCGAACCAATAACATTTAGGGAACAACCATTTAACTTCAAAAGGGGAGGAAAAAAATAATCTGTTGCAGCTAGGGCCCAAAAAAAAAAAAAAAAAACAAAAAATTTTTTACAAAACTATGGAAACAAATATGCTGGTTTAGATATATTTTTTCCAAAATAAATATTTGAATCCGAGAGTTGATTTAATAAATCACGCAATCATTACAAGAAAAGCTTAAGATTATTATTTAATACAAACCTGACTTCATTTATTTTGAACATAATATGAGATTTTCCTTAGTTTTTCAGTCATTCTTGACCTTTCATTGATTAACCATCAAGATGAAGAGCAACAATCATGACAATCAAAGCATTGTTCCTTTTTTGGGCAGTTCTTGTTTCTGATTGGCTGAATAAAAAAATCTTCTCCTCTGAAATTGCTGGGCCAAATGGAACTAAACTTGACAGGAAGGATATATAGGAGGTTCTTTACAAAGTTTTCTCATGTCGTCCCGATCGGGCAACAAACATGACCATCGTGTGCAATTCTTGTTTCTCATTGGTTGATTGATTTTTTTTCTTTTCTGGAACTGCTTAGCCAAATGGAATGAAACCTGACAGGGAGCATCTATTGGAGGTTCTGCACAAAATCTCCTCATTTTTTCACCATTGGACTACAAATATGGCCACCATGGGAGTTCTTGTTTCTTATTGGCTGATATATAAATATCTTCTCCTCTGAGATCGCTTGGCCAAATGGAATGAAACTTGACAGGAAACATCTATGGGAGGTTCTTTACAAAGTTTCCTCATTTCGTCCCGATCGGGCAAAAAACATGGCCGTCATGGGCAATTCTTTTTTCTTTAAAAATCTTTTGATTTAAAAAAAAAAATTCTGGATCGAACTACTTGGCCAAAACTTTCAGCCAAACTTGACAGGAAGTATCCGTTTGGAAAGTCTTATGAAATAAATCTTTTACATCCTGATTGGACGGCAAGCATGGCTGTCATGGGCAATTCTTTCCGATAGGCTGATATAAAGAAACCTTCTTCTCTGAAACAGCTTGGCCAAATGAAACGATACTTGACAAGAAGCATCTGTGGGAGGTTTTTTACAAACTTTTCTCATTTTGTTTAGATCAAGTGACAAACATGGCCACCATGGGCAATTCTTGTTTCTGCCAGGTGAGCGAAACTGGCTCAGGCCTCTGAGCCTCTAGTTTAAATATGAATACATGTACATATACCCAATGTGTGTCTACTCATTACTGTGCGGAATTATGATTGTTATAATAAAATACAAAGTACAGAGAAAATGATGTTATATTCCATTTCTTAAAGAATTAATATACAAAAAAAAACAAATTAAAACTCATTAACATATCAGAAATATGCAAATGTTTTATTATAAAAACAAACTCAGTTGAATATACCAGTTTTATTTACTGCTAGTGATTTCATGGGAATAAATACACCTTTTACTGTCTGGGCATTGCTAAAAAAAAATTATGATTTGACTTCGTAAGAAAAAAATAATTTGGTTTGATTGTAGTCAAAAAAAAAATAAAACTGTGTCCATACTTTGAAAAAAAAAATCAAATAAAAATTTAATCAAGAGAGCAGTCTGAGTGACAGCAAACCAGGTTTTCCTTCTATTTTATTTTTACTGAGTAACTTTTCTCCAACAAAGAAGTCAAAGATCAAGGTCAGATGTGAACATCTTTAGTACACGACACATCATCTTGAGGTACACTACCCACACATCGAAAAAAAAAAAAAAAAAGAAATTAAATAACCTTTACTTACAAGTGGTTATAAAATTTGAACTTGAGTTGTAGATATTACAAGATTACTATTTTGAAAAAAAATTAAGAAATTATACACATAAAGACATATATGAAAATAATACAATATTTTCCATCCAAAGTAAAACAAATGCACCTAAAATATATATGTTGATAAACAATTTATTTACTAATAGTTTTCCTGTACATTGCCAATTATAATAAATAAAACTTGAGAATTTATGCATAATTTAAAAATATTGTGAAGACTAAAAGTGTTCCAATACTATTTATTCAAATGTTGTCAGTGATTCTGTCTTTTTTTTTTTATCTAATTTAAAAAAAAATCTCATCATGGATTTTTTTCTGTCCATAATGTAACCTATTAGATGAACCGGAGTAAAATTAAAAAAAACAAAACGTGTATAATGAACCACAAAAATTGGAAGGGGACTTTCCAGGTGACTAATCTTTGAAAATAGACACTCCTTTAAAATTTTATGCAGAAAATTGAATATCCAACATAAAAAATACTTCAAACGTGTCATTATGTAAAAACAAGAAAAAACATAAATCATTTCTTTCCATATTTTGATACCCCTGGATATTGAATAAGAAATGTGTAACAGAGTCTCGGGACAGGCTTTTAACTTGCAAATGAAAGACCCGATACTATATTTGCAATACAAAACATTATAGGCTCCTCCCAGTGAAACGGTAAACGAGTGAGATCTGTTCATTGGCTAAAAAGTGGCAACGTGTGTCGCCGGCCATTTTGAGGTGCGCAAAAATACTCACTTTTGATGTCTCATATGTTCATAATTTTCAGTGTCAGGTGAATCCAATAGGCCAGGGTGTTAACGAAATAATTTTTACACATATTTCCATCCATGTTATTTGAAAGTCATCACAACGATATTTACACATTTCACCCGTCATCTCAAAAATTTTAGGCGGGACTAAAAGCGCCATCTCGTGTAAAAAATTCTGAAATTATCTATACCTGTTTCTCTGTAAATAGAATGCACTAGCGTAACATCAAAATGGCACTTGGTGGTCCGACTGTAGTGGTTTAAGACAAGAAGGTTTTTTAATGAATTTTCCCATAAAGTCCTATGTTTAACAAAGTTCGGCTGTGGCGGTCAATCTTGGTTGATATTCTGGGTCATCGGGCACAATTCTGATAAGAGGACCGCTTCAGGACTATTTCTGCCAAGTTTCATTATAACTGGCTCTGCAGTTTCAGACAAGAATATTTTTAATGAATTTTCCATAGGTTCCAATTTTAAACTATGTTTGGCTGTAGCGGCAATCTTGATCGACAGTCCAGGTCATCCGACACATTTCTGAAAGAGGACCATCTAAGGTGAAGATCTTTAAAGGAAAGTTTACGCCGGACACCGTCTTTAAAGGGCAAAAACTCCTATAAGGGGTTAATTAATGATTTCGATAACCTTCCAATGTTTTTGTTAATCACTGTCTAGTAATGATCCCTTAAAAGTTTTTATTATTTATTATCATTATTATTTCAATATAAGTAATCAGCAGTTAAATAATAAAATACATTCAATACAGCAAATATAGTTGACTTATAGCATCTGAGAAGAAGACCAAACAACAGAAACTTAACATTGACCAATGAACCATGAAAATGAGGTCAAGGTCAGATGAAACCTGCCATAAAGACATGTACACCTTACATACACCACATATAGCTGACCTATAACTAATAGTATCTGAGAAGAGGACCAAACAATAGAAACTTAACATTGACCAATGGACCATGAAAATGAGGTCAAGGACAAATGATACCAGCCAGACAGACATGTACACCTTACAATCATTCCATACACCAAATATAGTTGACCTATTGTTTATGGTATTTTAAAACCAGACCAAAACACAAACAAGAGGCTCTCAAGAGCCTGAATCGCTCACCTGGTAAACAATGCACTATAAACTAAATTAATATATTAATGTTTGTTGTAAACTAAACTGAGTATTAAAGGTCACGTAAAATGCTGAAAATACCTTTAAAAACCTTTAAGAACCTCTGGAAAGAAATGGGCATGAGTTCTCCCTACGCTTGATTAAGATACAGTCATGGTCAATCTGATGATTCATAATACAAAATACAAGCTTTAATTAATCTTCAAATACAAGTATAAATCTTTTGGTCTATATGTTGTCTTCGTTTTTAAAATGTTTGAAAGAAGTTATGTAAAAATTGTGGGTTAAGGCTTTTTATTGTACTTGAAAAGGAAATATTGCAGGAACAATCATGCTAAGTTTCATCAAATTCCCCCAAGTAGTTTCAGAGGAGAAGATGTTTGAAAATTTGTTAACAACGATTATGACAGACACCAAGTGATGGCAATTAAAAGCTCACATATTATAAAGTTTAATCATTGTTATACAACATTCTCATCATCACCATTCACTAAGGATACCATGTTTACTTTAAAAACCAAATATTGTTGAAATCCGAGCAAGTGTAAAAAATGGCGGGAAAATGGCAGCCATTTTAAAAATGGCTGTCCAAAACAAACTTTCATCATCACCATTCAACTCGGGATACCATGTTTGCCTTGAAAGTAGCTTTCATCTTCATTTTATTTCTATAATTCAGGAAAGAATAGCAAAAAACAGCATTTTGACCCCTATGTTCTATTTTTAGTAAGGGCGGACATGTTTTTTCACCAATCAAAAATCCAAGCATTAACTTTTTGCAGAATACCCTAAGGAACAATCTTACCAAGTTTCATTTGATTTTGAATAGTAGTTTTAGAGAAGAAGATTTTTGAAATAATAACATAAAAAAAAGCCAAAAATGTCAAAAAAGGGCAATAACTCTAACATCAGTATACAGATTTTCAAGAAAATCAGCACTCAGGTAGCTCTCATCATGTTGAACACTTTCAACCTGCCAGAGTTTGCCTTAACCTAATGATTTTTTAAATACTTGCGAAAAACTGTTGTTTGACCCCTATGTTCTATTTTTAGTAACAGTGGCCATGTTTTTCGACGGATCAAAAATCGAAGCATAAACTTTGGGCAGGATATCCTAAGGAACAATCATGCTAAGTTTTATCCAAATCCATTCAGTAGTTTCAGAGGAGAAGATTTTTGAAATAATAACATAAAAAAAAAGCCAAAAATGTCAAAAAAGGGCAATAACTCTAACATCAGTTGACAGATTTTCACGAAAATAAGCACACAGGTAGCTCTCATCATGCTGAACACTTTCAACCTGCCAGAATTTGCCATAACCTAATGATTTTTGAGATATTTGCGAAAAACTGTTGTTTGACCCCTATGTTCTATTTTTAGTAACAGTGGCCATGTTTTTCGATGGATCAAAAATCGAAGCATAAACTTTGTGCAGGATACCCTAAGGAACAATCATGCTAAGTTTTATCCAAATCCATTCAGTTGTTTCAGAGGAGAAGATTTTTGAAATAATAACATTAAAAAAAGCCAAAAATGTCAAAAAAAGGGTGATAACTCTGAAATGAGTGGTTGGATCTTCTTCAAAATTTCAGGGCAGGTAGATCTTGAGGTGCTGATCACTTTTACCCTATGCCAGAATTTTGATATCTGTGACCGTTTCTGACTTATTTGCAAAAAACTGCGATTTACCCCTATGTTCTATTTTTAGCCATGACGGCCATGTTTTTATACGAATCAAAAATCCAAACAATAGATTTGTAGCACCCATACCAATTAATAACTGTACCAAGATTGGTTGCAGTTGGACTTATGGTGTTGGAGGAGTTAACGTTTGAAAAAGTTAACGGACGACGGACGGACGGACGGACGACGGACGGACGACGGACGCCAAGTGATAGCAATAGCTCACATGACCCTTCGGGTCAGGTGAGCTAAAAACTTAAAACTGACCAATGAACCATGAAAATGAGGTCAAGGTCAGATGAAACCTGCCAGACTTACATGTATCCCTTACAATCATTCCACACACCACATATAGTTGACCTACTGCTTATAGTATCTGAGAAACAGACCTAATCACGTAACTTTAATGAGGTCGAGGTCAGGTGAACCCTGTCTGTCGGACATTTAAACGTTGCAAAGAAACCTATATACCAAATAGTTATCCTATTACTCATAATAAGTGAGAAATTCACGTGACAAAAAAAATATTTTTTTTTCAAGCAGTCACTGAACCATGAAAATGAGGTCAAGGGCAAAGGAAATATGACACACGGAAAGTTCATAGCATAAGGTATCTGCATACAATGTATGAAGCATCCAGGTCTTCTACCTTCTGAAATATAAAGCTTTATACAAATAGTTTATGCGGCCGCCGCTGAATAGTAATACCTATGTCTCACTCTGTGACTTCGCAGGCGAGACAAAAATGACGAAAACCGTTTTCATATGTTTCGATTATTAATCGAACTTCACTTGGTTGTGTATCAGCGGACTGATAATGAGATTTCTTCCGATTCCCATCACAACTGTATGTATTTCCCCATGGGTCCCATCTTAAAGTCCCCCGCTAACAGCTACTTGAACGACATATCAGCACCAAAGAAACAACACTTGGTTAGCATCTTATAAGGAACTATTATGCCATGTTTCTCTAGAAGATTTTTGTAAATATTTCCCATAGGGTTCTATATATGAAAGTACAATTTGGTTGGATATGTTTCAACAAGTATCAAATAAATATTCACTGATATAAGCAAAATATGTAACTTACATTTCAATAACTGGAAGTGGAACTGAAACTGATAGCAGGGGGATAATTCACATTGATAATTTCCTCCATTATCTGAAGTACCACCTCTAAAGGCTAAACTGATCAAGGCTTACCATAAGGAAAACTTCTTCAAAGTGTACAAAAGTAACACTATTGATGGTTACTTTCAGAGAGATAAATATGTATTATGTTTAATTTCAATCCATTTAGTGTTTCTAAAGAAACATTAGTTTTTATGCATTCCCATAGTGTCCTAAGTAGTATTTGTATGTATTTCGCACAGGGTCCTATGTTAAACCATGTCCCCTGGTAGCGACCATCTTGGATAACAGATCAGCACCAAAGTTACAACACTTAGTAAGCACCTCAAAAGGAAAATTCATGCTATATTTGGTTTCCATCCATTCAGTGGTTCTCTAGAAGAAGATTTTGTACGTATTTTCCATAGGGTCCTAAATTAAACTTAGTCCACTGCTGGCAGCCATGTTGGGTGACAGATTGGCACCAAAGTAACAACACTTGGTCAGCACCTTGTGAGGAACATTTGTGCCATGTTTCGTTTCAATCCATTCAGCAGTTCTCTAGAAGAAGTTCAAATAGTGAAATGTGAACAGATGGACGGCTCGACAACGGATGCAAAGTGATGGCAATAGCTTACCTGACCCAAAGGTTCAGGAGAGCTAAACACCACAAAAAAGCCCTGTGTTGTTGAAATTTGCAAAAGATCTTGGGTATTGAATACTATAGATATGGCTCTGATTCATTACTACATATATTGTTAACATCAAAACGAGCTTAACTGTTTATTGATTTTGTCCAGTAATAGTCCATCTAATATTTTTTGTCTCTTAATCACATATACATAAGATAAAACCAATGTAACAAAGTTCACACTGACAAATATCCATAAATTCTTCTCATCCATATCTGGTGTTATATCACAACTGTAAAAAAAAATATTATTGATAAATAATTAAATACATATACATATCCTTTTTGTACAGTAGTAAATAAAATTTGTACAATTTGGAATTAGAATAGAATAGAATTATTTCTGATTTTGAAATGAATTGCTGCATTTTTTAAAATTTTTTTTTATCTTATTCCAACAATTATGACTATTAATGAAATAACTTCGGCCATGTCATTTGGAAGTCCTGGAAAACGGACACTTTTGGAAGGGGTTACTTAAGATTGGTCCAAATTGGCCCAGTGGTTTCAGAGGAGAAGATCATTAAAGGAAAGTTCATTATGGATGCCAGATGCTAAGATATGGCAATAACTCACATGGCCCTTCGGGTAGGGTGAGAGTTAAAACTGGAGATTGAGTGTCTGCAGACAGAATCTATTATTTATGACAGGAAATAATTAAGAGACTTATTTTAAATATATGAAAGTTTCATCAATAGCTTTTACCCCATCAAAAACTAGAGGTACTGTTGTCACAGGAGTCCAGCATGCTGGACTGTTTTAGCACGCTAAAACTGATGTCTCCCCTTCCATACCCATAGTTTTTTTAACATTTTTTAGGGATCATCAAGGTGGCAAATTAAGAGCTATGGTACATAATACATGTAGTTACCTACAGATATGTGCTTCAACAAGGAATGAATAAGGTAATATATAGTTTTGGGGAAGGGATCTGAACCATTTTTAAGATAAATTAAGGTTTCTGGTCTTGAGGGGTAGGGGATGACCCCCGGGGCTCAGATGTATACTGCATTCAACTTGTCTTGTTATCATGAATAATAAAATATATGGTTTAAGGGTGGGGATTTCAACCCTTTCCAAGATAATGTAGGTTAGGGGGTGGGGACTGACCCCCAGGGACCCAAATGTGGTACTCTGCACTCCGCCTTGACCTGATGCATATACCTTCCAAATATCATGAGGCTAGCTCAAGAAACAAAAAAGTTATGTTCCGGACAAAAAATTTGATTAGAAGAGGAAGAAGAACACTATTGGGTTGGGATCTCAATGGTTTTCAGAATATTTAGTATTTTATCATTTGAGGGGGTGGGGCATGACCCCCTCAGACCCCCCTATGGTACCAAATGATTTGTCTTATCATAAGGAGTAATAATATATATGGTTATAGGGTGGGGATCACAATGGTTTTCAAAATATGAAGTATTTTATCATTTAAGGGGGTGGGGCATGACCCCCCCTCAGACCCCCTATGGTACCAAATGATTCGTCTTATCATAAGGAGTAATAATATATATGGTTATAGGGTGGGAATCTCAATGGTTTTCAGAATAATAAGTATTTTGTCATTTAAGGGGGTGGGGCATGACCCCCCCTCAGACTCCCTATAGTACCAAATGATTCGTCATATCATAAGGAGTAATAATATATATGGTTATAGGGTGGGGATCTCAATGGTTTTCAGAATAATAAGTATTTTGTCATTTGAGGGGGTGGGGCATGACCCCCCCTCAGACCCCCTATGGTACCAAATGATTCGTCTTATCATAAAGAGTAATAATATATATGGTTATTGGTTGGGGATCTCAATGGTTTTCAGAATATTTAGTATTTTATCATTTGAAGGGGTGGGGCATGACCCCCCTCAGACCCCCCCCCCCATGGTACCAAATGATTCGTCTTATCATAAGGAGTAATAATATATATGGTTATAGGGTGGGGATCTCAATGGTTTTCAGAATATTTAGTATTTTATCATTTGAGGGGGTGGGGCATGACCCCCCTCAGACCCCCCTATGGTACCAAATGATTCGTCTTATCATAAGGAGTAATAATATATATGGTTATAGGGTGGGGATCTCAATGGTTTTCAGTATATTTAGTATTTTATCGTTTGAGGGGGTGGGGCATGACCCCCCTCAGACCCCCCTATGATACCAAATGATTTGTCTTATCATAAGGAGTAATAATATATATGGTTATAGGGTGGGGATCACAATGGTTTTCAAAATATTAAGTATTTTGTTATTTTAGCCTACATTTTACAGGCTAGGGGGTGGGGACTGACCCCCAGGGACCCAAATGTGGTACTCTGCACTCCGCCATGACCTGATGCATATACCTTCCAAATATCATGAGGCTAGCTCAAGAAACAAAAAAGTTATGTTCCGGACAAAAAATTTGATTAGAAGAGGAAGAATAATAATCACTAAAACAATATGTCTCCCTTCGAGAAGGGGAGACATAATTATATTCGTCAGTATGTTAAGGCAGCACATGATTTTAATTAAACTTTAACAATAGTACAATAGGCCTACCATGGTCAAAATCATGCAGGAGTGTACGTTAAAAAAGTGGCGATGAGTCCTGGGACTCATCAAAATCAGCTATATCATATAGGAAGATGTGGTATGAGTGCCAATGAGACAACTCTCCATTCAAGTAACAATTTATAAAAGTAAACCATTATAGGTCAAGGTACGGCCTTCAACACGGAGCATTGGCTCAATCCGAACAGCAAGCTATAAAGGGCCCCAAAAATTACTAGTGTAAAACCATTCAAACGGGAAAACCAACTGTCTAATCTATATAAAACCGAGAAACAAGAAACATGTATGAACTACATAAACAGACGACAACTACTGTACATCAGATTCCTGACTTAGGACAGGTGCAATCATTTGCAGCGGGATTAAACGTTTTTAATGGTACCAAACCTTCTCCCTTTTCTGAAACAATAGTATAACATCACAACATAGAAAGACACACTATAAAATATCAATTGGAAGGCTTAACTCAATCAAAAAATGTAAATTAACACACAATGAACGAATAAATTTGATCTGTGATACCTGAATGCAAATACATAGTTAATCAAAGTGCATAGCACTGCTAGGGTTAAGGTTGCTAGCATTTGACTTTTATTTGTACAAACATTGCTGATGATTATTTCAATAAATATGCACTAATCAATCAAAGAAAGCACGAGTCGGCTAACGCTTCTTGAATTATCACTCTAAATTGAATTTTTTTAAAAAGACAAACGCATAATAATGATTTGATGAATTAAAATAAATAGAAATCAAAGGTCTTCAAGTTATTAAGGTTATATAAAAAGACAAAGTTTGGACAATTGTAGAAGGGGGTCATTTCTACAATATATTTACACTACATTGCGCATGTGCAGGTAGATCAGAACGTAAACATTCAAGCTTTCAATTAAAATAAACCCATTATACTTTCGATAATACCGTTTTCTAAATTAATGATAAACACATTGTTTTTCAATCTTAATGTGCAAGTTGTCGGCATTTCAAATAACCTGTATGCAATTCTATCACTGACCAACAGGTTTGACAAAATGAAGTCACGATGATCAGGTCAAAAGGTTAATCAAATACACAAAATACCATCAGAATTACAAGAAGAATAGCAAATAATGTGCAAAATATGTTCTGTATAAGTTAACAATCACGTTCACAACAAAAATGGAACTTACCTTTGAAATCTTTTGAAAATAAACCTGATTGTAATCCTTCCCAAGATATCCGTGCAAATGTAAACATTCAAAATCCTTACGCCGATAGCATTGTACATTTTAAAAGGCGCGAATACTTTATCGGCTTTCAAAACAAAAAGGAAATCGTCAATAAAACACACATCTTTTATTAAATAACTGGACAATTACACTTCTCGGTGTGTTTCAGTTACATTTCTATTAAACTAGAGGCTCTCAAGAGCCTGTGTCGCTCACCTGTATCTAATGTGATTACAATAGCTACTGAAGACATCTTATCATTATTATTTTTGAATATGTGGTCAAGTTGTGACCATTCAGAATTTTTTTTACAATTTTCTGATAGACTTCTAAACATCTTGGATGATGAATCGGCAACAAAGTAACAACACTTGGTCAGCACCTCATAAGGAACATTCATGCTATGTTTTGTTACATTCCATTCAGTGGTTCTCTAAAAGAAATCATTTGTATGCATTTCCCATAGGGTCCAATGTTAAACTTAGTCCCCCGCTGGCGGCAATCTTGGATGATGGATCGGCTACAAAGTAACAACACTTGGTCACCACCTCATAAGGAACATTCATGCCAGATTTAGTTTCATTCCGTTCAGTGGTTCTCTAAAAGAAGTCATTTGTATGCATTTCCCATAGGGTCCTATGTTAAACTAAGTTCCCCGCTGGCGGCCATCTTGGATTATGGATCGGCTACAAAGTAACAACACTTGGTCAGCACCTCATAAGGAACATTCATGCTATGTTTTGTTACATTCCATTCAGTGGTTCTCTAAAAGAAGTCATTTGTATGCATTTCCCATAGGGTCCAATGTTAAACTTAGTCTCCCGCTGGTGGCCATCTTGGATTATGGATCGGCTACAAAGTAACAACACTTGGTCAGCACCTCATAAGGAACATTCATGCCATGTTTGGTTTCATTCTATTCAACGGTTCTCTAAAAGAAGTCATTTGTATGCATTTCCCATAGGGTCCTATGTTAAACTAAGTTCCCCGCTGGCGGCCATCTTGGATGATGGATCAGCTACAAAGTAACAACACTTGGTCAGCACTTCATAAGGAATATTCATGCCATGATTGGTTTCATTCCATTAAGTGGGTCACTAAAAGAAGTCATTTGTATGCATTTCCCATAGGGTTCTATGTTAAACTAAGTTCCCCGCTGGCGGCCATCTTGGATTATGGATCGGCTACAAAGTAACAACACTTGGTCAGCACCTCATAAGGAACATTCATGCCATGTTTGGTTTCATTCCATTCAACGGTTCTCTAAAAGAAGTCATTTGTATGCATTTCCCATAGGGTCCTATGTTAAACTAAGTCCCCCGCTGGCGGCCATCTTGGATTATGGATCGGCTACAAAGTAACAACACTTGGTCAGCACCTCATAAGGAACATTCATGCCATGTTTGGTTTCATTCCATTCAACGGTTCTCTAAAAGAAGTCATTTGTATGCATTTCCCATAGGGTCCTATGTTAAACTAAGTCCCCCTCTGGCGGCCATCTTGGATGATGGATCGGCTACAAAGTAACAACACTTGGTCACCACCTCATAAGGAACATTCATGCCAGATTTAGTTTCATTCCATTCAGTGGTTCTCTAAAAGAAGTCATTTGTATGCATTTCCCATAGGGTCCTATGTTAAACTAAGTTCCCCGCTGGCGGCCATCTTGGATGATGGATCGGCTACAAAGTAACAACACTTGGTCAGCACCTCATAAGGAACATTCATGCCAGATTTAGTTTCATTCCATTCAGTGGTTCTCTAAAAGAAGTCATTTGTATGCATTTCCCATAGGGTTCTATGTTAAACTAAGTCCCCCACTGGCGGCCATCTTGGATTATGGATCGGCTACAAAGTAACAACACTTGGTCAGCACCTCATAAGGAACATTCATGCCATGTTTGGTTTCATTCCATTCAACGGTTCTCTAAAAGAAGTCATTTGTATGCATTTCCCATAGGGTCCTATGTTAAACTAAGTCCCCCTCTGGCGGCCATCTTGGATGATGGATCGGCTACAAAGTAACAACACTTGGTCACCACCTCATAAGGAACATTCATGCCAGATTTAGTTTCATTCCATTCAGTGGTTCTCTAAAAGAAGTCATTTGTATGCATTTCCCATAGGGTCCTATGTTAAACTAAGTTCCCCGCTGGCGGCCATCTTGGATGATGGATCGGCTACAAAGTAACAACACTTGGTCAGCACCTCATAAGGAACATTCATGCCATGTTTGGTTTCATTCCATTCAGTGGTTCTCTAGAAGAAGTTCAAAATGTAAAATGTTAACGACGACGCCGGACGACGGACGACGGACGACGACGGACGACGGACGACGGACGACGACGGACGACGGACGCCAAGTGATGAGAAAAGCTCACTTGACCCTTTGGGTCAGGTGAGCTAAAAACAACTACAACAGCAACAACAAATATTAGGACTATTTTACCGCGGAATGTTTATTTTCTTATATGATATTCAAATATAAACATAGTCGTAATTCGGAAAATATGGAGGTTTCTTTGCGCATGTGTCATCTCAAAATCGAAATAAAAAGCTGCTTAACTAGCCTTGCTTAAGCTTCAATCCTAGATAAGCTTGCATATTTACTCATAAAAACATAGTTTCAAAAACTTCTGGTCCAACTTTTTCCACAAAACACCAGATTTCCAAAGTTTCCTTCATTGTCCAACCAAACGACCGACGGCATAAGGGTTTTGGTTGCTTAGCAGCCTAACCCTAATAAAAATTATAAGGGATAAATAATTGAGGTCAAAAGTAAATAAACAGGTTTATGAGCAAAGTTAAAGTATGATACCACTGTGAAATGTTAAAAAATTTTTAGAAAATCATCACTTTTGAAAAAACCTGCGTCATATTATACACATGTATTACTGTCATAGAATGCCTGACAATATCACTTCAACATTTATAAAAAGGGACAATCACAGGACACTTCGAGATATAAGTTAATACTTAGCAGTGTAAAATAGCATAAAAAATACAAAAATTGTATGTTTATATGTACCACATATGAAGGCATATGACATGCAGAGAGCATGGTATTTCCTCAATAAGATTGTATTATGATATGAGGAATTTTGTCACTCCCTGATTTAAATTTGATAAATAAATACACAGAACAAAAAGAAATGCAATTGAAAAACACACTTCCCTTTCATCAGAGACATATATATGTATCTGCTTTCATCAATCTACATTGACATTGGACTCCTTGTAACACATTAATTAAAACAGCAAGAATTAATACCAGTTCATGAAACGATCTGCATAATTACATGGTTAGTATTATACTATAGAGTAATGTCATTGTTTGTTTCTCGATTTTTGGTTAAAAAAAAAAGTATTAATTCCAATTTTTATTTTTATTTTTTTTTCGACCTCCTACCCTTCCTTTTTTTAGAAGAATCCCGTAAACCAACTAATAAAAAAAAAGTGGCCTTATTTAATGATTTTATTTTTGACTGTTGAAAATTTAAATATAACGGTTATCTTTTGTCATGTAATTGTTCTCATATGTCCTTAGCAACCACATTATGTATTTTTAACAATCCACAATGATACAACATAAGGGCAAGACTATAGTTTATATGCAGTATTGTGAGAAAAAAAACTTTCCACCACCCATTTTATATGCAAGGAGACAAGTATTTATATGGAAAAATATTTTGATTTGATTATCTTACAATTCATAGGTTTGCAAATTTTATCCAAAGATTTCTAATACCATTAATATGGTTACAATGAAAAAAAGGGGGGCGGTGCTATCTCCTTTCATGTCATTTAGTGAAAAGCTGAATCGAACAAATTATTTCTGTAAAAAGTCTTTTCAAGTGATGAAATGCTCAAAATAGTCACCATAGAACAAGAATTTTTGCATTTTGAATTTCTTGTAAATTTTAGTGAATTACTTCCCATTTACCGAGTCACTATGAATATTTGAAATAGGTATTATTTACTTATTATAAGTCATATTTTGATAAATGAGACAGTTTTGAATTCGTAAAGAACTGAAGAATAATAAAATTGGCCATTCTTTGAAAAAAAAAGTTATAAAAGTACTCTTTAAGGTTACACTCCACTAATTATCTTAGTTTCGGAGAAATGCACCCCCAGAATTTTATCAATTATTAGAGTTGGTAAAGTTTGACTACATGATAGGTAAATAATAGATGTCTTAACCTCAAAATTGTAATATTGACTGAAAGAGGATAGATTTTAGTTTAAAAAAATACGAAAACATTAACTGATTTTGCTTCTGACAAGTAATGGGAGGTCATAAACTGGGACTTGTGAATTGACATGTGGTGTGTAAAACTTTGACAGTGATAATCGGCACCTGCACTGGTAAGTTAAATTGCGAAAAAAAAAGCCGGAAAAGTAAACCTTTTTTTCCCACATATGTAATGGAATTTTATGCAGAATCTGAAAAATTAAGTCTCAATTGGATTGAAACGCTGCATCAGACCTCAATTTTAAGCCGAAGTGGAGTGAAATTTAACATTTTTAAAGCTTTTTTTATGACAATTTTTGAAATGTTGCTATGCCAACTAGGTTTCCATGGATATTTTTTATTTATTTTATCATGATTGAAACAATGCTAACATAATGGCCTTTCAGAATATCTATAATACTAAATTTACGAATTAGCCGAATAGGCGGTAAAACGCGTGGTTCAAAATAAACGATGTATGGTTCAGATTATAAAGGTTATTATCGGATTTGACAATCTGCATTTATAAATTTCAACTGCAGTTTTGTTTATGTGCAAATGGAATTTGTATGCACTTTTCCTGTATGAATTCTCCCAACATATCCCTTAGAAGGTTCTCGAATGCATCATTTTAACACATTGATTTAAATAAACAAGTATGCAAATATTTTAAATGTATTTCTGTTTGAAATTACGGAAGAAGAATAAAACTAATTAAAAACATTCTCCTTCGAATGGGATGTTTCCGCTTCATGTATTCAGGATTGTTTTTCTACAATAACGCAATTTCTCCTAACTGTAAAGGCTATGAACTTTCAAGATTATATGAAGAGGTAAGGTAAAGTTCAGAGGAATTCCTAACTTAGTTGTTTTTTTTTTTTGATTGCTCGGATGTTTACATTGCACAAAGTGATTAAACCAACAATTATCTATTTTTACATTATTTGTCATGTGACCTGTCTAAATATATCTCTACCATACAATTCCCTGTAAGCCCTAGATAAAACTATTTTTAACAAATGGTCATCTTTATCATTAATGGCGAAATTTATCTCGGACATCTTTGATAAATATAAACGTGGACAGCACACGCATCCACACACTAAAAATGCTTTTATCGTCTGATTATTGGATATATTTGTGAAATTAAGCATCGCATGCCCTGCCCATGATGACAATGGAACAATTGGAACAATTATTTTCCAAACATATGCTCTACCTAACTCATGGCATCTTTTGAAAAATTTATCCGTCACTAAGGAAATGGTTACATCTACAATTTCATTTTCATATTTATTCTGAAGGAAAACGTTAATGCATTATGAAATGTGTATTTAATGAAAGCTTTTCATCAAGTTCCAGTTCAGAATTAATTGTAACAATAAAAATATTGACAATTTATGTGGTTGTGTTTTCGTCATAGATTTTGACTTTGATGGAACCTTAAGGTCCATTTTGGTAATTCTACGTGGCATACAGTCTACTTCATCAGTGGATACATCTTCGGTAGTAACGAACAGCCATATTACAATTGGGTCACGTTGACCTACATTTCAAGCTTCATTGACTTTGGTTAAAGTTTGCATTAACATCCATTTCTGGAATACTACAGCATATATAGACATGAAACTATCAGTTGATACCACCTACTTGACAGGAAAGTTTATGGAAAGCCTGCTACAACATCCATATTGAGTCACTGTTCCATGAATGACATGGCCGCAACAACTTTTTATAGTCAACATGGCCACCACAAAAAAAAAATTCTTATTTTCCCGCGCTCGCGCGGGTTCAATGTCTTGTATATATATATGTATATGGGTATTATTTACTCTGAAGATGGCACAAGACCATGACATTTGTTAGCTCACTTCACATAGAAAATGGTACTATTAATTTGTGGAGTGCAACCTATAGACGGTTAAGGAACTACAAATCCGGAAAATAATCTCTGACTTGACTTTTTATATTATATGTTCAAAATGTTTACATATTATTGTGATAATATATTCAAACAAAACCAATCTGTTAAATGAATTTAATGTTAGGATGCTTGAAAATATAACAAATACTATAAAGAAAATAATATTTTTTGTATACTCAAGATTTAATATACGCTGTAGACAATTGCTACAAGTCAGATAACTTGTAGACTCTGGTCGCCATTACGCAACGAAGAAAACTTTGTTGTTGCGACCTGATTCTGATTAATATGTAATCATTTATAAAAAAAAATAACATTAATAGAAGTTCAAAACAAGACGAAAATCACTTCATGTTTCATGTTCAACCTTTATGTACTTTAATATATAATTTTTTCATTAATAGTCTCTAGTCGACTCTAATCCTCTCTACTCGACTCTGTTTAGTATCACCCCTCCAGGTTGACAATACAAGTCTGTTATACATAGATAAAAGATTAAACATTCATTCTTGCTTTTCAAATTTCAACTCCAAATAATCCAACTTCCAAGTTTATCTAGATAAACAATTATGTAAATCACGCACATAGAAGTTTTTCTACACCTTGTCAATGCGCACGTACGGGGATTCCCGAAAATCCCGAAGTTATTTTGGGCTTCTCGAAATAACTATATATCCATTCTACTATTAAATTCTTGATCTTCCGCGCTTCATACAAAATGTGCTTCGGTCCACACTTTTACATGCCAATGAAGCTACAAAAAGATGCATTCAATTTTTAATTAATGAATGTTACATGGTTACATGTATATACTCTTAATGCTAAGAAGCCGGGTATAATCGACATAATATGGGACTTGGTTGCATTGTCTGTTGTTACGTATAATCTGCACATTTGGTTTCTAGTAAAATTAACAGTCATATTTATGCTGTATTGTATTGAACAACTTGAATTATCATAGATCGCTTATGCATATCTTTATACCACGTGGTCCTCTGTACTGTAATTTCATTTTTAAAGAACTGTTCCGACTTAAGCCGAAAAACTAGCTCCGCCCGTGATATCTTCTTACTACAAGCAAAGTAAACGTGGTATGCTTCTAGGTATTTGCCACCGAAAGTCTTTTGGTGCTTTAATATATTTTTAACAAGGATTTGCTTGCCGTGAAAATATCTGGTCTTATCTAAATCCTTTAAAGGGACTGAAGTCGAAATGTGTTAACTGAGAATCCAATAAATCATTTATATCCCCCATGGCATAACGGTCCTAAGATAATTTTAAACTAGAAGCGGTGTTAGAGTAATATATAATAAATGAAGATAATCCATTAGAACTGTCAGATGACATGTATGTTTGAGAATTTTTTATCATTGTTACTCTAAAGATTTTTAAATAGCCAATCACTCGAGACATTTTTAAATAAAATTGCCCTTTGAGACAACGGTACTTCATTCTGCTCATATATGCCACCGACCCCATATAGGCATGTGGGAAGAACAATTTAAAAAGTTCTTGCAAGGGTAAGTGTTAAATTTTTTTTGAAGTAGCGGCACATATCGACATACGAAGTTAGAACTCGATGGAAAATATACAAAACTTCCTATTATTTTTTGAAATCTAAGTTATTCCAAGTTATGATCGTACAACATGGTCAGTTGTCAAATTAAAAATGTATTTCACAAGTAATCATAAGATAATTACACATATATTATAGTAAGCATTCAAAAGTTAAGAGTAAAATTGTGGTTTTTATATAAAAAAATCATTTTTCTAAAATACCACGTTAAAACTATAACTGTGACAAAACTCACTGTTATTGTTGTATTGTTTTCGGAAAATATGCAAAAAATCAATTTTTTGCTGGAGTTTTCCAAAAATTTAAAATGCAGGTTTAGGGCCCTATAATAAAAGTACTCTTCCCATGCCTGTGTCAACTTTCTGCTTTTTCTTTAATACCAATCGGTACTAATAACAATTTTGTCAGACCGTTTTTGTTTTAAGAAAGCAGTTTGAGCTCACCTGGCCAAAAGCCCATGAGCATTGCCATCATTTGGCATTCGCCGTCGTCTGCAGTCCGTTCGGTCTGATGCCATTGGTATTTGGTTTCTGGCTACAAATGTAGATCAGTATAATGTCAAATTATGAGCTATATACAAGTGTGAAAATGTGGATTTTAAAACTTGGTTAAAACAATTTGTCAAAAATCTTCCCTGAAGCTACTGGGCATAATTCAATGAAAGTTTGCATGCATGGTTGTTTTTTAGGTATACCTGCAAAACAATAACAATCAATTTTATTGCCATGAAACATATAAACAGTTTGTGACAAAGACATGTCAATGATCTGTCGACCTAGGTCAGACCCTGAAATAAATTTTTGACGTTTATCTGCCAGAGCGCAAAATATTCAATAAAGAAAATTAATTTATATATGCATGCTCTGTTTTCAAGGTTATTGTATTTGTGGTGAGTTTGATGTTCAAGGTGGGTGATTTAGGCTCTTTCATAGCTTCTTCTTGGTTTTTTAGCTCACCTGGCCATTGATCAAGATTTAATGGCATCATAATGCATCCGTCTGCGATCACCTGTCGCCGTCGTCGTCACTTAAGTTTCGTTTCCGCAAAAAAGAAAACAAACCTTCTCTGAAACAACTGAAACTTGTTAGACATTGTCTCTCCATCACGGGATGCTGGCTACATGTAAAATCATAGTAAAAATAGTCAACCTTTTCTGCAAATAATTTGAAAACGAAGGCAAGTATCAAAGTTTTCACATAGACATTTTTAACTTTATTTTTTGGTTACGTAGATCTGTCATTGTGCCAAACTCCGTTTCAATTGGACATCCAGATGGATTTATTGCCATTGAAATAACAATTTTTGTAAATTTTAATTGCCTTAACCATTTCAATGCAAACAAATGGAGATAAATAATCAATGTAAGGATAAAAGTTGCTCAGCTAAGAAAGGGTCGTCATTGTGCAAAATTTCATTATGTTGTACTAGTAGGAGACACGACTCCTCCCCACTTTTCAATTCTTAACTGTACTGGTACTCTGGGATAAATCGTGGTTCTTATGCCCTGACTTTAATTAAAAAGCATAGCCTTCAGGTCTCTGTGTCTGTTCGTCCATCCGTCCGTTCTTCCTTCCCAAATCCGGTTTACCTACGGGTTTAAGTTTCGTTTCCGCAAAGAAAGTATGTTATCGTCAACAAGCTTTATTATACGTTTGCAACAAGATATCAACAAATAAAAATTTTAGGGATGGCAACGAGTACCCGAATACTCGAGTATCGCTCGGAAGGTCCGAGTATCGAGTGCCAATTTTAGTACTACGATCTTTCTTTTTTTAAATATTTCTTTCTGAAAACTGTTATGAAATTTGTGGTGTCTTCTGGCTATTCCAACATTTTAAAAAATAGTATTCTGGCTATTCCTACATGCAAAGAACAATAGGTGTTGTTGTAGTGTGTTATGTTGTTTTAGTAATTAGTCACTAATTAATTTTACAGGTAAATTTACCTGAGATTTGTTGGATTCCAAATATTTACCTACATTTTTAATTGATTAAGATAAATAATCATATGATAAATGATGTAATAAAATTTTGTATTTGCTTCCAAGCTAAGCAATCTCTGAGATCTCTATGATCCTGCAAAGACCAGCTTTACAACGAGAGACCCAAAAGACTACTCGCACTACCCACTTCTACAACAGACCTACACTTAGACTGACCACCACTGGAGAGCCCTTTCTCCTTGCAGACGACAATACCGTTGGACGCATTCTACTCTTCAGCACTCAACAGAATCTTACTCACTTGGCAGCATCAGATACAGTATACGCAGACGGCACATTTTATTCTTGTCCGACCCTATTCTATCAGCTTTACACATTCCATGCTATTGTTGACGGTACCATGTTCCCTCTAGTTTACAGTCTCCTACCAGTACCAAGCCGGGGGAAAACGTGTACCAAGAAAACGCAAATACAGAGAAATCGACTCAAGACTAACCACACTCGAGACCCGCCTACAGAGCCAGGAGATTACACCTCTTCAGTTTGCTGATGCTGCATCCCATCTTCTGCACTTAGACTACCTTAGAATTTGAAATTTGAAATAGTGCTCTCTCATATGTGCTTTGACATTTTAAAGACTTCAATATATAATTAATATATTAATATGTGCTGTAAATGTTCAATGTGCTCCATAGATATGAATGTCATTTTATTTGTATTAAAATAAAGATATCTATAATGAGACTCAGAAACCAGTGTAAGAAAAATGAATTATTCCCAAACACAATGCATGCCAACACACATTTACCTATGAAAATATCACATCTTGTTTTTTCAGTACAAACAGTTATAATCCATTGTTTATACAAACATTCTGGCTATCCCTACATGAAATTCTTACTAATTAAGGTCAGGGTTCCCACAAAAAAATCTTCTCAAATTCAAGGACTTTTCAAGGTGTTTTCCAGTGCTTTCTCATGATTTTCAAAGTCCCTTTGTGGTCAAATGTCCCGCCATTTTGTCGGTTTTAAACATAACACAAAACATGCTGTTACTTAAAACGCTCAAAAGATTACATACAGGAGACGTAGCCGGATTCAATGCGAAATTGCCTTTTGTGTTACCCTTTATAAAGCAACACTAAGGCAATCAAATAATGATTTCTGCATGGTCACAGTAACAATGCAAAGCGGATCGAAATAATGATTAACAAGAAAAAAACAAATCCGGTTAAATCCCGGTTTTTTCCCGGATTTTTGCGATTTTTCCGAATTTCAAGGACTTTTCAAGGCCTGGAAAATTCGAAATGGAATTCCAGGTCTTTTCCTGTTTTCCAGGTCGTGTGGGAACCCTGTAAGGTCTAGAATTTAAAATGTTGGAATAGCCAGAATAAACCAAATTTGTTACGTAACAATAAACAGATCATACTGACTTTTTATGCGTCTAATTGTCCAGATAATTAACTGTTTTACTGTGTAAACATCACAAGTTAAATAAACAAAACTAATCAGTGTGCTGTTTATTCTTTATTTAATAATTAACAAACCTAGACCCTTGAAATAATTTTGAGCAATATTTAATCAAATGGTCATTAATTTCTTGTGATTCTAATTAGTAATAATTTACATTTTCAACGTTATAGACCACTGATGTTTGGTCAATGTTCGTTTTCATAACACATTTGTTCGAAATTAAGGCCGAAAAACAAACACAGATGCCAGTTAATATTCTGTTGGAAAAGAAAATTCTAAATATCTTTTGAACCGTTGAGAAAATTTAAAAAGTTTTTTTTTATATCAAATTATTAGAGTTTTATGCATTAAAAAATGCTACGGCTGCAAAGATATTATTTTGACGCACATCTACGTTCCCTTAAGAACTGACTACTATATAAAATCGGCTTTAAGTACCATGCAAGTTTATTTTATCAGCATTTTCAATTTTCTGAGTGCCGAGTATTAAAATTTCGGCCTCTCGAGTACCATGCTACCAAGTGCTGCCTAAAAATTAGCCAAAGGGCAAAGTAACAAAAAGTGGGTTATATCCTCGAGTATCATGTATTAGTGTAAGCCCGTGAAGGTACATGTACTCATTGACTCAAGCAAGTTAGCCTGATTGATTTCAGATGAGGTGGTTTTATTTCAGTACTTAGTTACACTCAACCACATGGTTTTACGTGTACTTTAAAACATATATATAAGACAGGTGGCGATTATATTAATTTCTCATAACACTGCAGATGTCGCCCTCGTGCATTCTAGTTTCATCTGATGTTTAATCTCGAAAGAGTATCATTGTTTACTGATTACTTCACGCCAAAAACCTTTATTCCATTTTGAAGACGTGTGGAATTTTAACACGTCTAGTTTGAAGACGTGCGGATACGAAAAATGTAGGTAAACTAAGGAAGCCGGATACGAAAAATGCAGGTAAACTAAGGAAGCAAATTGCACATCTGCAGTTGCAAATATTTTGCCCATCAATAGTCGAAGTTTTATTTTCAATTTCAAATATTTTATTGAATAAACAAATGGATTGGACAACAGGCTAAGCCTATACAAATCCTCTCCAAAAACAAGATGGAACATATAAACAAGTAAATAATATGGATTGCAAGCAAATAAATACAATATACAGCACAAAAGTATCTTATATAATGTAAAAGCTAAATCAGAGATAATACAGGACATATTAATTAAAATTATTCAATTTGACTCTGAAAATAATGTTATATAGGTAGATTGCAATTGAATTTTAATCTTTACTTTAAAAAAAAGTGTTCATTATTATTAACAAAGAGTATTGTTGAATAATCTGGTCTATAAGTTAAATAGTGGTCCATCAATGAATGTATAATTAATAAGATAACTGAAAAAGATATTAGCTTTCTTAAAACAGTACACAACCAAGTGTAGTTATAAAAGCAAGAAAGTATTCATTTTTACGTGAGGATAATAAGAAAGGAAGTAGCCTAATCAATTTACTTGAAAAAAAAATAGAACAAGAACACTTGTGCTGTGTAATAATATATATATATACAAACAAGACAAGACCAAACATTGGAAGCAATTAAAAGGTCATTTGTGCCTAGCACAAATGATAAGGTCTTTCCTTATTCACGTTTCCAGTTTTGCAATAAAGAGGCCCTGCCCCTCTATTTTTGGCAAGGGGCATAACTCTTGGGAAATAAAGAAAATAGACCCCCCCCCCAAAAAAAAAGAAAAAAAAAAGGCCCGTCCCGTCTTCAGTAAAGAGATATTGCTACTTCTGTTTTCTCTTGAAATCTCTTAAATTTTTAATGTATTTTTTCAAATAGTAATTGTCAAAAAAAAAAAAAAAAAAAAAAAAGAAAGAAAGAAAAAAAAAATAATGAAGTAGCAATATCTCTTTTCTGAAGGCGGGACGGGCCTTTTTTTGTTTGTTTGTTTGTTTATTAATTATTTTTTTATTTGTAGATAGCAAGTTTTCCTAGGATTGCTGAATACATGTAAGGGGGGGGGGGGGGGGGGGGGGGGGCATTGTATTTTTATTTCTCTAGATACACAAGTGACAGTAAAAGTACATTTCTACTATAATGTTTACTTCTATTTCAGGGACGCTGGATTGGATGACGTTGTGTATGTCACGTGACGTCCATTGATATATGTCTGGACTTAGTTTATTTCTTTCTTTTCGAGAGGGGACGTCGTCGGATGAACATGGCACAGGATAATGCATTTTGCTGTTTGATGTGGAAATAGTCATAAATAGAAAACGGAGTGTACGTGTACACATTTACTTATGTCAGAATGAAGATTCATGTAGAAATTTGATCTCACGATTTATTTCTTTAGATTTCCGGTGCCATGTTGAGCAGACGACATTTTCGTGAATAAAGTACTGTTAATTTGACGCGAAATTTTGACATTCGGATGCAATAAATTGGTAAAATTTGGACGAATCTTGTGTTTTATGGCGGAAAATAGCTTTCTATTACTGCACTGCGCGAACGCTATTTTCAGGAAATTGGTTGGAGTTAGGGTCATAATTTTTTCTCATAAACAAAGCCCTGGATATCCCCTAGCTGTCTGCCAAATATCAGCCCTGTACGATTTGTACTTTTTGAGGAGATACGATAACATTTCCTATGGGGTCCCGCGTGGATTTTTACCGAACTTTCTAAGAAGAATTGTATTTACAATATTAAAAGGTCATTTGTGCCTAGCACAAATGATAAGGTCTTTCCTTTTCAAGTTTCCAGTTTTGCAATAAAGAACCCCTGCCACTCTATTTTTGGCAAGGGGCGTAGCTCTTGAGAAATAAATAAAATCGACAATATCTCTCGACTGAAGTCGTAACGGGCTTTGGTTATTTTTCTTTGTTTTTTAAAAAGTCTAGATAATGTGTGCAAATGCAAAGTTTATTTTCTATTGATGGATAAACTATGATAGTTTTGAATTGGAGATAGGTTATGAAACAAGAGGCTCTCAAAGAGCCTGTAATCGCTCACCTGGGTTACTGCTTTTATAGTCAAACATAGGTAATCAACAATTACAGAGTCCGCTTCGTTATGTCATTTAATTTGAAATTAATGGTTTACTGGTAAGATTGCAATATCCCTAGCATCAGAGATGCATGCATGTGCAAGATAAATTGTTCCTACCATGTACAGTGACTGAGATTTGAACTCGGATGTAAACTTGAATGCAAGTCACTGATGGCGAAAATATAGGTCAAAGTGACCTAATTTTGCCTGGATGATCGGGAAAAATCAAATGGACATAATGGATGAATAATCAATTATAACTGGATAATAACAATTAAAGACAACAAAAGTTTTAGTGATACAAATTTAGAATAACTTTGCTTTTAAAATAAAATAATTTTTTTTTAGATCAGACAAATTCATTCCCACAGTTCACTGTGACAGGCAACTTGATAGGCAATGCATTCAGGTGTTAATGGAGCAATCGTAGTAAGGGAATACAACACATAGATAATACGGGTTAATCATTACCAAGGTACATATCAAATATCAAATCATTCCCATTGACCAAAGCTGAGAAAACTTTGACGAAAACTGTTTATGGACAAACAGATGGACAGTCAAAAGAGGGTATATCATAATACGTCCCTTCAGGCTATATAAAAATTGCATATAACATTACCAAATTATGAAATAACATCCTATTTAACAAATTGTGGTTCATTTTATTTCATTTTGGTAGTATTGAAGTTAAAACTTGATTTTTCCGATTAATTGGTTAAGAATTTCATAATCGATTAGTAGCATTGCAGGCACATTTCAATTAAATAAATCGATTAACCGTTACACCACTGCATAATGACACTGAACATTTGTTTCAGACATATAACAATCATACAAATGTGTTGTGGCAAACATACAAACCCTTGTAATTGGACTTAATAGACAGTTACAAATGATAGATGCAGACAACCATAAAACCTATATCCACCCTGCTCTAGATCTTTAAAAACCAAGACTCCCAAAACTTGAAAAAAATTTGGGCAGCACTTCCCCTTGTAAACACATCTTTACATTGACCCCCTTCCCAATTATACCAGGCCACAAAGATTGGACAAAAGAAAGAAAAGAATTGTGCGGGGCAGGCCCATTTATTTATGAGATGAGCCATACACAATTCTGACTTATCAACAGTTAAAATTTAAAAAGTTTACATACCTGAGAGAGAGACTATATTATTCCCCTGAATATTCTGTATATTTATATTGCATCAATATTTCTTTGTGGTTATATAAAGGGTATTAATTTTTGGTTTCTAGTAGTAGTATCTGAACCAAAAGACGTGGGAAGTGGGTTTGTTTTCTATCATAGTGGAAATTCCTGGTCATCCTTTCTTTTATGTACTTAATATTTAAGAATTCCAGCGCATGTTGAACACATTCTTTCTACGGAGCCATCCGTGGACCTGTTGAGTCATCAATCAGTAATATACTAGGTGGACGCAGGGGCACAATCGATACTTTAGTTTAGTGAATGTTTACCATTGTCCACCCCTCAATTTCTGTAATACATGTGTATTTTCTTGATCTTGGCCTTAGGACACAGATCATATATATGATTGAAAACATGAAAAGGGCTTAATTATGTTTTTTTTCCTACATTTTGTGTTTGTAAATTTCAGAAACATCCATGCTTACCAGTCACAGGAAGTCGTATAAAATCGGGTCACGCTAAAGACCTGAACGCGGACTTAGACCTGAATGGACCTAAAAATCACCATATAGCTTTCTCACTTTTGCAAGGATTTACATCATTTTTTGATTTTTGACAGATCTTAACGTTACAAACATTTCATCAATTTTCACAACCTCTGTATATATAGTTTTCAAAATAAAACACAAAAAATGCAAAATTGAAAAATTTTGAACTCCAACAGGGGTCCTAAGATTTTCTTCAAAATTGCCAGGTAAGTAGATCTCATCATGATAAACATTTTTGTTTTTTACACTTAACCTCTATCTTCAATAGTTATTGAAATAACAGACAAACAATATAAAAATTTGGAAGTTTACCTAAAAAGGGCAATAACTCCAATAGGGGTCCTAAGATTTTCTTCAAAATTGCAGGGTTAGTAGATCTCATCATGCTAAACATTTTTGTTATTTACACTTAACCTCTAACTTCAATAGTTATTGAAATAACAGACAAACAATGTAAAATTCGCAAAATTTGACCTAAAAAGGGCAATAACTCCAATAGGGGTCCTAAGATTTTCTTCAGAATTATAGGGTAGGTAGATCTCATCATGATTAACATATTTGTAATTTACACTTAACTTCTATCTTCAATACTTTTTGAAATAACAGACAAACAATATTAAGATTCGGAAAATTTCACCTAAAAAGGGCAATAACTCCTACAAGGGTTTTTGGTTTTTCTTCAAAAAATCACGATGGGTAGATCTCAATATGCTGAACATTTTTGCTATTTACACTTGACCTCTATCTGTTACACTTTTTGAAATAAAAAATAAAAAATGCAAAAATTTTGAAAATTTTATGAAAAAAGGGCAATAACTCCAACACGGGTAGTCAGATTTTCTTCAAAATTGGACAGTAGGTAGATCTCTTCATGATGATCATTTTTACCCCATGTCAGATTTTTCATATTTGCATCGGTTTTCGAGTTATTAGCCAAAAACTGCAATTTACCCCTATGTTCTATTTTTAGCACCGGTGGCCATGTTTTTCATCGGATCATAATAAAATGAGGATCGTTTGTACAGGATATGTCATAGATGATTACTATAAAGTTTCAAACCAATCCCTCCAGTAGTTTCAGAGGAGAAGATTTTTTAAAGTGAGCTAACGACGGACGGACGGACGACGGACGACGGACGACGGACGGACGACGGACGCAAAGTGATGGCAAAAGCTCACCCTGGCATAGCCAGGTGAGCTAAAAAAAGAAAAAGTAAAGAAAAACATTCTCTTTTTTTACTTTGATATCAAATTTGAGTTATCTCTCTTTGTCCGAATTCACTGTTGGGGGAGAACTACTGTTGGGGAGAAATTTAGCCTGCATTTTCAGTGGTTCTAACTGTTGATCAGTTGGGTTTTTTATCCAGTTGTTTGTTTTATGTATTGTGTATGTCAGTGTTTATATCAAACTATAACTGCTATGTTCGAATCTGTAATTGGTGTAATAAATATTGATTGTATTTTATTGTATTGCATTGTATTTCACAATTTTTCGACCTGAATTTCAATACGTAAATAAAAATAACATTATTATCGATAATATAATTATGTGTGCGCTGAAATGAATTGAAATCTATCCAAAAATACGATATATGTTCAAAAAACGTGCAAAAACAATACATATAATTTTGAAGTAGTTCCTGAGGTTTGAACCCAGGACCACCAGTTTGCTGGGACAACCGTGATAACCATTACACCACGTTGGCTTACAAGTAAAGAGTTGAAAATTTTACTATATATAGAAAATAGCTAGAGCAATTTCTGTGAAGGGAACATTGAGCGGAGAAATGAATGTGCGACTCGCTGCCCATTGGTCAATATTAAATTAAATAATAAATAATTTTAAACGACAGTGGTTCTTCCTTCGAAACATATGAGATAAAACATTTTCAAACTAGCTTTTAAGAATGTTGGTAATTTCAATGATTTAAGTTGGTACCCCCGATTTTTAGCAAAAAACCTTGAAACCAAAAATACTCCAAGAGTGTTAATTTAAGATGTTGTCAGATCCTTTTCGGCAGATGTGATTAATGTGCGCACAGATGAACCGAAGACATTGCAAAAGATTTCATGTCGATATCTCTTAAGGTTTCTGAGGAGTAGTGATAACAATCAAAACTGTAACAGGGGACGTAACTCTTATACGGTACATAGAAACCCTTGTAAGGGTGAACCTTGGATAGCCAATGTCTGATCGACCCTTCATACCAAAGATCATTTTGATATGTTGCGAAACCAGTCGAAGTGGACTCTTTGAATTTTTAAGAAGAAAAATAAAAAAAAAAAAAAAAATAATAATCATAAGAAATACAGTAACCTTGGTCTTTCCTAAGTAAAGGAAAGACCTTAATAATCATGCGAAAAATAGACAGATCTTTCCCAAAACTTCAACAAATTGATAAAGAGTGAACTTATGTTGAATTAGATCATTTTAGAGCAATTTTTACCACATTCCCCCCCATTTTGTAAAAATGAAAAAATGCTTCAATCAAGCATATATGGATATTTTTGAAATCTTATCGTCACTGTCATCAATTTGCCACACTTTTTAAGTTGATATCATGAAAAAAAATTCACTTCCGGTTGATATTTTTAAATTTTCAATTTTTGAAAGGCCAGAACTCTTACTATATTAAATCAGATTTAACACTCTTCATAGTTTTGAGATGTGCCAAGACCCATTCTACCTTCCGGTACCCATTTTATATCTATAAGAACAATGTTTTTCTAATTATTAGAAAAAAAAGTTTACCTCAACCTATGTTGGAAATCTATAATTTTAAGACATACAGCTAAAAGTTGAGGTAATTCTAGAAGTACTATAAAATACCGAAATGCTACATCAAACACAAATATGAAATACTGCCAAAACAATTTTGCGCCAAGAAAAAAAGTTTTTTTTCAAATTTTTCAATCTTTAAATATTTTTCATTTATTTTTCATTTTTTGTCTTACGAAAATGGATAATAACATATTTTAAATGATTCCTATTAAAAAATAACGCATTTTTGAACAAATTCCATGTATAACACTTCAAATATGAAAAAAATCATTTTCTAGAACATGATCTTGACCTTTGACCTTGACACCATTTTGAAGGTCACTTGTCCCTGGTGTCAAAACAAAAGACCCCATGCCTCTATCTTTTACCATTATCAAGTTATTAGCCAAAAACCATAAATTTAAACGTTCTAAGACCAATTACTCATATAAAATGACGTCATATGACTTTGACCCAAATGTAACTGAGCTTCCTCTCAATGTCCACGACATTTTGTCCATTACATTTCATCAGCTATCTGTTACCATTTCGGAGGAGTAGTGATAACAAGCAGATTTTAAAAATTAGAAAGTGACCTTGACCTTTGACCTTGGCACCATTTTGAAGGTCATTTGTCCCTGGTGTCAAAACAAAAGACCCCATGCTTCTATCTTGTACCATTATCATGTTATTAGCCGAAAACCATAAATTTAAACGTTCTAAGGCCAATTACTCATATAAAATGACGTCATATGACTTTGACCCAAATGTAACTGAGCTTCCTCTCAATGTCCCCGACATTTTGTCCATTACATTTTATCAGCTATCTGTTACCGTTTCGGAGGAGTAGTGATAACAAGCAGATTTTAAAAATTAGAAAGTGACCTTGACCTTTGACCTTGACCTAATTTTACTTGTTACCTGACATAAATTCTCTCTATGAAGTTTCATGCTTATATCTCAACTCTAACTTACCATTTGCATTAAAACCCAAAAATGAAGTCATGTAAAGGGGAGTAACTCCCACAAGATGTCGTCAGATCCTTTTGGGCAGATGTGATTAATGTGCGCACAGATGAACCGAAGACATTGCAAAAGGTTTCATGTCGATATCTCTTACGGTTTCTGAGGAGTAGTGATAACAATCAAAACTGTAACAGGGGACGTAACTCTTATACGGTACATAGAAACCCTTGTAAGGGTGAACCTTGGATAGCCAATGTCTGATCGACCCTTCATACCAAAGATCATTTTGATATGTTGCGAAACCAGTCGAAGTGGACTCTTTGAATTTTTAAGAAGAAAAATAAAAAAAAAAAAAAAAAATAATCATAAGAAATACAGTAAGGTCTTTCCTAAGTAAAGGAAAGACCTTAATTACCTAATACATCCTGAGAGCCCATGTACTAATCATTTAAGTATTTGAACTGATTATTATATTATCTTAATATATTTGTATATAAGCATACATGCTATTCTAAAGTATATATATTCAAGTTAATCTCTTAGTATTCAGGGTTCCCACAAAAAAAATCTTCTCAAATTCAAGGACTTTTCAAGGTGTTTTCCAGTGCTTTCTCATGATTTTCAAGGTCCCTTTGTGGTCAAATGTCCCGCCATTTTGTCGGTTTTAAACATAACACAAAACATGCTGTTACTTAAAACGCTCAAAAGATTACATACAGGAGACGTAGCCGGATTCAATGCGAAATTGCCTTTTGTGTTACCCTTTATAAAGCAACACTAAGGCAATCAAATAATGATTTCTGCATGGTCACAGTAACAATGCGAAGCGGATGGAAATAATGATTAACGAGAAAAAAACAAATCCGGTTAAATCCCGGTTTTTTCCCGGATTTTTGCGATTTTTCCGAATTTCAAGGACTTTTCAAGGCCTGGAAAATTCGAAATGGAATTCCAGGTCTTTTCCCGTTTTCCAGGTCGTGTGGGAACCCTGAGTATTGCAAATAAAAGTAAGCACAGCATTAGTTATTTCTGTATTGTTCTCTTGAGACAGTCGAGCATTTGAGCCATGAAGAAGAATATCTAAGTCTATGATATCACTATAGGCTTGTAAATCTGTAAATAATTGTTCACGTTGTCTATTAAATAAAGGGCAGCTATAGAAGAAGTGAAAAGTGTCCTCCACTCCACCACCACAGGCACACATAGCATCATCAGAAATATGTGAGAGAAACAAATGGTGCTTAAGATCACTCACTTCATTTCGTAACTGACAATATATAATATTTAAAGCACGAGTTCCTAACGAGAAGTGTCCAGGAGGTCTCTCCTGGTCCTTATTAAGTGCAAGTTTAAACAGAGATAGGGATGTAATATTTTGAATAGAAGTATCCAGCTTGTTCCAAGCATCAAATGAACTTGGAAAGAAGCTATGTTGATAGGCCATAGTGCGAGAATTTGGAATATTAAAATATCTAGGGTTTCTAAGCATGTAAGAGTCATCATCATTTAAGTTAACAAACGACAGTACATGATCAGAGATATAATTTGGCAGGAACCCATGCAAGGCTTTGTATATAAATATTAATTTTTGTTTTCTTCTACGCTCATGTTATGAGTCCCAGCCAAGTTCTGAATACAATTTGGACCTGGAGGTGCCTCGTCTCATTCCAGTCACAATACGTGCCGCTTCATATTGAATCGATTCAATCAGGTCAGATTCTTGTTTAGTACAGTTATCCCAAATGATATTTCCATATTCTAATATGGGTCTTACAAAACCAATGTATAATTTTTCAAGGGATTTTCTGTCTAAAGAATGTTTCAATAATCTGAGAATATCGATTCTAGAGCAAGCTCTAATGTTTGTGGTTAGTAGTATTGGCTAATTGAATGCCATTCATGAATAAGTTTGGGACATTGACGTCACATTTTCTTGTAAATAGCATTGACTTTGTTTTTGTGGCATTAAAAGTGACCTCCCAGTCTGAAGCCCATTGGTGTAGTTCCTCAAGATCAAGGTTAAGGGATGCAGCTGCTTCCTCATGGTCGTCAACTACACAGTAGAGAGAAGTACCATCAGCAAATAGTTTAATTTTGTTACTTACTACATCCACTATGTCGTTCACGAACAGGAGAAAGATACGGTCCCAAAATTGATCCCTGTGGAACACCAGCATTGATGGCTTTCCAAGTAGATTGGTATCCATCAAGACATACTCTCTGTTTTCGATCCAATAAGTATTCAGTAAACCAACTTAACAAAGACCCATTTATGCCATATTTTTGGAGTTTATATAATAAACCCTTGTGCCACACTTTGTCAAATGCTTTAGACACATCACAAAATACAAATCTAATATCTTTACCCATATCTAAATTTTTCATAATGACGTCATAAATAATAAGAAGTTGATTCACAGTTGAATCTTTATGTTGAAAACCAGACTGGTCATGAGTAATAATTTCATGTTGTAATAAATAATTATGAAGATGCTTGAATACAATTTTTTCAAGTATCTTGCCAAAACAGTTTGTAACAGATATTGGTCTATAGTTAGTAACATCCTCACATAAACCCTTACCTTTATATACGCGAGTTACATTAGCCATCTTCCAGTCACTAGGAAAGACACCGTAATATAGACTTTTATTAAATAATATAGTAAGTTGTTTCACTAGGGACTGGAAGATTTCTTTGAGGAATTTTGGAGGAATATTATCAGGTCCACCAGGTTTGGAGGTATTGAGAATCTGGAACTGATCAATGACTTCACTTTCAGAGATAGATATTTCAGATAATTTTATGGGTGCCAGGTAGCGACGGCTCTGCATCAAGAGAAGAAACAGAAGCAAAATGGTTATTTAGTGCATTTGCTTTATCTATAGGGTGATAGAAAATGTCACCATTTACTTTAAGGGGACTTTTGACAGTACTGACATTTTTAAATTTGGTAATACCTTTTGCAATATGCCACCAAGGTTTCTGGAAACAGCTTTTTTGTGCAAACGATTTCTTTTCCTCATTTTGCACTTAATATCATTTGTTATCCAAGGCTTGTCTTTTGGCCTTACTACTAATCTCTTTTTAGGAATAAATTTTTCCATAGTATATATTATTTCCCCATTTATATTATCATTTATCAAATTTTCATTACCAGATGCACTAAATCTACCAACCCAATCAATACCTTGCAAGTGGTGAGAAATAGCTTGATAGTCTGCATGAGCAAAATCCCAAACTTCTTTTATATATGATTTTTCACGTGGAATTGAAAAGTTAATCTCAATAACAGATGGACAATGATCACTACAGAAATTTGGTAAGACGTATTTGTCTTTTACAATATTAGGGTTATTGACCAGAATAGGATCAATGAGAGTAGAAGAGGTTGGTGTTATCCTTGTAGGTTCGGATATAACATTTTGAAATCCCAACCTTTCACACATAATATTAAATCTATGATTAACACATGTAGTAATTAAGTCTACATTAATATCACCAAGACATATAACATTGTCTATACCAGAATCTACACAGTTAGTAAATAAAGTTTCAAAATGATCCCAAGTTACCACTCTTGCATTTGGAGGTCTATAAAAACATGTTAATAAAAACTGTTTACCACAGGTTTTGATTTCAACACAAACTGCCTCAATATCGTCAATTTCTAGATCATATCGACGTTTGGCATATAAATTGTTTCTAATGTAAATAACAATACCACCTCCATTATTAATTATTCTATCTTTGCGAAACTGATCAAGGTTTAAACAAGTTGCTTTTTTAAAAAAAAAAGGCAATACGTGAACCTTAGAACATTTTTTATACTAATTATTAAAATTGGCGTTTTCTGTGGAAAAAAGATTGTTTCAAAGACAAATTTATGAAGTATAAAATGTTACATTTATACATCATATTATAAATATTTCCGACTTTGTATGGTTACAGAGGAGTTGAGGTTCAATGAAATCGGTCTCTTCCTTTAGTAGTACAGATATCTAAATGGTGTTAGCTTTCATTTTTTACCAGTGTGAAAGGTCAAACTACTAGCAATGGATGACTCTTCTAGGGTTTTTATTGGCAGAGGTAATATTTCACCTAGAACTCTCAGTAATTTTATTTACTTTTCTTTTTAAAAAAACATATTTTAGGGCAAGCACAATATTTTGTTTCATGGAATGTGGAAGGATACCTACCAAATAAGACAAATTAAAACGAGTCAGATTCAAATTAGCCAAATGGGATGCTACCTTTGCTGAAAATGAAACCTAGAAAAAACCTACTTGCTTATCATTTTATTTTGTGCTGTAAAATCCTGTTCCACATTAGAAATGGGTTTTGATTCAGCTAATACATTCAATTTGCTGTGTATACATGTATACTTGATATACCTATCCCAAATCAGGAGCCTGAAATTTTTTTTGCTTATTATTATTGTGTCTGTTACCTTTGTTTTATATATAAATATTGGCCATTGATTTATATCGTGTCCAAATTGTATAACACTGGTCAATTTGAGGTCATTTAGCTTACTTTGCTAAGACTCCACATTCAACGCCATACTATGACATTTGGTCTTTGATGAAAAGTTGTCTCATTGGTAAGCATACCAAATATTATTTAATCATATCAGTCGCAGGATAATTCGAGTTAGGAATTTTGTTAAAATGTATATGAATTAATAAAAACTTTTCTTTCAAGTTAAAAACTACATGAACTAGTAGGAATGTTCTATTGAAAGG
Organism: Mytilisepta virgata; assembly: GCA_028015205.1. Lineage (NCBI taxonomy): Eukaryota > Metazoa > Mollusca > Bivalvia > Mytilida > Mytilidae > Mytilisepta > Mytilisepta virgata. Next base: position 76,337,724 of record CM051517.1, read on the forward strand.
TATAAGAAAGAAAAAACCAATGTTCAAAAGTAGATCAATAACTAATCAACTTTATTCAAAGACACAAGACCATTAATGAGACAATGCATGTCCAGATTAAGGAAATTATACTTCATACCCAACAACAGATATTTAAAGGAATAGTTCTGACCAATAAACACAACAGATGATGTTTCCATATTAGGTACAAATATGAATGAAACAAAAACTTCAATTAAAAGTTATTATCATTTTATTTTTGTTCAGAGTATTTTGCATGACACTTGTCAAAGCATATCAACAAATATCAACAGTTGAATTAAATTGAAGTAACATTTTATAAGTAAAAATTCAATTATATTGTTAAAGTATTAGCTGTTTTAAATTTAAAATTATTTTCGGTTCTTGAAACGGAAATTTTTTGTTTATCTGATTTGTCAAAATGACAAGTGTGCATAAATTTTATTGATACAAATCAACAAATCTAACCACCAAAACCCATTATAAATCAATATGTAGAAACCCCAACACCATTAATATCTAGACACAGATGTTCGATATCATAGGTCGTTAAATCTTGACCATTAAACTTTCACTTGTTATCAAACGGATACTTCTTAGAGCACGACAGATCGTGACAACTGCCGACTTTGCTCAAGTAAACACTTGGGATACACAAAATAGCTTTAAAATAAACATACATATTTGAAAGTGATCTATAGATAGTTTATTATCATAAAGCAGATAAATGAATTAGCGATCTGTAAAAAAGTTCTTCATGCTTTATTGCCACCTTTGAAATATTTTAAAAGCCCCGTATGGAGGTGCTCCTAATTGCATAAAGCTAATACAGTAAGAAGAATAAGTGTTCCGAATGAACAATAATTTAGCTTCCGAATATTCCTCCATAGACCATGTTTCTAACTAACATATATGCGTGAACCCTCAGGGGTTCACGCAAAAATTATCTATACAAATATCTTCACTCTTCACATTATTATCAAGTCGTGACTCAGTAATGCAAATTATATCATAATCACCCAGTTCAGTTTGAACTAGGTCTGTCTTGTGATGTACAAAATTGATATTTAGATTAACAATAGATATATTCTGGAATGTATTTTTAGAAATATTAGGGCCAAGGTTAGGCTGAATGTCAAAACAAATCAATAACATAATCAACGATGTATGCATACAATACACTATATTATTAAAACAAAATTTAGAATCCATAGAATACTTGAGAAGGCGATCACCCATTATTCGACTATCCATTTGGGTACAAATAAGAACAGTTATATTTTAACAGAATATCGCCCACCCAAGTGAATCCTACATGTTCATATAAAAAGTACATAGGCATAATGCTTAGATATATTTCACCATCATGTGCTTCCAACAAAAAACTTATATACAAAATTTTAAAACAGATACATAGACAAAAAAAGAGCATAAAAAATGCATGGTTTTGGGTATTAACCATATTTTAGACTATTGGGATAGGATTGATTAAGTGCTAGGGTTAAGTATTGATAATAGAGGGGACATATACTTGTGGGTTGATATATAATGGAACATCAACTAAATATATGGGCTTTGTCATGTTGACACTCAGCAGAGCTGACCGTGTAGCACAAAATTTACAAATAGATGAATGTAGGAATCAATATAATTTGTACTGACGATGAGAGTATGGGGCTACAATTCAATGCCAATGGTACAGACACATAGTGACATACCTTACCAGAAAATTTATACGATTTGGGAAAAAAAATTCAGAGCTGGGATCAACTGTTTGAGTTTTACCTGGATAATCGACAAAGTACAACTGCCAAAATTAAAACTAATAAAAAATATTATTTTTATAATCATAGTACTTCTTCACTTCACACAAACCTATGTAAACAATATGTCAAAGTCAAAATTGATCAAGGTATATTCAATGTATGTTTCCCATTAAAAAGTGCAGAACTGACCTAGAATTTTATAATTGACAATCAAATGACTGGTTGATACGGCGGAAGTTCCGTAACCAAACACTACAAAAATATTGGTGAAAGGGGGATAACTCAAAAACTTCTTTCAGTACACAATCAGTACAATTATTCAAAAGAATCAAATATCAAATATTTCATATTTTTAATTGTACACAATATCTTCAACAGTCATCCACAAAGTCATGTTTCTTGTGTACAGGAGCAGCAGTTGGTGTTGAAGTAAGAATGTCATGATCACTAGGCCTGAAAGGAGCTGCACTGGCATTCAGTGTGGTATCTGGTTGGGCCTGTGACTGCACAATGGAGGGTTGACCATTGACATCTTGAATGCGTATATTATAGAACGGCATCAGATCAGCTTCTGTTTTAATTTGGACATTTTGCGTGTCATCTTTTGTACGAATGAGAATCTTTCCATCAATTGTCCAGCAGTTTTTTATGAGTTTATCATTATAAAGTTTTCTAGTTTTATTAAACAGATGCATGCGTTGCTGTGTGAGTGCCTCATTGACATATATTTTTGAGTCGCTGTTCTCATTTCTGGTTTTCAAATTACGTTTATTAGAATAAACAAGTGCTCGGTGTCTGTACGAAATAAATCTCACGATTATGTTTCGAGGTGGTTTATCACGCAACTTCGGTCCCAGGTGATGAGTTCTGCCAATATGATCTAGAGACAACTTGGTCTCATTATTATAGAGGATGTCTCTATTTATAACGGATAGAACAAGCTCATCTGTGTTTTCACCCTCTGACTCCGGGATGCCGCAAAATTTAAGGCACGTTCGACGTGAATATTGTTCCATTTCTTCAAGCCTTTCTTCAAGCTGATTTATTCGCTTTTGGAATGTGTCAACAAGCTCAGCTTGGAATCAATTAGACAGAACAGACTTTATAGACTTGTTTTTCAGAATCTCATTAACTAACAATTTTACAGACTCTTCGTTTTTGGCTATATTTTCTACAAAATCACTAATGTCTGAAAGTGATGTAGAATCCTCAGTCCTTTGGCGTTTAAGAGACTGCAAGTCTGATCGCTGACGTGCAAAAATATTTTGATCGTATCTATGGGGAGGGTCATTTTGATCATATCTGCTTTGTCTATTGCCACCGCCTCTGTTTACAACACTGCCACCTCTGACTCTTCCTCGGCCCATAATTACTAGAGATTAACAGTAGGAATAATCAATTCTAATGTTCATAAATGTTTATAATGACTCAACTGTAAATAATCTAGATCAACTATAATAACAGTGGCCAGGGTAAGACGATCATCGAATAACGACTATGAGTTCGTACTCACCGTACTCACCGGTGCATTGTTTACAAAATTCATAAACATTATAAATGTTCTTTTCCATAAACTTTGGGGAATTAAAAACGTACGAATAAGTTGTTCAGTTATAGAGTCACCATACCCCCAATGTACAGCAATTTCCACAATGTAATTATGAAGTTATAACATATTATAACACTGCACCAAAACCTGACGTCTTGACTAGTCGGCCATCTTTGTCGAAGTTTTATAGTTTCAGCCATTCACTTTTAAATAGCGCTAATTTTATTTTCAGCAATTCAGCAGTTTTTGCAAACATAGTGCACAAAAAGTAGCAATCGAAAGTGAAAATAAAACCAAGTGACTGACACTTGGGGCTATAACCCCTCTTTTCGTACGCAGGATTCGGGGGCCTTTTTAGAGCGTATTTCGTACGCAAACATGGTACGCGGTACGCAATACATGCCGTATACCGTACACAAATGCAAATTTTGGAATATTTGCACAAAATAACGGTTTTCAAACTGTAATTTAAAACGTACACTGGATTCAAGCTGTAAATTTATAGCGTATTCCGGATTCAAGGGGGGAGGGTGGTTATAGCCCCACACTTCCGGGCTATGTACTAATACTCTATATGCAGTCGGTAAATTCTCCCCAAATCCCTTATTGTTCTATCGTCCCCATTTTTTTTGATATTTCTTCCTCGCTTGCAATTCGTTGATAAATAATCTTAAATTGTCATTTTTAATTCTCTTGTCCGACGATGATGTTCGTTAACATCGACTCACTGTCCGAATGTTGTTCGTTAACATCGACTGTTTTTGACATATAACTATGTGGCCTTATTTTTTTATATTACAATTGAAGAACAACTGAAGGTTGCACATTTTTTTTTTATGGAAATAATGCAATTTTTCCGTTCCCGTTTCCGTATTCTGTTTCCGCCTTTTAGTAACACCCATAATTTAAAATCCTAAAAGAATATTCGTTAACATTTATAAAAGCAACATAATATTTTTTATTAATCGATAATCTTTAAAATAAAACTATGAATTTAAAAGCCTTCTATATCTGTTTATACATCTATGCACTCAGTGGAAATGTAACTGGAAGCTTTATCTGCATGCGTAGATTTGTTTTGATATAATCATCTGCCGCACATCATGTCTTCGAAATAATGTTTGGAAATTCATTTTATTTTCTAGGACATTTCGGTAAATAACAAAGATTATGTTAAACTAGAGGCTCTCAAGAGCCTGTATTGCTCACATGGATTTAACTTTTCACCCTGAGCAGGACTAAAAATTTAAGTGTTGTAGTCAATTTGGCTAGTTTTTCTATAGGGTTCTATGTTAAACTAAGTTCGGCTGTGGCAGCCATCTTGGTTGACAGTCCAGGTCAATGGACACATTTTTAAAAGAGAGCCCTCTGACCATTACTGCTAAGTCTTGGTTCCAACTGGCTAAGTGGTTTCAGACAAGAAGATTTTTAAAAGAATTTTCCCATAGGGTCCTATATTAAATAAACTAAGTTCGGCTGTGGCGGCCATCTTGGTTGACAATCCGGGTGATCGGACACAATTCTCAAAGAGGACCATCTAAGGACCAATGCTGCCAATTTAAGTTCCAATTGGCTCAGTAGTTTCAGATGAGAAGATTTTTTTTTCAAGTGATTTTTCAATGAATTTTCCCATAGGGCCTTATATGTTAAAAACGAAGTGGAACATCTGGGTCATCAGACACAATTCTGAAAGAGGACCATTACTACCATGTCTAGTTCTAATTGGCTTAGTGGTTTCAGACAAAATAAAGATTTTTGAGTGAATTTCCCATAAGGTCCTATGTTAAACTAAGTTCGGCTGTCACGTGGCCATTTTGATTCGAATTCCATGAAATCCGACACCTTTCTGAAAGAGGACCTCCTAAGGACCATTGCTGCGAAGATTAATTTCAATTGGTCAAGTGGTTTCAGACAAGAAGATTTTTAAATGAATTTTCCATAAGGGCCCTATGTTAAACTAAGTTCGGTTGTGGCGTCCATCTTGTTTGACAATCCGGTTCATCAGACACAATTCTGAAAGAGGACTGTCTAATGACCATTGCTACCAAGTCTAGTTCTAATTGGCTTAGTACGTTTCAGACAAGAAGATTTTTAAATGAATATTCCTATAGGGTCCTATGTTAAACTAAGTTCGGCTAAGGCGGCCATCTTGGTTAACAGTCCAGGTCATCGGACATATTTCTGAAAAAGAATCTCCTAAGGACCATTACTGCAAAGTTTGGTTCCAATTGTGTCAGTAGTTTCATAGAAGAAGATTTTTGAAATTCATCCCCCCTTTTTTTTCTATATTTAGTAACAGCAGCCATGTCGGTTGGAAGTCGGGGATGCCAGGCATTAAATTGGAAGGGGCCACCCAAGGACCATTCCAACAAAGTTTGGTCCCAATTGGCCCAGTGGTTTCAGAGGAGAAGATCTTAAAAGGAAAATTTATGCCAAATGCAGTCTTTAAAGGGAAAAAACTCCTATAAGGGGTCAATCAATGATTTTGGTCATGTTGACTTATTTGTAGATCTTACTTTGTTGAACATTTTTTTTGTGTACAGTTTGTCTTTATCTATAATAATATTCAAGATAATAACCTAAAACTGCAAAATTTCCTTAAAATTAACAATTCAGGGGCAATAACCCAACAAATGGTTGACCGATTCATCTGAAAATTTCATGGCAGGTAGATCTTGACCTGATAAAAATTTTTACCCCATGTCAGTTTTGCTCTATATGCTTTAGTTTTTGAGATATAAGACAAAAACTGCAGTTTACCCCTATGTTCTATTTTTAGCCATGGCGGCCATGTTGGTTGGTAGGCTGGGTCATCGGACATATTTTTTAAACTAGATACCCCATTGATGCTTGTGGCCAAGTTTAGTCCCATTTGGCTTAGTAGTTTCAGAGGAGAAGATTTTTGTAAAAGTTAACGGACGACGACGGACGCGGGACGACGGACGACGGACGCCAAGTGATGAGAATAGCTCACTTGACCCTTTGGGTCAGGTGAGCTAATAAAAATATTAGTTCAGATATTATCAATAAGAATAAAGTCTCAAGAGCCTGTATCGCTCACCTGGATTTAACTTTTCACCTTGAGCAGACCTAAAAATTTAAGTGTTGCAGTCAATTTGGCTGGTTTTTCTATAGGAGTTTCGGCCATACTACCAGTTCGGCCATAGAATTAAAGTCGATTCAGCCATGGAATATTTATACGGAATCTAATAAATATTTAACAAGTTCTAAGCTCAAAAGTTTTATTTTACATATATAATAAATATTAGGAAATTAATCATGAAATTTCAGAATATTAATTATTTACTATACGATTAATGATCAATATAAACCAGATATTGTATATCAATCGTAATTAATTGCAAGACAAATAAAATGTAATTATGGTCATTGCTTCATAATAATTAGCAATTATTTATTCTTTGATCTAACTATATCCTGCATTTTGTGATTGTTAAGCACACGAAATGGCTTCATATGAGTTATTTTTATTCAAGCTTGACCCAAGCTTACCACAAGCTGATGCAAACTTTTCTTGTTATTGAGAAAATTTTAAAACAGCAAACTATGAGAAAACTTTTTATATTTGCTGACATGCTTTATTCAGACACCGACATCAAGGGTTGTTCATTCCTTTGGTGCCTGAAGACCCAGCTTGACCACTTTAAAAAGTTTAATTATCGGTGCCAAAACTTTTTTCTTCTACTAAGTAAACTACTAAGAATACCTCTCATAACATGCATAAGAAACAATGATGCTATTAAGTATATATTGTTATGATATTGTATTATTATATTTATTTTGATATGATATTGTAATTATTATATTATTTATCTTGGCCTAATTTGTTTTGTGTGACCTTATAACATGTTATAATATGTTTACATAATACTTATAGTTGTTTACCAAATAATGTTATAACTGCGCAGTTTAGAAATCACTGGAACAATAATAGATACTGATGGAATGACTAGAACTTTCTATTTGACTTACATAATAATTCTGGTGTGATTCGAACTTCTACCGTATTCCAGAAGTTTCCGTTCTACAGTATATATACGGACAAGAAAGTTAGACTTTGAGAGCAGAACGTATTGGACCAGACATTCTTGTGTTCTCAGCTGTTGGATTTATTTACGTTTCACACATCATCCTTGACACACTTTTATTTACGTTACATCATACTAGATTGTGACTGATTGGATATAATATTCCGTTTGGATTCCCGCAACAGTGACGAGAAGAATTCCGGATTAGGAAAAGATGGAGGATTTTGAACAGTTAAGAAGATTTTTACATGAATTTTCCTATAGGGTCCAATATTTAACTAAGTTTGGTGTGGCAGCCATCTTGGTTGACAATCCAGGTGATTGAACACATTTCTGAAAGAGGACATCCTAAGGACCAAAGTCTGGCTCCAATATGTCAAGTGGTTTCAGACAAGAAGATTTTTCAATGAATTTTTCCATACGGCCCTATGTTAAACTAAGTTTGGGTGTGGCGGCCATCTTGGTTGACAGTCTGGGTCATCGCACAAAATTCTGAAAGAGGTCCATCTAAGGACCATTGCTACCAAGTCTAATTTTAATTGGCTTAGTTGTTTTCAGCAAGAAGATTTTTAAGTGAATTTCCCATAGGGTCCTATGTTAAATTGTTAAAATGTTAGATTGGACCTCCTGCCACGTCTGGCTCCAATATGTCAAGTGGTTTCAGACAAGAAGATTTTTCAATGAATTTTCTATAGGGCCCTATGCTACACTAAGTTTGGTTGTGGCGGCCATCTTGGTTGACACTCCAGGTCATCGGACACACTTCTGTAAGAGGACCATCTAAGGACCACTGCTGCCAAGTCTGGTTCTAATTAGTCAAGTGGTTAAAGACAAGAAGATTTTTCAATGAATTTTTCCATAAGGCCCTATGTCAAACTAAGATCGGCTGTGGCAGCCATCTTTGTTAACAGTCTGGGTCATTGGACATATTTCTGAAAGAAAACCTTCCAAGAACCATTACTGCCAACTTTGGTTCCAACTGAAATTCACCCCCCCTTTTTTTCTATTATTAGTAACAGCAGCCATGTCTGTTAGAAGTCGGGGATGCCGGACATATTTTTGGAAGGGGGCCACCCAAGGACTATACCACTAAAGTTTGGTCTCAATTGGCCCAGTGGTTTGAGAGGAAAAGATCTTTAAAGGAAAGTTTACGCTGGATGCCATCTTTAAAGGGCAAAAACTCCTATAAGGGGTCAATCAATGATTTTGGTCATGTTGTCTTATTTGTAGATCTTACTTTGTTGAACATTTTTGCTGTTTACAATTTGTCTTTATCTATAATAATATTCAAGATTATAACCTAAAACAGCAAAATTTCCTTAAAATTAACAATTCAGGGGCAATAACCCAACAAAGGGTTTACTGATTCATCTGAAAATTTCATGGCAGGTAGATCTTGAACTGATGAACATTTTTACCCGTCAGTTTTGCTCTAATTGCTTTAGTTTTTGAGATATAAGACAAAAACTGCAGTTTACCCCTATGTTCTAATTTTAGCCAGGTCGCCCATGTTGGTTGGCAGGCGGGGTCATCAGACACATTTTTTAAACTAGATACCCTAATGATGCTTGTGGCCAAGTTTGGTTCTATTTGGCCCAGTATTTTCAGAGGAGAAGATTTTTGTAAAAGTTAACGGACGACGACGGACGCGGGATGACAGACGCCAAGTGATGAGAATAGCTCACATGACCCTTTGGGTCAGGTGAGCTAAAAATGCTGTCATCATTGGAACAACATTTTATGTACTAATGTCTGATGGTATCGAAAAGGCCACACTTTCGGTTTTGGAGGCCGATGGCAAAGGAACGATTTGCAATCTTTCCAAAAATGAATCGAAAGTGATTTTTTTTCTTTTTCAGCAAGGAACATAATTAAAAAGCCCCATAAAAATCAAACAAAAAATAAAAGAGTTAGACCAATACAGTTTAGCATAAAATATTATTGGATATATACATTTGTAACAATTTATCATCTTCCGGGAATAGTCAATTCTCCAGCGAACAATACCAATTGTGCATTCACGGGCATAATGATTATCCCGACCAGCAGTTTCGAAGCCATTCATCCAGTGTTTAAAGGGGTGGGACATGAACTCTGAAGATAAAAATGTTTCTAATTAAGGGCCAATGTCTTTTGTTCATTTTTTATGAGGGAATACCCTCATGCCCTGGGCAATGTGTAAAATCATTAATTATTGCATCTCCTTATAGGCAATTAGAAGTATACATGTATGTGTTACGGGGAATGGAGTTAAATGGTTTATGAGATTTGAACATTGCACGTTAAAACATGTTAAAGGGATAAACATTTTTTTTTTGATTTTGAAATAATTAAAAATTATTGATTTGAGGGATGAGGATGTCCTCCCCTCCTTTTTTTCTATCAATCTGTTTGTCTTATAATGGGGCAAAAGGAAATATAGGATTTAGGGACAGGGATTTCAATGCTTTAAGAGATAATGAAAGGCAATTGATTCGAGGGAGTAGGGATGAACCCTTGAGTAAATGAGGCATATATCACTGGTTTTAGAACAAGAGGCTAAATTTTGAAGGTATTTTGCCCAGTAGTTTCAGAAAAGAAGATTCTTGAAATAGTTTACCAAGACGACGACGCAGACGGACTACGATGGACGATGGCATCAGCTCACATGGGCCTTTTGTATAGAATATTATCATAAAAGATGGGATGTGAAATACCTGAACATATATCATGTTTGCACGTTGATTTATATTTACAAATGAGGTCCGTGTACCGCTGATAAAATTTAGTAAAAGTTTGTTATATCAAAATCCCTGGCGATTTCTTTCGTTAAAATCAAATACGTGGTTACTACACGAGCGAATCGAACAAGTTGAGATATATAAACACCATACAATGGTGAGAAGGGAACGTCACCATCTAAAAACGGAAAATTAACAATAGGAAATGAAAAATCATCTCTCTTATCGTAAATTTTAGTATTAAGCTTCCCGTTAGAGATATAGATATCAAGATCCAGGAAAGGGCTGAGTGTTCATGGTTCAAATATTAGCTTTATTCAGAGTAAGTTCAACACGATAAATTTTCTATACCTATATGACTTACAATGTCTAGAACATAAAACTTAAACAGAGTCACTCATGCATTAAATGTGGGGCAGGGTGATACAATTTTTATACGGATCTTCGTTATTTTCCAAGATGCATCCAATGGTAAAATATTATACATATATGTTTACAGTGTCTTAGAACTTGACCTTTACAAGGTGGATGGACTGACGGACGAACAGACAAATGGACAGACAGACAAACAGAAGAAGGGCCGAACAAACAGGGAACCAAATGGTATATCCCCTCCTCATCTCTGTTCATCAAGGGGATAATAAACCTAATTGCAAATTTTTATCAGATTCACTCATGCATTAAATGTAGCTCAAAGTGACCCAAATGTTGATAGGGGTATATCACTGTTATACCTTCAAGAGTTTCTGAGAAAATAACCTAAACACAAAAACTAAACCAAGCCAGACAGAGGGACAAGGGTAAATCTATATGCCCCTTCCACATTCATGGACAGGGCATAACAATTGATCTTACATTTTTTATATGTCATAAAATATCCAAACCTCATACCTTTTCCAAAATCTTTTGCCATCTTTACAATGTGCTACTTGTTTGAAGCCTGTTTCAGAGCACACAGGCAATTCTTCTCTCTGTAACAAAGATGTGTCAGTAACAAATTACTAATTGATTGTTTTTTAAAGTCTGGTTGCAATTACCCAACGCATATTCAGGAAAAGAAGAGTTCATTCATCTTAATTATGAATCTAAACCATGCTGTGTACTAAAATGACATGCTAAGGAAAGATGGGGTTTACATTTTATTTTTTTTAGTTTAAAGAGACTAGCTAATACGAAACTTATTAATATACTGTGCCAACATTATATCTTTAATTTCCCCGACTCTTCAAAGTCACTACACCACCCTCATGACCCTCTCTCCATGGCTTGCTCCACTATTGAGACACACAAGTGGAGATCCGATTGAGGTGGTGTCCCTGTGTTGTTATCATTTGCCAAGTCCATGCTATAAAGCTTACTTGATCACCTTTTTGAAAAACAAGTTATTTGTAGCTTTTAATGTTTCATCCTTTTTTTATTATTTTTTTACAAGGCTCAAAGTGTCAAATTTACATGGTTTTCCAAATTATAATTATTGCTACACATAGCCATATGTAACCCACTCCATATATAAAACTAAAGTCCCATAACTTCTATAAAAAGAGTGGACACACTAAATGTCTTGCATGTGTACACACATGGACACAAAATAAAGATTATCTGATACCCAACATTAATATTGGAAGTCGAAGGAAAGTGCGTTAAAAAAATAGTAATGGTCAGGCATCATTTGTCTTAAAAATCTCATTCTAAAACTGTGTCCAAGGTCAACTGACAGGTCTCAGACTTTCTATAGACAAAAAATGGTTATAACATTTGTTGAGAAATGGATTTACTTGTAAAAATTGGATGAGAGTCATTTAAATTGAGGTATCATAAAGGTTAAGTGTCAGACTGACACCTACTTGCCAAGAGGTATCTACAGACCATATACAGTGGATAAAGGTATTACAGCTACAGAGAAATGCCTTTAATCATGAAAATGTGACTCAAGTGTGAAATTTAGGTCAAGGTATCAGACACCATGTACCCACCAAGGACTATCTATATCTAGACCAAATATGGTTGGTCTACATTGTAATTGTATTGCAGTTGCTGAGAAATGGACAGTATCCCAAAAATGTGAAACAATGTGAAGTCACTCAAGCATGAAATAGAGGTCAAAGGTAAGGTGTCAGGTGTTAAAGTTGTATATACCAATTAAGAACTTCTATCAACCAAATACCATGGGTCTAGTTAGTACAGTTGCTGAGAAATAGACTAAATCATGAAAAAGTATATTAAGTCACACAAGCATGAAATTCGAGTCAAGTTCAGCCGACATGTGTTAGATTGGAATGTATCCACTAAGAACTATCTACAGACCAAATGTGATGGGTTTAGGTATTACAGTTGCTGAGAAATGAAATTAATCATGAAAATGTAACACATGCTACTCAAGCATTAAAATAAAGTCACAGGTGTCAAACTATCATTAAGAACTAACAATAGACCAAATAAGGTGGGTCTACGTATTACAGTTGCTGAGAAATGGACTTAATCACAAAACTTGGATGTGGTCACTCAACCATGAAACTGAAGTCAAGGTCCAGAGACAGGTGTCAGACTGGCATGTACCCATTTATCAATAGAACAAATATGGTGAGTCTAGGTATTACAGTTGCTAATAAATGGACTTATTCACGAAAATTTGAAACAATTCAATTAAACATGAAATTGAGGTCAAGGTCATAAGGCAGGTGTCATACCAACAAGTACCCACTAAGAACTATCTATAGACCAAATACGGTGGGTCTAGGTTTCAGAATTGCTGAAAAATGGACTTAATCACGAAAATTAGATGAAAGTCAATCAAGCATGAAATTGAGGTCGAGGTAAAGAAACAGTTTTCAAACTGGCATGTGCCTACTAAGAACTATCTATAGACCAAATATGGTGAGACTAGGTATTATAGTTGCTTAGAAATGGACTTAACCACAAAAATGTAACAAAGTCACTTAAGCATGAAATTGAGGTCAAGGCTAGGTATCAGACTGGCATTTACACACTAAGAACTATCTATAGACCAAATATGGTTGGCCTAGGTATTACAGTTGCTAAGAAATGGACTTAACCATCAAACTTGGATGCAGATTTTACATTTTTGAACATGAAACTGAGGTCAGAGTCACAAGACAAGTATACTGCAGAAAAGTTTAGACCAGAAGGTATATGTGGACCAAAATTCTTTATTGTAGGTATAATGTGTGAAAAGATATTAAAGTTTTGAAAAAGTTTACGCTGCCAGAAAGTAATACCTATATCTCGCCTTAGCGACTTTTCGTCGCAGGCAAGACAAAAATAAATAACTCAAATTGCGGTATAGTATGATCATCTTCATATCATAGGTAACGATCCTGAATTAGAGGCTCAGAGGGCTGAGCCTGTATCGCTCACCTGTCATGAAAGCCATTTTTTATTGATGTACCTCAGAGAAGTGGCTTCTACCTACATACATCATTATGAAGGGATTGGCACCAAAGTAACAACACTTGATCAGCAGCTTATGAGGAATATTCAGGCCATGTTTGGTTTCAAGCAATTCTGTAGTTTTTTAGATTTTTGTTATAAGCCATAGACACCTTCTGTCAAATTTGGCTCTTTTGGCCCAGCAGCTTCAGAGAATTTTTTTTTTTATAAATCAACCAATCAGAAACAAGAATTAACCTGGCTGCCATGTTCGTCGCATAATCTGGACAAAATTACGAAACTTTCTAAAAAACCTCCCACAGATGCTTCCTGCCAACTTTCGTTCCATTTGGCCAAGCGGTTTCAGAGAAGATTTCTTTATATCAGCAAATCAGAAACAAGAATTGCCCATGGCAGCCATGCTTGTCGTCCAATCAGGATGAATAAAATTAATTTCATAAAAGACTTTCCATAAATGCTTTATGCCAAGTTTGGCTGACAGTTTTGGCCAAGAAGTTCCAGAGAAAAATAACTTCTTTTAATCAACCTATGAGAAACAAGAATTTCCCATAACATGCCCGGTTTGTTGCCGGATCGGGACTAAATGAGGAAATTTTGTAAAGAACCTCCAATAGATGCTTCCTGTCAAGTTTTGTTCCATTTGGCCAAGCAACTTCTGAGGAGAAGATTATGTTTTATATCAGCCAATCACAAAAAAGAACTGCCCATGGCAGCCATATTTGTAGTGTGATCAGGACAAAATGAGGAAATTTTATAAAGGACCTCCCATTATATGCTTCCTGTCAAGTTTCATTCCATTTGGCCAAGCGATTTCAGAGGATAAGATTTTTTTTATATCAGCCAATCAAAAACAACAATTGCCCATGGCGGCCATGTTTGTCGTCCAATCGGGACGAAATGAATACATTTTATAAAGAACCTTACATCGATGCTTCCTGCCAAATCTAATTCCATTTGCCCCAGTAGTTTCAGAGAAGAAGATTAAAATGTGAAAAGTTAACGGACGAACCACGAACGGGCGACAGACGCCAAGTGATGACAAAAGCTCACATTATCTTATGCATAAAGATAAAATGTGATAGACAAGAGTGGACACACCAAATGTCTGAGTATGCACATGGACACAGAATAAAGATTATCTGATTATTTGTTACATTGTAACTGAAAAAAATGCATTAAAAGAAATAAATAAGAAGTATCTACAGACCATTATATGGTGCATATTAACGGTATTACAGCTATGTACAGAGAAAAAGACATAATCATAAATATGACAAGTCACTAAAGTGTGAATTCAGGTCAAGGTCTCAGACAACCTTGTACAAACCAAGAACTATCTGTAAACCAAATATGGTTGGTGTATATATTATAGTTGCTGACAAATGGACTTAATCAGAAAATTGCGGGAAAGTGACACAAGTCACCCAAGCATGAAACAGAGGTCAAAGTTCAGGTGTCATACTGGTATATACCCATTAAGCACTGTTATTGAACAAAAACCAGTAGTGTGGGTCTAGTAAGTACAGTCGATGAGAAATAGACTAATTGCAATCAAGAATGAAATTCAGGTCAAAGTTGGTTGACAGGGGTCAGACTGGAGTCTACCATCTGGATTTTACCAAATAAAACAATCTATAGACCAAATATGATGGGTCTACGTAATACAGTTGCTGAAAAATGTACTTAAATCTCAAAAATGTAACATAAGTCATTCAAGCATGAGATTCTGGTCGAGATCCAGAGAAAGGTGTCAGACTGGCATGAAACCTATAAATCATTTGTGCATGGTTTGGAGCATTGACCTTCAAGCATGTGTTTAAATTTTCTTTCCTTTATTTTTGAAGCTCGATCAAAGTTTCTGTTTACAAAAAAATGTTTTTTTTTTTTTATGGAAATCAGTGGGAAAATTCAAAGTCAAGGTGATATAAACATGGATTGTTGTCAACATGTTTGGAATATTAGCAAAAAGATTTCGAATTTTCCAAGATCTAATTGCACTTGCACCAGAAAAAAGTCAAAACACTGACCCTTGTGGTTCTTTGTTTACACAACATGCTTTAAGAAAATCAAGGTACTGTATAGATGCCCATGGTAGTGTCGATTTGGAAGATTTATCGCTCTATTTACTGGTGCCAGCAGATTTATCTACAGCCAATTTTTTGTATACCATGTGCTTTTTATTTACATTTCAAAAATCGATTTTCCATTAAAGTCCATCAAAGTCTTCAATAAACTAGAGGCTCTCAAGAGCCTGTATTGCTCAGCTGGATTTAACTTTTCACCTTGAGCAGGACTAACATTTTACGTGTTGCAGTCAGTTTGGCTGATTTTTCTATGGAGTTCTATGTTAAACTAAATTCAACTGTGGCGGCCATCTTGGTTGACAATCCGGGTGATTGGATACACTTCTGAAAGAGGACCATCTAAGGACCAATGCTACCAAATTGAATTCCAATTGGCTCAGTAGTTTCAGACGAGAAGATTTTTCAATGAATTTTCCCATAGGGTCCTATGTTAAACTAAGTTTGGCTGTGGCGGCCATCTTGGTTCAAAGTCCAGGAAATCGGACACATATCTGAAAGATGACCCCATAAGGACCATTGCTGCTATGTCTGGTTCCAATTGGTCAAGTGGTTTCAGACAAGATTTTTCAATGAATTTTCCCATAGGGCCCTATGTTAAACTAAGTTTGGTTGTGGTGGCTATCTTGGTTGACAGAACGGGTCATCAGACATACTTCTGAAAGAGGACCATCTAAGGACCATTGCTGCCAAGTCTAGTTCCAATTGGTAAAGTGGTTTCAGACAAAAAGATTTTTCAATGAATTTTCTCACATGTTAAACTAAGTTCGGCTGTGGTGGCTATTTTGGTTAACAGTCTGGGTAATCGGACAATATTCTCAAAGAGAATCTCCTAAGGACCATTACTGCCAAGTTTGGTTTGAATTGGCCTTGTTGTTTCATAGAAGATTTTTGAAATTCGCAACCCCCCCCCCCCCCCCCACCCCCCCTTTTTTCTATTTTTAGTAACAGCAGCAATGTCGGTCAGAAGTCGGGGATGCCACACATACTTTTGAAGAAGGCCACCCAACGACCATTCCACCAAAGTTTGGTCCCAATTGGCCAAGTGGTTTCAGAGTAGAAGATCTTTAAAGGAAATTTTATGCTGAATGCCGTCTTTGAAGGGCAAAAACTCCTATAAGGGGTCAATCAATGATTTTGGTCATGTTGACTTATTTGTAGATCTTACTTAGTTGAACAATTTTGCTGTTTAAAGTTTATCTTTATCTATAATAATATTCAAGATAACAACCTAAAACTGCAAAATTTCCTTAAAATTAACAATTCAGGGGCAATAACTGAACAAAGGGTTGACTGATTCATCTGAAAATTTCATGGCAGGTAGATCTTGAACTGATGAACATTTTTACCCCATGTCAGTTTTGCTCAACCATGAAATTGAGGCCAAGGTTAACAGGTAGGTGTCAGACTGACATGTACCCACCAAAAACTATCAGAATTATACAGAATTATCTATTGACCAGGCATGGTAGCCTTAGGTACTATAGTTGCTAAGAAATTGACTTAATCACGAAAATGTGACAAAAGTCACTCAACCCTGTAATTGAGGTCAAGGTCAAAGGCAGGTGTCAGACTGACATGTACCGACCAAGAACTATCTATCGACCAAATATGGTGGATCTAGGTATTATAGTTGCTAAGAAATGGATTTAACCATGAAAATGTGACAGTCACCCATACCTGAAATTTAGGTCAAGATCCACAGGAAAGTGTCAAGCTGGCATGTGCCAACAAAAAACTATCTATTGACCAGATACGGTGGGCTTAGATATTACAATAGCTAAGAAATTGACCTACAATGAAAATGTGACACAGGTCACTCAACCATGAAATTGAGGCCAAGGTTAAAAGGTAGGTGTCAGACTGACATGTACCCACCAAAAACTATCTATTGACCAAAGATGGAGGGTCTAGGTATTATAGTAGCTTAGACCATGAAAGTGTGACAAAGTCACTTAAGCATGAAATTGACATTAAAGTCCCAAGCCAGCTGCCAGACTGGCATGCATGTACCCATTAAGAAATATCTATAGACTAAATATGGTAGGCCTAGATATTACAGTTGCTGAGAAATGGATTTAACCACGAAACTTTAATGCAGATTTTACATTTATGTTTATGAAGTCAGTGAACCATGAATAAGAGGTCAGACAAGTATATTGTGGCAAACTTTATATGATAAGATATCTGTCGACCAAAAATCTTAATTGTAGGCATTATGTGTGCAAAGTTATTAAAAGTTTTTAAGAAGTTTACACCGCCGTCGCAGCCCGAAAGTAATACCAATATCTCGCTTTCATAACATTTTCGTCGCAGGCATGACAAAAATTGTATTCAACAAACACTTATTTATTTTAAAAAAAATATAATTGTAAATGAGCAAAATAAAGTCAAACTAGCAAATCCTACAGTACAAATGAACGTAAGGATAAACAAATATCATCCACACTAAATTCGCAACAGAAATTAAAGAAAATCACCACAAGGGTATTACCATTCGAACTTTCTTGTCACCAACACTTTCTGTTATTAAATCATAATTTTACTTCGCATGACCTAAAAGTAATTTACATTAAAGGTGTCTGTGCTTTTATTACGCTTAAATATAATTACTGTACACCTTATGACCTGTCAACAATTTCCAAAGTTCAATATCGAGTCATTCACCAATGACGATCAATCAGACATTTTGCACAACTTTCTGCTTTCAAATTAAAAAAAAATCCATTACAAGGTATGTGTGAGGGTCCCATAAACTGCAGCTATATTCTAGCTTCGGTCTGACTATTGCTTGGTATGCGCTAGATTTAATGTCTGTGTTGGATATTTTCAGCTTTCTTTTAAGGAATCCTAAGGATTTATTACCATTAGATATAATATTATCATAATGAAGGATCCATTTAATAGATTTGATTGCAAAGTAACGCCTAGATATTTAGCAGATGTAAGGGATTCAAGAATGTGGTTATGAAGGAATTTGTATTCCTGTATATATGGTTTCTTTTTATGTGATATTGTAAGTTTGGTACATTTGTCTGGGTGGAAAGCCATGAGCCAATCTGCTTCCCACCTTGCTGCAGCATCTAGATCTTCTTGTAATTTATTGCAGTCTTCTTGAGATTTGATTTCTCTGTAGATAATGCTATCATCAGCAAAGAGTCTATGTGTTAAGTATTCAGAAAAATCATTGATATAGATGACAAATAATGTGGGTCCCACTACAGTACCCTGAGGTACACAGGATGTAACTGGCACTGAAGTAGAGGAAATACCGATTATTGTCTTCTATCGGATAAGAAAGCGTTGATCCATTTTAGTGTGTTTTTTCTTATACCATAGTAATTTAGTTTGTGAAGTAGTTGTTGGTGAGGAACTTTATCAAACGCTTTAGCAAAGTCCATAATGATGAGGTCAGTTTGTATGTTACGATTGTTACTAGACGAAAGTTCTTGAATGAAGTCAATTAATTGTGATTCACAAGATCATTTTTTTTTCTAAAACCATGTTGTAGATTATATATGATGTCATTTTTTTCTAAATGTGACATAATATTACTTGTGATGATGTGCTCCATGATCTTACAGCATATGCATGTTAACAAAATAGGTCTATAGTTTACAGGTTTATATTTTTCACCTTTTTTAATGCTGGAGCGACATTAGCATGTTTCCAGTCTTTCGGTGTTTCTCCTGTCTCTAGAGACTTACTGAATATTATTGTAAGTATTGGTGATACTTGATCTTTTAGTTCTTTTAGTACTCTACCATTTATATTATCAGGACCACAAGCTTTATGTGGGTTAAGTTTAGATAGTAACTTTGTGACTCCTGCTAACAGATATTTGTGGCATTTCAAGATGTGGGCTAGTGCCTTTGTCTGGAATATTGGTGTTTGTTTTGTTTGTGAAAACCGATTGGAAGTGCTGGTTTAGGATGTTTGCTTCTTGTTCTGTTTCAGTGATTAAAATGCCATCCTTTTTTAAAGGTGCAATACCTGTGCTATCAGTTCTTGTGCTTTTAATATAGCTGAATAGGTTTTTTGGTTTTGCATTTGATGTCATGTGTTGATCAGCATCATTTACAGGTAAATCATAGATTTTTTTTTCTATATAATTCCAGTATCCTATTCTGAGTTCTTTCTGAACTTTCTTTTTGAGTTTTTTTAATTTTTCTGGATTTTCCTTTCGTTTACCATATGCTTTATTTTTCTTGTTAAGTTTTCTTAATTTGTTTGTCACCCAAGGTAATCTGTGTTTATATGTTATCATTTTATGTGGGACATTTTTTTCTAGTGATGTTACAAGATCTACTTTAAAGGTGTTCCATAAAGTATCAACATTACTTGTTTCATAATCTTTTTCTAATTTTTTGAGGGTTTTATCTAAATCATAGTATTTTCCTTGGTACTTCCTGTACTCTTTTAAGCCATGTATCTCCATATATACTATGTCATGATCTGCTTGACCAACCGGTGGTAATGTTGTGATTTTATTTATATTTGTTGGATTATTTGTAAAGAAGAGATCTAATATTCTGTCTGTACGTGTAGCTATATTTGTCACTTGATGTAGGTTGTGATTGTTTGTAATGTCTAGTAATTGTTGATGTAATTTTGGTTCAGGTTTGCCTACAACTACTGATGGTACTGACCAGTCAATGTGGCCCAAGTGAAAGTCACCTCCAACCCATATATTTGATGTTGAAGTATTTTGTATTCTATTTAATGATGTGTTTAAAGGACCAGGAGCAATAAGGGCCCAAATCAGCCCCATCTCAGATATTCATAAAATTTTCTGTAACACATGTCTAGAGTGTCTTCTTTCAAAAGACATAAAGAATTAGTATATATCATGCATATTTTCTGTAGACTGGACCTCCGATGTGGACATGTCAAATAATCTATATAACGTCTTGACTAGTTCTTTTGGACGTTATATGTACAAAATGTGAATTCATTGGATGAGAAATTCACATGTATCAACACCTATATGTATATTGTTATTCTTTTAATAATTCGAGTTAGGCAATAACGTATTTGAAGCTTTGCGGACATAACTCGTAGGTTTTAATGTCGCAAATTGAGCTTACCTAGCGGTTACCCAGCGGAGCTAGGTAAACAAACATCTGCCACAGGAAAACCAACCTTTTCGTCCACAAGGCTTAAAATACAATAAAGTTATCTCAATTCTATTGAAACAGAATTAAACGATTCACTCTTTGTGTTCATTTTGTTGATAATATCGCCTACATTCTATGCTTTGGCGTAAAACAACATGAAAGCAACAAGACGTCATTGGAACGTTTCCTTTATGAAACGTTAATATCGGACGTGTATTGCCTTTGCATTCGTTTAAAAATTAATTAAAGACATGCGAAAAATGCTTTTAAATGTATGTAATATATCTATTTAGTTTATAACTGCATAAATTAAGAAGATTGATTTCAGTTATTAGATATGGATGCTTTTTCCACGTGAATTTTGTGAATATTTAACAAAGTTTTGTGTCACTTGTGTTTTTGTAAGCCAGTTTTAATAGTAACCAAAATGTTCATTTATAAAATATAAGTTTTAATATTTTTGTTCAGACCCAGACACTGAGACAGTTGTTCTTGTCCATTTAATCATGTAATTAACAATATACTATAAACCAACATCCAACTGATAATTTATTTAGACATTAAAAGTTAGACATCTCAACAATGCATTCTGCTTTCAATAAAAATCAGAATTTTGATACTCTACATTCCAAACACATTCTTCTCCTTTATATATGTATTTATAAAACAAGTTAAACTCTTGTCTGCCGGAACAATAATCAATAGATAATTTGTAATCAGAATACGTAAATGTATACATGCTGAAATAGAATAACACTATTTCCGTTGTTCCGAATCTGCAATTTCCCTATATCTTTGGTGTTGTGACATTTAACTTGAAATACACTTTACATCATCCTCCCAAGTCATGATTTTGTATCCACGTTCCTTCCTACAAACCCCTGACATCCCATATTCATATTTTACAGGTCGGAAGTGAACGATTTTCACTGGTTACTTCTCTACGTCAAAAGAGAATCTATTTGCATTGTAGTAGAATTTTATAGGTCACACACCAGGCAGCGATATGTTCGACCCGCAAAATATGAATGTGTGATGTCAAGGGTTTGTAGGAACGAACGTAGAAAACACTGACTTGGGAGGATGATTTACATGAACCATTAATATTAAAAGAAAACCTCCAAATCACATATTT
This sequence comes from Mytilisepta virgata, assembly GCA_028015205.1. Classification (NCBI taxonomy): domain Eukaryota; kingdom Metazoa; phylum Mollusca; class Bivalvia; order Mytilida; family Mytilidae; genus Mytilisepta; species Mytilisepta virgata. The sequence goes on from CM051517.1 coordinate 76,359,549, forward strand.
CAAAACAGACAGTGGTATAACTCTTGGACGGTATATGTTAAATGTTAAACTTAAAAGCATATGTAAACTGACAATAATTACAAGCTATAACAAAAAAGTAAAATTTTGACATTGGTGACATCTTTAAGTTTAGAAGAAAGGTTTCATGGTACTAAACGAGACATTAAAAGTAATACTCTTGTTTTATTGAAACTGGAAATGGATAGACTTACAATACAAGGGCCAAATTAAATAGAGGAAGACACACACGTTGGAGATTTTCAAAACATTTGTGTATTCACAAATTAACTTCTCGTATAATTGTATGTTAATATATTTTGCATTTTAAGTTTCAGGTATTATTAAGCCAATTTTAATTTCCTGAAATTTATCAACAAATCACAAGTGTTTTCAATAGTAGCTATTAATACTAATACGCCATTTTTCACGATAACCAATGTCTAAGCGGTTGCCGTGATCGATTATGCGTACCCAAATCTATAGCGGGATAGGACGATGATGAGTTCGAACCTACAAATTGAACTCCAGCTAGTTTATGTTGTTTATATAATTTTTTGTTGGTTTTATGTTTTTTTTCTTTAAATTATGATAAAAGAAATAAAGGGTGCCATTAATAAAAGATTTGACTGCAGAATTGGTATTATTAAAAACATGGTTTTAACATTTTCGAATTTAGAATATTAGAATAGAGAATTTCTACATTGCTTCTTTCAATCTTGTGTCGCCTGGGATAGGGATCTATCTGTCGTTTTGTGTCGTCGTCCGTGTCATTTTCATTTACCTGCAACTGCTCTAACAGAAATGAATGGATTTCCGTGGAACTTTGAGGGAATCTCCCATACCTCATGTCATTGTGCACCTCCTATTTTAATTTTTGATCAGAATCATCTACTGCCATTCAACGCTATTACGTCACGAGTTTTCGATCACAGATATCGCATCGAAGTCACAAACAGATGTAATTAATAGCATATTTAAAGTTAAATCTTCAAAAAAATCTGTAATCTGCGTTCATTCGTAAAATAGAAATTCTTCAGTAAGTAAATTCTTATGTTTTAATATTAATTATAAAATAATGCAGAATTAATGGGTATGGATCTTTATAAGAAAATTGATGACATGTGTTGAAATCATTTTCTTCCCCATTATATCACACATACGGTCAATTTTAATATTAATTGTGCAGTTCATTTCGTTATTTATAAAATTAAAAAGTAAAACATACCATTTTATCCTGTTTCTGGTAAAAATAAACGAAAATTAGATAAAATAAAATGCTCCGCTAGGCGCAGCTAGATACGACCGCAGATGTCGAACCCTGAATAGTTGGGGCAATTATGAACACAACATTCAAGCTTGATACAATACTGAATTTGGATTGTGAATAAATCTTTGACACAGCATAGGTTTCTGACACAGAATGAATGTTGTCTAAGAACTTAAAAATTTTTAATTTACCTATTCAAACCATATCAGTATTATTTGTTTTTATATATAAATCAGAAATAACCAATTTAAAATTTGAAATTGGGCACACATATCAATTTCTTGCTATTGCGCAATACTGTGCAATTGAAGATTTCTTGCTATTGTGCAATACTGTGCAATTGAAAATTTCTTCAAATATTTGACACATAATAGGTTTCTGACACAGCATAACTGAAATCAAAGAACTTAGAATTGGTCATATGATTTCAATTTATATTCAATTTTTTGCATCTTGTGCAATACAATATGCTGTGGAGAATTGCCCCCCCCCCCCCTCCAAAAAAAAAAAAATTACCCCTTTTTTAGCTTTTGTGCAATACACTATGAAGTTGCACATTGACCCCCCCTCCCAAAAAAAAAACCAAAAACCAATAAAATTTATTGTAACCCCCCTCCCCCACCCTTTTTTGGCTAAAAAAAATTTGAAATTTTCTTTTTAATTTATGAAATATGAAATGAGAAAAAAATTGCCCCCTCCCCAATTTCTCATTTACCCCCCCTAAATTTTGTTTTCAAATCCCCCCCCCCATTTCTTTATACTTTGCAACCATAACAGCCCATTTAAATACACCATAAACGTATTAAAATAGAAAATGACATCATAGTCATGGATCAAACAAAGTTTAATTTTGGACCCTGATTTGGACCAACTTGAAAACTGGGCCCATAATAAAAAAAACTAAGTACATCTTTAAATTCAGCATATCAAAGAACCCCAAGAATTCAATTTTTTTTAAAATCAAACTAAGTTTATTTTTGGACCCTTTGGACCTTAATGTAGACCAATTTGAAAACGGGACCAAAAATTAAAAATCTAAATACACGGTTAGATTCGGCATATCAAAGAACCCCAATAGTTCAATTTTCGATGAAATCAAACAAAGTTTAATTTTGGACCCTTTTGGACACTAATTCCTAAACTGATAGGACCAAAACTCCCAAAATCAATCCCAACCTTCCTTTTGTGGTCATAAACCTTGTGTTTAAATTTCATAGATTTCTATTTACTTATACTAATGTTATTGTGCAAAAACCAAGAAAAATGCTTATTTGGGCCCTTTTTTAGCCCTTAATTCCTAAACTGTTGGGACCAAAACTGCCAAAAACAATCCCAACCTTCCTTTTGTGGTCATGAACCTTGTGTTAAAATTTCATAGATTTCTATTTACTTATACTAGAGTTATTGCACGAAAACCAAGAAAAATGCTTATTGGGCCCTTTTTTGGCCCCTAATTCTTTAACTGTTGGGACCAAAACTCCCAAAATCAATCCCAACCTTCCTTTTGTGGTAATAAACCTTGTGTTTAAATTTCATAGATTTCTATTAACTTATACTAAAGTTATAGTGCGAAAACCAAATGTCTTCGGACGACGACAACGACGACGCCAACGTCATACCAATATACGACCGCAAAAATTTTGCGGTCGTATAAAAAAATTAAAATAAATGTACAGTATCGACCCTGTCATCTTCTGACTGATAATCATGCCACGCTTAAACGATCACAGCTATCATGTCCAACCCTGTGAACTTTGTTATTAATGGAGTATTTAAAACTCAGTTTTGGAAAATTTTGTAGTCTATGATCGTTTTATGATTCTTTTCCAAAATAGAAATTCTTTTGTATTACTAATATACTTGGTACGAAATACAAATCAGAAAACTATCAGTTTAAAATTACCCCGGGAGAATTACTGGTTTTGGATTTTTATAAGAAAATTATCGTGCTTAAAATATCCTTGAAGTGCTATCTTCAATTCTAAGATTGATATTAACTTTTTTATTTTTATGTTCTTATCATTCACATACAATTACATTTTAAAAAAATGAAATCAATCGAAAATTATTGCAACAAAAATAAATATATTTTCATAGATTCGAACCCGTTCTCAAAAGCTTCAAACATTGAAGAGCAAGGGTAAGTGATCGCGGCTATCGCGTCTGGGTTAGAAAACCATGTAAAAATATGTACATCTGACTCCGATTTTATAATATTTTATATTTATAAAATATTTTTTATTCATAATAATTGTTTCGTTCAGTCATATCCAGGAAAAAACCTGTGAAATTCTAGTGTTGAACGTTTATAAACATAACATTACATAAAATTTCCCTAAAAATGTAGTCATATATATATAAATTAAACTGCCTCCACAGGCAAGTAGCAACAAAATATTTCAATATGTGTAGTATGTTTCCTTTATTGTTTTATATTTTTAAGGAAAAGTTGTTACTCACTTGTGGAGGGTGTTTAATTTGAAGATATATACAGGAAAACTGCATATTTTTCACAACTTTCTGTAAACCGGGTGTTTTCACGTGCTGCTTGTGACGTCACACAAATAAAACTAGAGGCTCTCAAGAGCCTGTATCACTCACCTGGATTTAACTTTGCAGTCAATTTGGCTGGTTTTTCTATAGGATTCTATGTTAAACTAATTTCAGCTGTGGCAGTCATCTTGGTTGACAGTCCAGGTCATCGGATATATTTCTAAAAGAGAACCATCTAAGGACCATTTCTGCTAAGTCTTGTTCCAACTGGCTAAGCGGTTTCAGACAAAAAGATTTTTAAATGAATTTTTCCTATAGGGTCCAATATTTAACAAAAGTCAGTGTGGCAGCAATCTTGGTTGACAATCCGAGTGTTCGGACATATTTCTGAAAGAGGACCTACTAAGGACCAATGCTGCCAAGTCTGGCTCCAATATGTCATGTGGTTTCAGCCAAGATTTTTCAATGAATTTTTCCATAGGGCCCTATGTTAAACTAAGTTTGGTTGTGGTGGCCATCTTGGTTGACAGTCCGGGTCATCGAACACATCTCTGTACGAGGACCATCTAAGGACCATTGCTGCCAAGTCTGGTTCCAATTGGTCAAGTGGTTTAAGACAAGAAGATTTTTAAATGAATTTTCCCATAGGGCAATATGTTAAACTAAGTTCGGGTATGGCGGCCATCTTGGTTGACAGTCTGGGTCATCGCACAAAATTCTGAAGGAGGACCATCTAAGGACCATTGCTACCAACTCTAATTATAATTGGCTTAGTGGTTTCCAACGAGAAGATTTTTGAGTGAATTTCCCATACTGGGCCCTATGTTAAACTAAGTTCGGCTGTGGCCGCCATCTTGGTTAACAGTATGGGTCATTGGACATATTTCTGAAAGAGAACCTCCTAAGAAACATTACTGCCAACTTTGATTCCAACTGGTCTTGTAGTTTCATATAAGAAGATTTTTAAAATTTTTAAATTCATCCCCCCTTTTTTTCTATTTTTACTAACAGAGCCATGTCGGTTGGAAGTCGGGGATGCCAGATATAATTTTGGAAGGGGGCCACCGAAGGACCATTCCACCAAAGTTTGGTCTAAATTGGCCCAGTGGTTTGAGAGAAAAAGATCTTTAAAGGAAAGTTTACGCTGGATACCGTCTTTAAAGGGCAAAAACTCCTATAAGGGGTCAATCAATGATTTTGGTCATGTTGACTTATTTGTAGATCGTACTTTGTTGAACATTTTTGATGTTTACAATTTGTCTTTATCTGTAATAATATTCAACATAATAATCTAAAATTAACAATTCAGGGGCAATAACCCAACAAAGGGTTGACCGATTCATCTGGAAATTTCATGTCAGGTAGATCTTGACCTGATGAACATTTTTACCCTATGTCAGTTTTGCTCTAAATGCTTTAGTTTTTGAGATATAAGACAAAAACTGCAGTTCTATTGTTAGCCATATCGGCCATGTTGGTTGGCAGGCGGTGTCATCGGACATATTTTTTAAACTAAATACCCTAATCATGCTTGCGGCCAAGTTTGGTTCAATTTGGCCCAGTAGTTTCAGAGGAGAAGATTTTTGTAAAAGTTAACGGACGACGACGGACGCCAAGTGATGAGAATAGCTCATAATAGCTAAAAATAGATTTTAAGTTTTGATTTTTAAAAAAGATATATTCATATTAATTTTAGGGGCAAATGCACTTCAATTAAAGTATCTTGGGGCCATTTATGGGCCTTACTGCCCCTGGTCCTTTTCTAGAGATGTTCCGTCATCAGAAGGAGGTCTATAATAAGTACCAACAATGATCTTTTTTGTACTTGTGATGTTTATTTCAGACCATACGAGTTCACATTCTGTTTGTAATTGCTGATTTCTGAGCTTATGAACTCTTTGGTTATTGCTAAAAGTACCCCCCCCCCCCATGACTTTTGTCTTTACTTCTTGGTGTTCTGTCTTTTCTATACACATTATAGAAATTACGTGGAAAATATTCTGATAATGGTGTTGCTTTATTCAACCAAGTTTCAGTTCCCATAATGATGTCAGGTTTAACTGAATTAATGATCTCTTGTAATTCTGGTTTTTTATTACAAATTGATTGAAAATTTATATTCAATATTCTAATTGGTCTTTAAATCTTATTTTGTTTTGTTTTAGTTTAGTCATATATATTATGTTTATATTTGTCTTCTACCTTGGGTGAAGAAGTAGCTGTTCATGGTGCACCAGGGCTACTTAATACTGAGCATTTACTATTAACATGACTAAAGGTTGAAAATCTATTTTCTGTTTCAACTCTATATGTTGAATTAAATATTGCCGTGGAGAAATTTGATATACCACATTGTAAACATTCCCAAGACACATTACTTGCGTCCATATATCTGAATATATTTGATTTTATGTGTTGGCATTTTATGTGAAACCATGTTTCACAGCTATCACAACAGATGGCTTGGTGTTTCATATTACTGCTTTTGAGCATGTACCATAAGGCCATTTAGGTGTTCTTGGCTCAGGATTTGTTTCCGTGTCAGTTGCATTTGCTAAAAGAAGTATAAATATTTATTTCAGGTCTTACCCAAAACATTAATAAATCGTGCATAACAACATTTGTATGAAGATAAGATAGTGTTTTCAAATTGCTAAAAAGAGTTTAATCTGACAATTCATGTCTATCAAAAAAATGTCCGACAGAGGCTGTTGAAAATTTTCGATCCCTGCTTAAAAAATTTAGATTCCGAAAGCAAATGTCCAGTTATATTAATAGATAAGTATTTTTTTCTCAAATAATGGGTAATAATCGTCAAATTTGTAAAGGCACAATTAGTTTTAACAAAAATAAAGTTCCCAACAACAAATACTGGAAGCTGTTTCTTGTAGATTCATTATGATAGATAAATTCATCCACCGTCTGCGTTGTGTTCATTTTAATTCCTTGGTAATTTCGGTAAACGATAAAGTTTTATGTAAGTTAAAAATATTAGTTCAGATATTATCAACACGATCAACAAGAATAAAGTACTCGTAATTTAAAAAATGCTGTCATCATTGGAACTACATTTTATGTACAAATGTCCGATGGTATTGAAGAGGTCACATTTTCGGTTGGAGGCCGATGCCATAGAAACTATTTGCAATCTTTCCAATAAAATGCTGCGCTGGGCGCAGCTAGATACGACCGCAAATGTCGAACCCTGAATAGTTGGGGCAATTATGAACACAACATTCAAGCTTGATACAATACTGAATTTGAGTTGTGAATAAATATTTGACACAGCATAGGTTTCTGACACAGAATGAATGTTGTCTAAGAACTTAAAATTTTTTAATTTACCTATTCAAACCATATCAGTATTATTTGTTTTTATATATAAATCAGAAATAACCAATTTAAAATTTAAAATTGGGCACACATATCAATTTCTTGCTATTGTGCAATACTGTGCAATTGAAGATTTCTTGCTATTGCACAATACTGTGCAATTGAAAATTTCTTCAAATATTTGACACATAATAGGTTTCTGACACAGAATAACTGAAATCAAAGAACTTAGAATTGGTCATATGATTTGAATTTATATTCAATTTTTTGCTTCTTGTGCAATACAATATGCTATGGAAAATTGCCCCCCCCCCCCCCCCAAAAAAAAAATAATAATTTACCCCTTTTTTTAGCTTTTGTGCAATAAACTATGAAGTTGCACATTGACCCCCCCCCCCCCCCCTCCCAAAAAAAAAACCAAAAAACAATAAATTTATTGTAACCCCCCCACCTTTTTTTGCTAAAAAAAAATTGAAATTTTCTTTTTAATTTATGAAATATGAAATGAGAAAAAATTACCCCCTCCCCAATTTCTCATTTACCCCCCCTCTCTAAATTTTGTTTTCAACCCCCCCCCCCCCCCCCATTTCTTTATACTTTGCAACCATAACAGCCCATTTAAATACACCATAACATATTAAAATAGAAAATGACATCATAGTCATGGAATTTGTTAATAATAAGGTTTTGATAACAGGGCACACATATCAATTTCTTGCTATTGCACATTACAGTGCAATTGAAAATTTCTTCAAATATTCGACACATAATAGGTTTCTGACACAGAATAACTGAAATAAAGAACTTAGAATTGGTCATATGATTTGAATTTATATTCAATTTTTTGCTTTTTGTGCAATACAATATGCTGTGGAGAATTGCCCCCCCCCCCCCCCCAAAAAAAAAAAAAATAATTTACCCCTTTTTTAGCTTTAATTTTGGACCCAGATTTGGACCAACTTGAAAACTGGGCCCATAATAAAAAAAACTAAGTACATGTTTAGATTCAGCATATCAAAGAACCCCAAGAATTCAAGTTTTGTTAAAATCAAACTAAGTTTAATTTTGCACCCTTTGGACCTTAATGTAGACCAATTTGAAAATAGGGCCAAACATTAAGAATCTAAATGCACGGTTAGATTCAGCATATCAAAGAACCCCAATAGTTCAATTTTCGATGAAATCAAACAAAGTTTAATTTTGGACCCCGATTTGGACCAACTTGAAAACTGGGCCCATAATAAAAAAACTAAGTACATGTTTAGATTCAGCATATCAAAGAACCCCAAGAATTCAATTTTTGTTAAAATCAAACTAAGTTTAATTTTGGACCCTTTGGACCTTAATGTAGACCAATTTGAAAACGGGACCAAAATTTAAGAATCTAAATGCACGGTTAGATTCGGCATATCAAAGAACCCCAATAGTTCAATTTTCGATGAAATCAAACAAAGTCTAATTTTGGACCCCGATTTGGACCAACTTGAAAACTGGGCCCATAATAAAAAAACTAAGTACATGTTTAGATTCAGCATATCAAAGAACCTCAAGAATTCAATTTTTGTTAAAATCAAACTAAGTTTAATTTTGGACCCTTTGGACCTTAATGTAGACCAATTTGAAAACGCGACCAAAAATTAAGAATCTAAATGCACGGTTAGATTCGGCATATCGAAGAACCCCAATAGTTCAATTTTCGATGAAATCAAACAAAGTTTAATTTTGGACCCTTTTGGCCCCTAATTCCTAAACTGTTGGGACCAAAACTCCAAAAATCAATCCCAACCTTTCTTTTGTGGTCATAAATCTTGTGTTTAAATTTCATAGATTTCTATTTACTTATACTAAAGTTATTGTGCAAAAACCAAGAACAAGTGTGGACCCTAAAAGATGTCTCGCCTGTCCGCGCTTGACCCAGAATAACATGCACTATCAAAGACCATGCTATCATTTGCCTACCATTATGGTACATTTGAAACAGACATGCGAAAGCTGTTATGTGATTACTTGAGCAATTAATTAATTGAGGTCAAGGACAAAAGCCATATGTCAGAAACTGACCTCATCAAAAAACCTTAATATGGTCACTGGACGAGATACTATATACCCTCCACAACTCAGTTGGGCGAGGGGATAACAATAACTAATCAATCAATAATTTTTCTATGGATCATCAAACTGTGCATTTTAAGTATTTCGTGCAAACCACCAAAAGATAAATAAATTGTCTCAAAATTTTGATGATTGCACCATACTGCGCGCACCATCGCTCATTTTATGTCAATTCTTCGAGAACCGGCATTCAAGTGATAAATCAATGGCTTTTTTGTATGCTAATTTTAAATTTCAGAACCACCCATATTTATATAAAATTTTGTGTCAACAAATATAACAATTTTGAAACAAAGTTTAAATATATACTTATCCTTTTTATATTTATATCAATCCAAATATTCTTATTGAAAGGACATCCACACAAAAATTAACATTACATTACAGACTTATTTACAAAGTCATGAATCAATAGATCAATAGTTTTGATATGTTTTAGTAGTTCTCACAATTTTGCCAGGGGCTATTGAGGGTTGTGAAATTATTTATGTGTGAAATTTAATAAACAAGATCTTTGGTTTTATGATCAACAAAATACTTTTTCTCAAATAGATTATATACATAATCATGTAAGTTTTGTATCAATTATCTTAGGTATGCCATTCGAAGAGAAAAAACTAGATGGAACTTTATACACAAAGTTATACTTCTCCCCCCCCCCTTCCTGTTTGTCTATCCCCTAATTAAAACATTAGTGATCAATCTGAAAATATGAGGTGGGCAAGTTCTTATATATATGGCGAGTCTAGATATTGCAGTTGCTGAAAAATGGACTGTAAAAGAAAAAAATTGACAAAGTCACTGAACCATGAAATTGAGGTCAAGGGCACATGAAAGGTGTCAGACTGGCATGTACCCATACAGATCTTGCTATAAGCCATGTATGATGAGTCTATTCATTGTAGTTGCTGTAAAATAGACTTTAAAGAAAAAAATTGACAAAGTCACTGAACCATGAAATTGAGGTCAAGGACACATGACAGGTGTCAGACTGGCATGTACCCATATAGATCTAGCTATAGACCATATCTGATGAATCTAGTCATTGCACTTGCTGAAATATAAACTTTTGAGGAAAAAATTGACAAAGTCACTGAACCATGAAATTGAGGTCAAGGGCACATGAAAGGTGTCAGACTGGCATGTACCCATACAGATCTTGCTATAAGCCATGTATGATGAGTCTATTCATTGTAGTTGCAGAAAAATGGACTTTAGAAGAAAAAATTGACAAAGTCACTGAGCTGTGAAATTGAGGTCAAGGACACATGACAGGTGTCAGACTCCCATGTACCCATATAGATCTTACTATATACCAAATATGATGACTCTAAACATTACAGTTACTAAGAAAGGGACTTGAATGTAAAACTATGTCGCAGATTTTCGAAGTTCACTGAACCGTGCAATTGAGGTCAAGGACAAATGACAGGTGTCAGACTGGCATGTACCCATATAGATCTCACTGTAGACCAAATATAATAACTCTAGGTATTATAGTTTCTGAGAAAAGGATTTGAATGTAAAACTATGTCGCAATGTTTATGTGGGTATTGAACCATGAAAAAAAGGTCAAGGTCATCTAAAAATGTGCTGCTGAAAAGGTCATCACTTCATGCACCTGTGGACCAAAGATGAACATTGTAAGTATTATACTTTAAAAGTTATTAAGGTTTTACAAAAAGTTAACGCCGTCGCCGTCGCCGTCGCCTTCGCCGTCGCCGCCGGATTACTATACCTATGTCTCGCTTCCAGCGACTTTCGTCGCAGGCGAGACAAAAATGCTTATTTGGGCCCTTTTTTAGCCCCTAATTCCTAAACTGTTGGGACCAAAACTCCCAAAAATAATCCCAACCTTCCTTTTGTGGTCATAAACCTTGTGTTAAAATTTCATATATTTCTATTTACTTATACTAGAGTTATTGTGCGAAAACCAGGAAAAATGCTTATTGGGCCCCTTTTTGGCCCCTGATTCTTAAACTGTTGGGACCAAAACTCCCAAAATCAATCCCAACCTTCCTTTTGTGGTCATAAAGCTTGTGTTTAAATTTCATAGATTTCTATTAACTTATACTAAAGTTATAGTGCGAAAACCAAATGTCTTCGGACGACGACGCTGACAACGGACGACGACGACGACGCCAACGTCATACCAATATACGACCGCAAAAATTTTGCGGTCGTATAAAAACTGGCTGCTGCGAAATAGCCAAATGTGCTGAAAATGGAGTAAAATCCCAACTAAACAAACTAAACAAACCAATTCTTTTGAACATAGGGTTTATAATCTGGTTTAGAGCTAGCTTTCTACTTACCAATTCTTTTTTACTACATCTGTAACATGTTTCAACTTTTACTATATCTTTATCAACACAACTTCTGTTACTAAATACTGAAATGAAATTAATTATCATAATCATAATGTACTTAGGCATGTTTCTTACCTTAAAACAACAATAACCACATCAACTGCCTTACATATATTTCACATAAACAAATTACTTCCTTTTGTTTTTATGCATTCAACTACATGCTCATATTGGTGATTTCGAATCTGTTCAAAGTTTTGATTTTTCTACCCTATATACCACTTTGCCTCATAATCTCATTATGAAAAAATTCACATACCTAATTCATGTAATTATATGGTCATTTAAAAAGTTAGAAAGTGAATATATATATGTTCAAACTCTTTAAGTAACAACAAACAAATTTTAAAAAACTATATGTCAATTGTCCCTGCTTTGAATTATAACTGTACTTGAATTTTTACTAAATAACATTTTTGTTCGCTAAGGAGATTCCATATATAGCCAAGTTATTGGAATTCCAATTGGGACTAACTGTGCACCACTTGTTGGAGACCTGTTTCTGTACTGTTACGAATCACAATTTATATCTAAAATCAGCAAAAACCCAACGAAACAATATTTTATACAAAAATTTAATAACACTTTTAGATATTTGGATGATATTTTGGCTGTCAATAATGACGACTTCACTATGTACACTAAAGAGATTTATCCTGTTGAACTTTAAATAAAGCTAATACTAACAATGAACACTGCCCTTTCCTGGATCTTGATATCTATTTCTCACATTTCAATGTGTTTGAGACAGTTATGTTCGGTGAGATTCATGCATCTCACACCACATGACCTACCTTGAAATAACAATGCAAGAAACGTCACGTCAGAAAACACATAACTTCGCATAAATGGTACAACAACATCGAAATTAACATCTCTTCAATTTGAAAACCCCTGAAGCGCAACCTAAAAGATATCTTTTGAAAGTTTAGTACCTTTGGTACAAAACCAAAATGCATACGATCTTTTCGAATATAGAATTTATTTTGCACTAGGTCGCCTAGTTTAAGGGAACACATTTTTATGTCATGGCGGCCATGTTTAGTACCTTTAATTTTCACAGAAATGTGAGAAAAATAATCAGTCATGGTAAAAAATGTGAGACAATTCCACCCTCGGGTTCACATTTTCTATCATCAGAAACTCGGCAAGCCTCGTTTATGACTGGAAAATGTGAACCCTCGGGTGGAATTGTCCCATCTCACATCTTAGACCATGACTGATTATTATAATCTCTAACTGGAAGCTTAATACTAAAATTTACGATAAGAGAGATCCGTTTTTAGATGGCGACATTCCCTTGGCACCATTGTATGGTGTTTATATATCTCAACTTGTTCAATTCACTCGTGTATGTAATAAGGTATTTGATTTTAACAAAAGATATCTCTGTATTACTGAAAAATTATTATGCCAGGGATTTCGATATCACAAACTTTTTGGCATTTTTTGGAATTAATATTGATTCACTCATAGGGTCTTTGCATCAGAAATAAACACATTTATTCCACAGTTAAAACCAGTTGTTGGCATGATGTTCTTCTCATATAATTTATGATGGCATGATACTAAATCCCTAATGGGTGGGATTGTGGCTGATTTTCTATATGATATAGACATAATTTTTCGATCAGTTTAATTGAGGTCTGGAGCTGGCATGTCAGTAGCTGCTAGTAGTCCTTTGTTAATATATATTGATCATTGTCATTTTGCTTAGTTTCTTCTGTTATCATTTTTAACATTGGACATTGCTGTTTATTCCTCATTGGCTAGAGATATAGGGGAGAGTTGAGATCTCACAAAACATGTTTAACCCTGCCACATTTTTGAATCTGTCCCAAGTCGGGAACCTCTTTGTTAGTCTTGGGTGTTTTTTTAAATTTGGTTCATTTTTATGTTTCGGAGTTTAGTGTGACGTCCATTTTGCTGAAATAGTATACATTATTGTTTAGGTGCCAGCTGAAGCCCGCCTCTGGGTGTGGGATTTTCTCCCTGCATTGAAGACCCATTGGTAGCCTTGAGTTGTTTTCTGCTCTTTGGTCGGGTTGTTGTCTCTTTGACACATTCCCCATTTCCATTCTCTATTCTAACAATAAGTTCAATAGTATACATTGTAGTAAATTTATTTAATATCTATTACTCTGGTTTATTATGTTTTTACAATAATCAATATACACTCAGTGGCCATAAATATTGAGTTTTTCTATATTTTATATCTAAAGCCATGAGGTTATTTTTTGTCTGATTTTAATGAAATTTGTATTGATAGAGTCAGATCTAGAGAAACATCTATAATGGATATGATAATATTAAAATATGATATTTTATTGTTTTTAAAATTCCATAATTCAAAGGCAAAATTCCACAACTATATGGTAAATATTACCCCTAGATACGAAAGTTACGTGAATATGGTGAGTTTTATCAAAAAATTCAATCAGGTATTGATCAGAGGTCAAAAAATAATATGGAGGGATCTGCGGAGGTCAGAATTTTTTTTAGGTGGAGCCACCATCTATATGGGCAAAGTCCCAAAACCACTAAGTTGTAAATCGAAAGTGGCATGTCACTGGCATATATTTTGAAATGACTTGCACATGTTGCAGGGTGAAAGGGAATGTTATTTTTTCATAAAGAAAAGTAATTACATAACAAAGTAAAATAAGTTTATCTAAAATTTAGTTTGTATTTCTTAAAAATACTGATAAATAGGTAATTTTAACCGGACCATACAACCTGTGCAATACAAAACCTTGTATTGTACATCTGTGTGATACAACTTGTACTTTTGTCGGAACTATGTACGTAATGTCACAATGCAAAGAATACGGGAAAATACCTTTAATGGAAGTCACAAATATTATGTTCAAGGCAATTGATACATTGAATTTTATTGTGAAAAAAAAATGAATTTAATAACAGTTTATATATCTATTCATAATGATGGTTAAAATGTTCCAATAGTGACGGTGATTGAATGAACACTTGTACATGTTGTATGAATAAATCAACGGTGCAATGTGACGTAACAATGGTATTGACGTAAAGAACTATTTAAATTGTCAAAATCTTTTTGTTCAAATGATAAATAAGTGAAATGTCATGGTATTACAGTTTTAAATGACTGTCAAATTTTAGATTAACCAATTAAATACATTTATGTGTTGTAACAACTAGTTGTATCACGTCGCGTCAGTTGTATACAACTGAATCACTACTCGATGCTGCACATCTCGTAGTGATACAATTGTATACAACATTCTCGTCATGATACAAATAGTTGTACCAACACATAATGCATGTAAGGGAGCAACCAAATTGATTTTTATGGGGAGGGGGCATGGAAGAATTTGAAAAACTAGAGGTTCCCAAGAGCCTGTATTGCTCACTTGGACTATTTCCATCTTCACTGGCAACCTGTCAAGTTCCAACTGGCTCACTGGTTTCAAACAAGAAGAACTTTCAGTGATTTTTCCACTTAGGACCTATGTTAAACACTGTTTGGCTTTGGCGGCCATCTTGGATGGCAGGTGGGGTCATAGGATAAAATTCTTAAAGAGGACCACCTAAGGACCATTGCTGTCAAGTTTTGTTCCAATTGGCTAAGTGGTTTCAAACAAGAAGATCTTTAACTAAATTCCCCATAGGGACCTATGTTAAGAGTGCACACAACAGTATTTCTTAGTACTTTTCATGACGTCCGGAATTGAAGGAACATACTAAAAAAATTGATAGCTGGACAATTGGCTGTATCATATACCCATAGACAACCATATATCAAATAAAACATATTCTTCAAGCTTTCACTGTATGTAATTTTTTTTTATGGAAATCCTTTCCAAATTCTTATCTTTACAGAAAGAAAACTGACAAAAAATAGGCCTCCCCCTTCAAATATTTCAAAAACAGACCAACCCTAGAGCATCCTAGCAAGGATTCCTGCATAATTTAGAGAACTGAGTATATGTGTTTTCCAAAGTACACATTCAACTGGTTTCAGCACATGTAGTTTCAGGGTACATTCCCCACCTTTTAAAATTGCTACATGAAGTGGTATAAAAATGTTGTGTTTTTACCAACCCTATTTCTGGATGTTTTCAGAGTAGTCTCCCACTACTAAAACTTTTCTGAAAAAATTACTTTTTTACATTTCATGCATTTTTTAAAACTTAAAATAAAGCCAATACTCTAATTTAAATAATGAAACCAAAAAACAATCAGAAATCAATATCTATGACGGGCCAGGTCATCGAATACATTTCTGAATGAGGACCACCTAAGCCTAAGGACCATTGCTGCCAAGTTTTGTTACAATTGGCCAAGTGGTTTCAGACAAGAAGATCTTTAATTAAATTCCCCAAAGGGTCCTATGTTAAACTATGTTCAGTTCTGGTGGCCATCTTGGATGACTGTCCGGGTCATTGGATATATTTCTGAAAGAGGACCACCTAAGGACAATTGCTTCCAAGTTTTGTTCCAATTGGCCAAGTGGTATCAGACAAGAAGATCTTTAATTAAATTCCCCATAGGGTCCTATGTTGAAATATGTTCGGCTATGGCGGCCATCTTGGATGGTGGATGTGGTCATCGGATATATTTCTGAAAGAGGACCTCCTAAGGACCACTGCTGCTACGTTTTGTTCCAATCGACAAAGTGGTCTCAGACAAGAAGATCTTTAAGTAAATTTCTCATAGCTAGGGTCCTATGTTAAACTATGTTCATATCTGGAGGCCATCTTGGGTGATGGGCTGGGTCATCGGCGTAATTCTGAAATGACCATGTAATGACCAATGCTGCTAAGTTTGTTCTAATTGGCCAACCGGTTACAGACGAGAAGACCTTTAAGTAAATTTCCCATAGGGTCCTATGTTAA
This sequence comes from Mytilisepta virgata, assembly GCA_028015205.1. Lineage (NCBI taxonomy): Eukaryota > Metazoa > Mollusca > Bivalvia > Mytilida > Mytilidae > Mytilisepta > Mytilisepta virgata. The sequence continues at coordinate 76,375,997 of CM051517.1, forward strand.
ACTATGTTAGGCTATGGCGGCCATCTTGAATGATGGGCCGGGTCATTGGATATAATTCTGAAAGAGGACTACCCAAGGTCCATTGCTGCTAAGTTTTGTTCCAATTGGCCCAGTGGTTTCAGGAGAGGATCTTTAAAGGAAAGTTTACGATGACGACGGACACTAAGTGATGGCAATAGCAAAATCCTCAGACAAAAAAGGCAGGATGAAAAATGTAGTGAAAAAAAAAAAAGCATGAACCCAGATAAAACAAGAGGCTCCCAAGAGCCTGAATCGCTCACCTGTTATCTTTTGTGTATCAGTAGATCTTGCATCAATGATTATTTTTGCTATTTAATGTATACCGTCACAATTTTCTCCTTAATACTGACCTGCACAGCTAAAATATAGAATCCGGAATCCAAATAGATCTGGTTGCTAGGGACTTTTTCATCAGTTGCTATGGACTTTTTCAATGGCACTGACTCTTGACCTTTAATTTTGACTTGAACAGGTAAATTGTAGGGTCCTGAACCCAAATATATATGGTTGTAGGGACTTTCTAATCGGTTGCTATGGACTTTTTCAATGGCATTGACTCTTGACCTTTCTTTTTGACTTGTACAGGTATATTATGAAGTCCTTAACCTAAATATATATGGTTGCTAGGGACTTTTTCATCAGTTGCTATTGAATTTTTCAATGACCTTGAGGCTCCATTTTACTTGTACTCTACCATTTAATTTATTTCAAGTAACGCCCTAAACATCTGTGACAATGTCAGACCATTATTTTCTGTTTACATGTAAATAATCTTTCAAGAGCAAAAACTCGTATGAGGGGTCAACTGACGATTTTGGTCATGTTGACTTATTTGTAGATCTTACATGCTGAACATTTTTGTTGTTTACAGTTTTTATCTATTATTATATTCAAGATAACAACCTAAAACTGCAAAATTTCTTTAAAATTAACAATTCAGGGGCAATAACCCAACAAAGGGTTGTCCTATTCATATGAAAATTTCATGGCTGGTAGATCTTAACCTGTTGAACAATTTTACCCCCATGTCAGTTTTGCTCTAAATGCTTTGGTTTTTGAGATATAAGCCAAAATCTGCATTTGACCCCTATGTTCTAATTTTAGCAACAGTGGCAATGTTTGTTGATAGATCAAACTTCAGATATAATTTATAAACTAGATACCCTAAGGAACATTCAGTTAAAGTTTGAAGGTATTCTGCCCAGTAGTTTAGTTTAAACTTATTTATTTATAGTGGATTTGGAAACAAGTTATGCCAACTTATACTAATCCCTCTCCACTTGGCGGGTGCGAGAGCGGCCCCTGTAGCGGCATTTTAGCCTACTCTTTTTCAACATCTACAGAGGAGTCTTTAGCATGCTAAGGGTGTTGCTCTCCCTTAACACGGGACAGCCATTTTTCATCCCCATCCGACGGACTAGCATCGTTTATCGAGACCATCCTCGCAAATGGTGTCGATAGGGCATCGCAAATTTGATCCCTGAAATTTTGATCCCAAATGGGAATCGAACCAGGGACCTCTAGCTTCGAAGTACGATGCACTAACCATTACACCAAGGCGCCCAGTAGTTTCAGGGGAGAAGATTCTTGAAATAGTTTACGACAACAACGACAACGATGACGACGACCGACGCAAAGTGATGGCATAAGCTCACCTGGCCTTTTGGGACAACACCAGGTAGTAAACTAGAGGCTCAGAGGGTTGAGCCTTTATCGCTCACATGGCAGAAACAAGAATTGCCCATGGCGGCCATGTTTGTAGCATGATCTGGACAAAATGATAAGACTTTGTAAAAAAACCTTCTTACATATGCTTCTTGTCAAGTATGGTTTCATTTGGCCAAGTGGTTTCAGAGAAGAAGATTTCTTTATATCAGCCTATCAGAAACAAAAATTCCCCATGGCAACCATGCTTGTCTTCCAATCAGGATGAAAAAAAAATGACTTTCCATAGACGCTTCCTGTCAAGTTTGGCAGACAGTTTTTTCCAAGTTCCAGAATTTTTTTTTTTTAAATCAACCAATAAGAAACAAGAATTGCCCATGACAGCCATGTTTGTTGCCCAATCAGGGTGAAATGTGGAAACTTTGTAAAGAACCTCCCATAGAAGTTTTCTGTCAAGTGTCTTTCTATTTGGCCAAGCGACTTCAGAGGAGAAGATTGTTTTATATCAGCCAATGAAATAAAATGCTCCGCTGGGCACAGCTTGATACGACCACAGAGGTCGAACCATGAACAGTTGTATCAAAGAACCCCCCTAATTCAATTTTTAATGAAATCAAACAAAGTTTCAATTTTTGGATGTTAAGGACCTCAATGTGGATAAATTTAAACACAAGGCCCAAAATCCAAAAATCTAAATACACAGTTAGATTCAGGATATCAAAGAACCCCATATATTCAATTTTTGTTAAAATCAAACAAAGAGTGATTTTGGACCCTGATTTGTACCAACTTAATACTGGGCCAATAATCAAAAATCTAAATACATGTTTAGATTCAGCATATCAAAGAACCCCAAGTTTGGACCCCAATTTGGACCAACTTGAAAACTGGGCCCATAATCAAAAAACTAAGTACATGTTTAGATTCAGCATATCAAAGAACCTCAATAATTCAATTTTGTTAAAATCAAACTAAGTTTAATTTTGGACCCTTTGAACCTTAATGTAGACCAATTTGAAAACGGGACCAAAAATTAAAAATCTAAATACACGGTTAGATTCGGCATATCAAAGAACCCCAATAGTTCAATTTTTTGATGATTCAATTTTTGATGAAATCAAATAAAGTTCAATTTTGGACCCTTTAAACCTCAATGTGGACCAATTTGATAACCGGGCCCAAATATCAATTTCTTGCTATTGTGCAATATTGTGCAATTGAAGATTTCTTGCTATTGCGCAATACTGTGCAATTGAAGATTCTTGCTATTGCACAATACTGTGCAATTGAAAATTTCTTGCTATTGCACAATACTTATTATAATAATTTACACATCCTGTTTGGTGTGTATCTCTTGCCTTATCATTATTATTTGCTTTTATATATAAATCAGAAATTTAATAATAAAGTTTTCGGCAAATTTCCAATATACATAATTTAAAAGCAGTTTAGGTGAGATAAACAAAAAAACTTCATCAGCAACATTTTATATTGGCAAATTTCAAATGAAGTTCATTAAACTAAAGTTATTGGTAAATTTCCAATGGAATTTACTAATAATAAAGTTTTTGGGAAATTTCCAATATAAATAATTTAAAAGCAGTTTAGGTGAGATATTCAAATGAGTTTTAATTACCAATCTTACACTGCCTTTTAAATTATGTTTTGTACTTAAGTAATTGTCCATTAACCTGGAAACCCTTTTCCCTTAACGGTTTCAGCCATAACTCCCAAAGACAATTCTTACCATTTCTTTGTGGTATTCCAATATCCAAAATCTAAATACATGGTTAGATTCAGCATATCAAAGAACCCCAAGAATTCAATTTTTGATGAAATCAAATAAAGTTCAATTTTGGACCCTCTAAACCTCAATGTGGACCAATTTGATAACCGGGCCCAAATATCAAAAATCTAAATACATGGTTAGATTCGGCCTATCGAAGAACCCCATATATTCAATTTTTGTTAAAATCAAACAAAGTTTAATTTTGGACCCCGGTTTGAACCAACTTGAAAACTGGGCCCATAATAAAAAAAACTAAGTACATGTTTAGATTCAGCATATCAAAGAACCCCAAGAATTCAATTTTTGTTAAAATCAAACTAAGTTTAATTTTGGACCCTTTGGACCTTAATGTAGACCAATTTGAAAACGGGACCAAAAATTAAGAATCTAAATACACGGTTAGATTCGGCATATCAAAGAACCCCAATAGTTCAATTTTTGATGAAATCAAATAAAGTTCAATTTTGGACCCTTTAAACCTCAATGTGGACCAATTTGATAACCGTGCCCAAATATCAATTTCTTGCTATTGCGCAATACTGTGCAACTGAAGATTTCTTGCTATTGTGCAATTGAAAATTTCTTGCTATTGCACAATACTTATTATAATAATTTATACATCCTGTTTGGTGTGTATCTCTTGCCTTATCATTATTATTTGCTTTTATATATAAATCAGAAATTTCATAATAAAGTTTTTGGCAAATTTCCAATATACATAATTTAAAAGCAGTTTAGGTGAGACAAACAAAAAGCTTCATCAGCAAAATTTTAATTTTTATATTGGCAAATTTCAAATGAAGTTCATTAAACTAAGGTTATTGGCAAATTTCCAATGGAATTTATTAATAATAAAGTTTTTGGCAAATTTCCAATATAAAATAATTTAAAAGCAGTTTAGGTGAGATATTCAAATGAGTTTCAATTACCAACCTTACACTGCCTTTTAAATTATGTTTTGTACTTAAGTAATTGTCCATAAACCTGAAATCTAAATAGTTACATGGTTAGATTCAGCATATCGAAGAACCCCATATATTCAATTTTTGTTGAAATCAAACAAAGTTTAATTTTGGGCCGCGATTTGTACCAACTTGAAAACTGGGCCCATAATAAAAAAACTAAGTACATGTTTAGATTCAGCATGTCAAAGTACCCCAAGAATTCAATTTTTGTTAAAATCAAACTAAGTTTAATTTTGGACCCTTTGGACCTTAATGTAGACCAATTTGAAAACGGGACCAAAAATTAAGAATCTAAATACACGGTTAGATTCGGCATATCAAAGAACCCCAATAGTTCATTTGATTTTCGATGAAATCAAACAAAGTTTAATTTTGGACCCTTTTTGCCCATAATTCCTAAACTGTTGGGACCAAAACTCCCAAAATCAATTCCAACCTTCCTTTTGTGGTCATAAACCTTGTGTTTAAATTTCATAGATTTCTATTTACTTATATTAAAGTTATTGTGCAAAAACCAAGAAAAATGCTTATTTGGGCCCTTTTTAGCCCCTAATTCCTCAACTGTTGGGACCAAAACTCCCAAAAACAATCCCAACCTTCCTTTTGTGGTCATAAACCTTGTGTTAAAATTTCATAGATTTCTATTTACTTATAGTAGAGTTATTGTGCGAAAACCAAGAAAAATGCTTATTGGGCCCTTTTTTGGAACCTAATTCTTAAACTGTTGGGACCAAAACTCCCAAAATCAATCCCAACCTTCTTTTTGTGGTCATAAACCTTGTGTTTAAATTTCATAGATTTCTATTAACTTATACTAAAGTTATAGTGCGAAAACCAAATGTCTTCGGATGACGATGACGCCGGACGACGACGACGCCAACGTCATACCAATATACGACCGTAAAATTTTGCGGTCGTATAAAAATGACAGGTAATGTTACTTGTTTGTTGTGGACCCACCCAAGGTGTTGACCAATAAATGATGTTGGTTTTTGGTGTTTTATCGCTCTTTCTTGAAAACGAGGATTGTACTAGGACACGGTTGGTTGAATTTAATCACCTGAGAGTTACTCACATGTAAAAAAGGTCGTCTAGAGCCTAATGAAGGAAATATTCCAATTTAACCCTTGAAGCCTTCACATATATGATTGGATGATGGGCCATTATCTGATACCAGAAATTGCAATTCAAAGGAAAATATTATGTGTTAAAAGAAATAGTAATGGTCAAGCGATAATTTGTCTGAAAAAACTCATGCATGTCATTCAAGTCTAAAACTGTGTCAAAGGAGACTGGTATGTACCCACCAAAAACTATCTATAGACGTCTATATAATACATTTATAACATTTGTTAAGAAATGGACTTATTTGTGAAAATGGGACAAGAGTCACTCAAGCCTAAAATTGACTTAATCATGAAAATGTGACTGAAGTCTGACATTCAAATCAAGGTGTCAGACAGCCATGTACCCAGCAAGCACTATCTATAGACCAAATATGTTGCTGAGAAATGGATATTATCCCAAAACGTGAAACAAGTCAGTCAAGCATGAAACAGTCAATCGAGGTTAAAGGTAAGGTGTCAGATGTTAAAGTGGTGTATACTGAGAACTTCTATCAAATATATACTAAAAACTTCTATCAACCAAATACTGTGGGTATAGTTACAAATGTAATACAGTTGCTGGACTTAATCACAAAAAAAGTGACAAAATCACTCAAGCATGAAATTGAGGTCAAAGTCCAAAGCTAGGTGCCAGATTGGCATGTATCCACTAAGAACTATCTATTGACCAAATATTGTGGTTCTAGGTATTCTAATTTCTGAGAAATGGACAGAACCACGAAAATGTGATGCAGGTCAATCATGCATGAAATTGAGATCAAGGTCAAAAGGCAGGTGTCAGACTGACATGTACCCACCAAGAACTATCTATTGACTAAATATGGTGGGTCTAGGTATTCTAGTTGCTGAGAAATGGACTTAACCACAAAAAAGTGACAAAGTCATTCAAGCATGAAACTGAGGTCAAGGTCCCAAGCCAGGTGCATACAGTGGCTGAGAAATAGATTTAACCACTAAACTTGGATTTTACATTTATGTTTATGAAGTCAGTGAACCATGAAAATGAGACCAGGGTCAGAAGAAAAGTATATTGTGGCAAATCTTATACAATAAGGTATCTAGTGGACCATAAATCTTAATTGTAGGTATTATATGTACAAAGTTATTAAAGTTTTTAAAAAGTTTATACTGCCGTCACCGCCGTCGCTGCTGGAAAGATATACCTATATCTCGATTTCGCAACTTTTCGTTGCGGGCGAGACAAAAATTAGACGAGATATGTGTTATTTATTTGTTTAATTATTTGTCTTCATTGAGGTGTTTCACAGCTAGATTGCAAGTATTCTTAAATAAACATCTCAAAATTGACACCCTGTTGTGTCCTCATTCATGTGATTCCCCCGACGGGAATACAAAAACTCTGTTTCAGAGATCCCCTACCATCTCTCGTTGCAGATTTAATCCCATTATCAGTGGTTATCATGAAATGTCCCAATCTAATTAAAATTTGATCTACTAATTGCTTCTTTCAGTCACTGCATATAGATCTAACAACACTTCATGTTACTTTCTGTTCTGATGACCCATTGAGAATCCTCAGCTGTTATATTCTTAGGCTAATATCTTCAAAATTGTGAAGGCTGAAATCTGACTGGCTGATTCGAAAGGTCTTTCAGAGTGTCTAATTTTAATTAGATTGAAACGTCCCCAAAAAATTTCAGATGACAAATTTTTGTCAATTGTTTGGAAACATTTACATTGTTGATGAAATTCCAAAAACAATGTTTGTAGGATAAGGTTTAGTGAAATAATAGTATTTTATTGCAGATTTTTTTTATTTATTTCACTAGAAAACTTCTAGCTATTTGCAAACAGCAAGAAATTACACCAGGAAGTTTGAAATAAACTGTTGGCACAGTAATATGTCTCGCCTACCGGCATTGAATTTCATATTATTTATTATGAGTTTATATTATAATTCAGAAACCATTGCATACTTATTCCCGACTTTGGGTTCTCATTGTCTTCTTTTCTGAAGTTTTCTACCAAATTATTATTAACGATCTACATAATTAAATTGATATTTGTGGTATTTGAGCATGCATGTATCATGTACAATTTAATTAATTGATTAGTATGAGAACAATTAGTCAACTAATTTTCCAATATGGGGTAAGGCCTTTTATTTTTAACTAATTGGTTTACAGATTTTTTTTTAAAAAAAATAGGGTCGGTCGGGAAAAAAAAGAAAGAAAATCATGTACTTTTGAACAATCTTGGTTATATTGCCAAATAAACGAAGGTTGCACAAGATCAGTTAATTCCCTCTTTTGAAACCCAAATGTCAGACCACCTATCGTTAAAGGTGTTGTTCAGCAGACCGTTCCCTTTTTAAGGGATCCGACTCGTCAACTACGACAACTTAAAATGAGTGCATTCGATATCTTACGGAATCAAGATATTCATACAAAACGAACTTAAAAGCCGCATTGATTCTATTCAGAAATTCGTTTCATAAAACTTGTTTCGGAAATTAGCATCAACTAACGTCTATAAATAGATTTTTTTTTGGATCATGTTTACAAGTATTTTATTGATGGATAATCTATTTTTAGACGAATTGGAATATAATCTTTTATGAAATTTTGATGCAAAAAGGATTTTAATTTATTTTTATTTTTGGGATGGCTGATTTCAGAGGGTCGGCAGTAATAAAAACCCAAAATTTTCAATTTTTTTTTTCAAATCGGCAAAATCGGGTCTGCTTATCTGTAAACCAACTAATTAAAAATAAATGGCCTAAAATATAATAAAAATATTAAATGAAGGTGTGTATTCATACTGGTAGGTTTAGTGGATTTACATCATTATTACAATCATGAACTAGAGGCTCACAGGAGCCTGTATCACTCACGTGGGTTCATTTGCCAAATATATATTGTTTGACTATGTCATCTTGACTGGCAGTCTGGAAAATTGCCATCCAGTTTCAATTGGTTTACTGTTTTTACCAAATAATTTTTCTATTTTGGAATATGTTTGGTTCTGTCGGCCATCTTGGATAGCTGATCTGATACAATTCTGAAAGAGGACCAACAAAGGTCCAGACTCAGGTGTCAGACTGGAATGCACCCACTAAGAACTATCTACAGACTAAATATAATTGACCTAGCCCTAGGTGTTGAGAACTGACTTAATCCAGAAACTTGAATATAGATTTTACAAGTGTTTATAAATTCAATGAACCATGAAAATGAGGTCAAAGTCACAAGACAAATATACTGTGGCAACGTTTATTTCATAATGTAAATGTGGAGCAAGATCTTATGTGTAGGTATTATGTGTGCAAATTTACAAAGGTTTTTAAAAGGTTTATGCAGAAGCTGCCACTAGAAAATAATACCTATATCTCTCCTTTTACTACATTTCATCGCAGGTGAGACTAAGATCTTTATCATCTTTTTTTTCCGAAATACATACTCAGCCTCAATAAGAGAAATCACACTTTTGACAATGTCTGAGCTATTACATACACCTAACTAAAGGTGATTCAAAGCTGTATTCCCAACTATAACCTGTCTTCCTGCTATATAAGGCATGATACAAGATATACAATGAAAAATGTGCCAGACCCCTTCAAAAACACTCCAAATTTGTTTTTTTCCCCTGATATACTGATTTGTCATGCCTCCAGCCCAAAAGGTTATAATTCAACCATCTTAATATTAATGTATTCTTAAGATCTGATGGGAAAACATATCATATATACTTTTGAATTTAAAATAATTTTTAACATTTAACAAATTTCTAGGACATTTTCTTGTTAAAACTCATGCTATAAATTTTGACTGAGATTGTTTTCAGGAACGTGTTTAACTCACCAGTTTTCGGGATTTCTGTTAAATTTTTACTGGAAGCCCATACACTTTTTAATATCAATGATAGAACTGACAAGCTGAAAAAAAAAATTAATTCGTGTAGTCCAATTATTCTAAAATATGTTAGGACTTTAGAAGGAATAAAGATGACAAATATAAATATAAAGAACTGAAATAGCTTAAACATAGGCAATTTAAGTATTCAAATATTTAAAAAAGATGAATTTTGATAAAGGGACTTAAATAGCAATTCAAACTAGAAATCTGTACTGTCAGAATAGACAGTGATCCCCGCACCCCCTGTAAGTAGTTTGGCCACTTACCTATAGTCAAAAATATAAAACCTTATTCCCATCCAAAAAAAGTATGCAGTCAATCTATAAAATCAATAAACCTAATGAATTTTAAAAAACCTTAGTTCACAAGCTTAAACTGACAATTTTTAAAATTTGATCTGAGCAAGCCTACAGTTTAAAAATCATAGTATACAAATATGATGAAATTGTTACGTCCAGAAATCACCTTTAAATTGTAACCAACAAAAGACACAAATCAATAATAAAATTTAACAAGATTTATTATACACAAGTTTACAAAAAAATATAATACAAAATGAAATGTCAACTTAACTGTTTAAAATATATATGTCTGATCCTGTGTCTTTTCTTTATCTGGAATTCTTCTTGTCACTGTTGCGGGAATCCAAACAGAATATTATGTCCAATCAGTCACAGTCTAGTATGATGTGTGTAACGTACTAAATAAAAGTGTCAATCCAACATCTGAGAACACAAGAATGTTAGTGTCTGATCTGATCTCAAAGTCTAACTTTTATGTCCGTATATATAGTTGTCATGGAATCTATAGAAGACTGTAGAAGGGAAACTTCTAGAATACGGTAGAAGTTTGAATTACACATCGTAAATTATGATCATTCCAGAATTATTATGTAAGTCAAATATAAAGTTCCATACATTCCATCAGTATCTATGATTGTTCCAGTGATTTCTAAACTGCTCAGTTATAACATTATTTGGTATACAACTATAAGTATTATGTAAGCATATTATACATATTATAAGGCCACACAAAACAAATTAGGCCAAGATAAATAAATATATAATAATTACAATATCATAACACCTCCCCCATTAAAAAAAGTTTGAGTGTAACAAGAACTTTTCATGAACAATATATACAAAAATATATAGTATGTATACAGTGTTTTAATAAGATCTAGATAAAGCATAAACTAGAATAGGATGCATAGTGGGATTTAAATATACATCAAAATGTTGAAGTGCAGACAACAGTGCAAAACACTCTTTTTCAATAGTTGAATAATTTTTCTGATGTTTATCTAATTTCTTAGAAAAATATGATATAGGTTTCTCAACATTACCATTTGTTTCTTTATATAAAACGGCTCCAACTCCTTCATCACTTGCATCAACAACAAGTTTGAATTGCTTTTCAAAGTCTGGAGTGATAAGAATGGGACTGTTAATTAAAAGTGATTTGTTTTTTTCAAAAGCGTTTTGACAATTATCACTCCAGATGAATTTAGAATCTTTCCGTAAAAGATGAGTCAATGGTTGCACAACAGTAGCAAAATTTGAACAAAATTTTCTGTAAAATCCAATCATGCCCATTTTCCTCCTCCTACAAATAAAAAACAACTTATGAGATATTTCTCATAAGTTGTTTTTTATTTGTAGGAGGAGGAAAATTGGTAATTGCATCGACTTTAGCCATAATAGGTTTCACTTGACCTTGGCCAACTGTGAGCCCTAAATAATCAACAAAATTCACTTTTACGAGATTAAGGCCATAATAAGACCACCTGGTACTAACAAGCATGTAATTTTGCCATGGCCAGATGTGAACAGCCATTCATTAGACAAAAGAAAATTTATGGAAGAACAAAATAAAAACCATGAGATTCTTCAGCTCCACAAGAGGGCTCTACCCTGAGAAGAAGCAGACAAAGTGGCCGAATGTTACTACCATCAAGACGGCCTTTTGATGAGGAAGTGGAGGCCCCCTGGTGCTATCCAGATGAGGAATGGAGAGTGGTATACCAAGTGGTGGTGCCTAAAGTCTATAGGCAAGAAATTATTGGTCTTGCGCATGACACCCCCTTGGCTGGACATTTAGGTATAAGGAAGACTTGCCTTAAGATCTTACAACATTTCTACTGGCCCAGACTTAAAAATGATGTCACAGAATACTGCAAATCATGCCATATATGCCAGGTTATTGGCAAGCCTAACCAGAAAATACCACCAGCCTCACTTCTGCCATTTTCAGCCTTTGAAGAACCTTTCAGCCGAGTACTTATTGATTGCGTTGGACCTTTACCAAAGACCAAGACTGGAAATGCTTATTTACTGACGATCATGTGTACATCCACTAGCTTTCCTGAGGCTATTACCTTAAGGAATATCAAGACACCAACTATTGTCAAAGCTCTTATCAAATTATTCACATAAGCAGGACATCCTAAGTCTATACAGTCCGACCAGGGTTTGTTTCAGCAGGTCGTTTACCAGTTAGGGATTGCTCAGTATAGATCAAGTGCTTATCATCCAGAATCTCAAGGTGCCTTAGAACGTTTTCATCAAACATTGAAGAACATGATTAGAACTTTTTGTCTTCAATTTGACAGGGACTGGGATGATGGTGTTCACTTTCTACTTTTTGCGGTCCGAGAGGCTGTTCAAGAATCCCTTGGTTTTAGCCCCTTTGAGTTGGTGTTTGGTCATACTGTAAGGGGACCTTAAAAATTGGTTAAGGAAAAATGGCTTACTGAACACACCGACTTGAATCTTTTAGACTTGTATCTAGATTTAAAGAAAAATTGTATACTGCCTGTCAAATTGCTCAGAAAAACTTAACAAGAGGCTCCCAGGAGCCTGAATCGCTCACCTGGTCCTTAAGCTTTAAGGGAGTCTTTCAAGTACAAATTTAAAAAAAAAATCAAGAAAAAGCGCAATAACTCCTACATGGGTGGTTACATCTTCTTCAAAATTTCAAAGCAGGTAGATCTTGAGGTGTTGAACACTTTAGCTTCCCATCAGAATTTTGATATCTGTCACCATTTTTGAGTTATTTGCAAAAAACTGCAATTTACCCCTATGTTCTATTTTTAGCCATGGCAGCCATGTTTTTTTACAAATCAAAAATCCAAACGATAATTTAGTAGCACTCATGCCAAGGAACAACTACACTAAGTTTGGTTGCAATTAAACTTATGGTGTAAGAGGAGTTAACGATTTTATTACAATGAATAAAGACTGCAAAAATGGTCAATTTTGACGATCTGAGGGGAATAACTCCTAAAAGGAACGAACCTACAACTTCGATCCTGTTACAAATTTTGTAGATCTTTGTGTGCCTAACAATATGAAATTTAAATTTTTCAAATTTCCTTTATAGTATCCAAGATATTGAGCTTAATAAGTGCAAAATTTGGAAAAAATGCAGAAAAAGGGCAATAACTCCTACATGGGTCGTTGGATCTTCTTCAAAATTTCAGGGCAGGTAGATCTTGAGGTGCTGAACACTTTTACCCTATGCCAGAATTTTGATATCTGTTATGGTTTTTGAGTTATTTGCAAAAACCTGCAATTTACCCCTATGTTCTATTTTTAGCCATGGCGGCCATGTTTTTTTACGAATCAAAAATCCAAACGATAGTTTTGTACACATAATGCCACTAAACAAATGTACCAAGTTTGGTTGCAATTGGACTTATGGTGTCGGACAAGTTAACGTTTGAAAAATTGTTAACAGACGACGACGATGACAGACGACGACGACGGACGCCAAGTGATGGTAAAAGCTCACATGGACCTTTGGTCCAGGTGAGCTAAAAACTGTACAGAATAAGATGAAAATATGGTATGATAAATATGCCAGGGACAGAGATTTTGAGCCTGGTGATTAGGTACTTGTATTTTTGCCAGTCCCTGAGCATCCTTTACAGGCTAAATACTGTGGTATAGAGAGTAAAATCAATGATTTGAATTATATTGTAAAAACTCCAGGTCGGCGTAAACAAAATAGAGTGTGTCACATTAATATGTTAAAACCATATTTTGAGCATGCTAATGAAGGTGAGAGTAAACCAGTTGCCAGACATAATTGTACCATCTTTTGGTTCCAAGACTATGGAACAAACTGTTAGATTGAAAAATTCAGTAATTTTGTCAAATTTAGACTCAAAACTTGCACATCTGACTTTTGATCACAGAGAAAAAATTGAAAACTTTGGTATTTTCTTTTAAAAATCTTTTTCCAGATGTGCCAAACAAAACCACTGCTGTCTGTCATGATGTTGATGTAGGCGATGCTTCTCCAATTAAGCAACATCCTTACCGGTTCAATCAAGTTAAACATGATTTTATGAGACAAGAAATTAGATATATGCTTGACAATGGTATTATTGAGCCGAGTAACAGTAAATGGAGCTCTCCTTGTCTCCTTGTGCTCAAACCAGATAAAACCTTTCGTTTCGTTACCGATTTCAGAAAAGTAAATTCAGTTTCAAAATCTGACTCCTATCCGATTCCAAGGATAGACGATTGCATTAATAAATCGGACAAGCAAAATTCGTAAGCAAATTTGATTTATTGAAAGGTTACTGGCAGGTCCCCTTGACACATAGAGCTCGTGAAATATCAGCTTTTGTCACACCAGATGGCTTATTTCAATATACTGGAGTTTTTACAATATACAGTCAAACCTGCTTTTAACGGCCACAATTGGGACAAAAGTAAAGTGGCCGCATAAGACAGGTGACCGTTTAATCGAGTTTTACACTGAGCGGCAATTCCGTATTTTGCTTTCCGGTCCGGAACGATCAAGATATTATCGTTGTCTAACATACAAATATGGCGGTTCGACTGAGATGAAACGATGTTTTTTTTCCACAATCGAACGTAAATGAATGATGAGATTGATAATTTCAATGATAATTAAGCTATGCCATTAATTAAAGATGATTTGAAAGTCAATTAACGATGATTTTAACATTTATAGAAAGGTAAATGATCGCTTAATTTAGGTAAATTTCAAGCTTGGGAACCATTTGTTGTGACCGCTGGCCGCGTAAGACAGGTGACCGCTTATTCGAGTTAAATTAACACGTAAAACTATTTGGGCGGACTCCAGGACGACCGCTGAAGGCAGGTGGCTGCTTAATTGAGGTGACCGTTAGGGCAGGTTTGACTGTAATTCAAATCATTGATTTTACTCTCTATTGTATAAGACAACAGTATTTAGCCTGTAAAGGATGCCCAGGGACTGGCAAAAATACAAGTACCTTATCACCAGGCTCAAAATCTCTGTCCCTGGCATCTTTATCATACCATATTTTCATCTTATTCTGTACATTTTTTAAAGTTTTTCTGAGCAATTTGACAGGCAGTATACAATTTTTCTTTAAATCTAGATACATAGTCTAGAAGATTCAAGTCAGTGTGTTCAGTAAGCCATTTTTCCTTAACCAATTTTTAAGGTCCCCTTACAGTATGACCAAACACCAACTCAAAGGGGCTAAAACCAAGGGATTCTTGAACAGCCTCTCGGACCACAAAAAGTAGAAAGTGAACACCATCATCCCAGTCCCTGTCAAATTGAAGACAAAAATTTCTAATCATGTTCTTCAATGTTTGATGAAAACGTTCTAAGGCACCTTGAGATTCTGGATGATAAGCACTTGATCTATACTGAGCAATCCCTAACTGTTAAACGACCTGCTGATTCAGAAACAAACCTGACATTAAATTTGAACCCTGGTCGGACTGTATAGACTTAGGATGTCCTGCTAATGTGAATAATTTAATAAGAGCTTTGACAATAGTTGGTGTCTTGATATTCCTTAAGGAAATAGCCTCAGGAAAGCTAGTGGATGTACACATGATCGTCAGTAAATAAGCATTTCCAGTCTTGGTCTTTGGTAAAGGTCCAACGCAATCAATAAGTACTCGGCTGAAAGGTTCTTCAAAGGCTGGAATTGGCAGAAGTGAGGCTGGTGGTATTTTCTGGTTAGGCTTGCCAATAACCTGGCATATATGGCATGATTTGCAGTATTCTGTGACATCATTTCTAAGTCTGGGCCAGTAGAAATGTTGTAAGATCTTAAGGCAAGTCTTCCTTATACCTAATTGTCCAGCCAAGGGGGTGTCATGCACAAGACCAATAATTTCTTGCCTATAGACTTTAGGCACCACCACTTGGTATACCACTCTCCATTCCTCATCTGGATAGCATCAGGGGGCCTCCACTTCCTCATCAAAATGCCGTCTTGATGGTAGTAACATTCGGCCACTTTGTCTGCTTCTTCTCGGGGTAGAGCCCTCTTGTGGAGCTGAAGAACCTCATGGTTTTTATTTTGTTCTTTCATAAATTTTCTTTTGTGTAATGAATGGCTGTTCACATCTGGCCATGGCAAAATTACATGCTTGTTAGTACCAGGTGGTCTTATTATGGCCTTTTCTGAGCTACTGGGACTTTCATTGTCTGCAAGAAAAGTGTCAGAAAGTTACATGTAATCGTACTGGTCTTCTTGTAAATCCTCATTTTGTTGTTTTCTTGCCATTGCCCTAATAACAACACAAGTTGGATACAGTTCAGCATCATCTTCAGGTGATTTAAAATCCACTGCCGGTTCGCTGGTAACAATTGGTTCAGCAACCACTTTGTTCCTAGCTAGATCATTTCCTAGCAATAATGAAACACCCTCAACAGGGAGATTAGGGCAAACACCCACAACAACTGGTCCAGTAATTAAATCTGACTTCAAATAAATTTGATGGAGGGGAACATCTGATACAACCTAACTCCACACCTTGTAACAAAACGGAGGCACCAACGGACGTCTCCTCAGACAAAGGCAAAACACCTTCTAACAACAAAGTCTGAGAAGCTCCAGTGTCCCGTAAAATCTTTACAGGCTGAAGAGTAGTATTATCAACAATAGAGTAACAAACTCATCAGACATAAAGGGTTTATAATCCTCCATGTAAGCACAAAAACTGGACTTAAAAGCCTGACTCGCAGGACATTCCAACTTATTGGTAACAAAAAAGAAAAAGTTTTAGATTTGGACCAATCAAAACATGAAAATGCTAATGGCGCCATTTTGTTTTACCGACCGGGATGATTTATCCAAATTTGTAAAGGACCTTCCATAAAAGCTTCTTGCCAAGTTTCAGTTCAACAGGTCCAGGGGTTTCAGAGGAGAAGGTGAAAATGTAAAAGTTTACAGACGGATGGACAACGGACCCTCAAGTGATGACAAAAGCTTTAGCCTTTGGCAAGGTGAGTTAAAAATACATGTATACCAACATCCGAAAACCAGTTTAAGCTGCGAAAATAAACTTCGCTTTGAGATGTTTTATACAGATATTCTTGCTGATTGTATGATTTATATTTTTTTATTTAGTATAAGATCATACACCTCTATGACCTCTTGGTCATATTCCTGTTAAGTTTGCATGTAAACTTTTTGAATCTCTAGTCAAACCAATATTAACATATAATTCAGAAGTTTGTTATATGGATTCATATATTCAACTATATAGAGCTAAATTTAGAGTTAAGACAAAATGTGTGAGTCTTCCAAGGAAGACATGTGTCGCCTGCGGACGTCAATTTTTACAAAAAATATTAAAATTTTCTAAAAATGAAATATATGCACACCTTTGCATTAAAGTTAATGCACAGAGAAAGTTTCATCAAATTGCTGTGAGCCGTTATGGAGTAGTTGAGGATAGAAGTTTTGAACCCCACCTTTTTTTTCAAAAATGTCAATTTTTACAACAAAAAAAATTTTAAATTTTTAAAAATAAAATATATATGCACACCTGTACATTAAAGTTAATGCACAGAGAAAGTTTCATCAAATTGCTGTGAGCCGTTATGGAGTAGTTGAGGATAGAAGTTTTGAACCCCACCTTTTTTTTCAAAAATGTCAATTTTTACAACAAAAAAAATTTTAAATTTTTAAAAATAAAATATATATGCACACCTGTACATTAAGGTTAATGCACAGAGAAAGTTTCATGAAATTCCTTTGAGCGGTGATGGAGTAGTTGAGGATAAAAGTTTTTACCCCCCCCCCCCCCTTTTTTTTCAAAAATGTTAATTTTGAGGGAAAAAAAATTAAAATTTTCTAAAAATGAAATATATATGCACTCCTGTGCATTAAGGTTAATGCACAGAGAAAGTTTAATCAAATTCCTTAGAGCGGTTATAGAGTAGTTGAGGATAGAAGTCCCCCCCCCCCTTTTTTTTTGGCAAAAATGTCAATTTTTACAAAAAAAAATTTTAATTTTCTAAAAATGAAATATACATGCACACCTTTGCATTAAGGTTAATGCACAGAGAAAGTTTCATCAAATTCCTTTGAGCGGTTATAGAGTAGTTGAGGATAGAAATGTCAATTTTTACAAAAAAAAATTTAAAATTTTTAAAAATAAAATATATATGCACACCTGTGCATTAAGGTTAATGCACAGAGAAAGTTTGATCAAATTCCTTTGAGCGGTTTACGAGCAGTTGAGGATAGAACGCAAGATGCAAGACGCCCCAAGACGACACAAGACGACAGATAGTGATCCCTATGTGTCGACCATGCGTTCCGCAGGCAACACAAAAAGTAATTCAAATATAGATGTACTTTTCTTGATACAAATCCTTTACAAAAAGTTCACCTAAACTTTATTAAACATACATTAGGCTCAAAGAAAACCTCGACAAATGTAATTGTTCGAAAAGAACTAGGCTTTTACCAATAGAAACCTTTATAAAATCAGAAAGTTTAATGTATTTTTCAAGATTAAATAATGATATTCTGAATCCTCTCCTCTGTGAAGCATATGAATTGACAAAATTATTAGATGCAGGTGTAATAGTCTAAGTGAAAATAATAAAAATTTCCTTTACAAGTTTCTAACAGTTAAAGACAATTCACAAAATATTATTTGTCTCACCTAATAAAGAGACAAGAAAAATATTAACAAAATTTAGAGTTAGTAACCATGATTTGCTTATAGAAACTGGTAGATACAAACTAGAGGCTCTCTAGAGCCTGTATCGCTCACCTGGATTTAACATTTCACCTTGAGCAGGACTAAAAAGTTAAGTGTTGCAGCCAATTTGGCTAGTTTTTCTATAGGGTCCTGTATTAAACTTAGTTTGGCTGTGGTGGCCATCTTGGTTTACAATCTGTGTGATTGGACACACTTCTGAAAAAGGACCATCTAAGGACCAAAGCAACCAAATTTAGTTATAATTGGCTCAGTAGTTTCAGATGAGAAGATTTTTGAGTTAATTTCCCACAGGGTCCTATGTAATACTAAGTTAGGCGGTGGTGGCCATCTTGGTTCACAGTCCATGAAATTGGACATATTTCTGAAAGAGGACCTCCTAAGGACCATTGCTGCAAAGTGTGGTTCCAACTGGTCAAGTGGTTTCAGACAAGAAGATTTTTCAATAAATTTTCCCATAGGGCCCTATGTTAAACTAAGTTCGGCTGTGGCAGCCACCTTGGTTGACAGTCCGGGTCATCGGATACATTTATGAAAGAGGACCATCTAAGGACCATTGCTGCCAAGTCTAGTTTTAAGTGGCTTAGTGGTTTCAGACAAGATTTTTGAGTGAATTTCCTATAGGGTCCTATGTTAAACTAAGTTCTGCTGTGGTGGCCATCTTGGTTGACAGTCTGGGGCATCGGACACATTTCTGAAAGAGGACCATCTAAGGACCATTGCTGCCAAGTCTGGTTCCAATTGGTCATGTGGTTTCAGACAAGAAGATTTTTCAATGAATTTTCCCATAAGGCCCTATATTAAAGTAAGTTCGGCTGCGGCAGCCATCTTGGTTGACAGTCTGGGTCATCGGATACATTTATGAAAGAGGACCATTGCTGCCAAGTCTAGTTTTAAGTGGCTTAGTGGTTTCAGACAAGATTTTTGAGTGGATTTCCCATAGGGTCCTATGTTAAACTAAGTTCTGCGGCAGCCATCTTGGTTGACAGTCTGGGTCATCGGACACAATTCTGAAAGAGAACCTCCTAAGGACCATTACTGTCAAGTTTGGTTTTAATTGGCCTCATCCCCCCTTTTTTTTATTTTTAATAACAGCAGCCATGTCGGTTGGAAGTCTGGGATGCCAGACATAATTTGGAAGGGGACCATTCGACCAAAGTTTGGTCCCAATTGGCCCAGTGGTTTCAGAGGAGAAGATTTTTAAAGGAAAGTTTATATCAGATGCCGTCTTTAAAGGGCAAAAACTCCTAAAAGGGTCAATCAATGATTTTGGTCATGTTGACTTATTTGTAGATCTTACTTTGATGAACATTTTTGCTGTTTACAGTTTGTCTTTATCTATAATAATATTCAAGATAATAACCTAAAACTGCAGAATTTACAAATTTTCAGCACCTTAGCTTCAGTCTGTTCTGAGACAAACTAATAATAATATTAAACCCATAAACACCTGAAGATATTAAAACAGTAGTTTCTTTTATTAACCAGTCATTTGAGCTGAGGAAAGGAGACTCATAGCTGTTTTGAATATACTGAACTTTCTATGTACCGTTAATGAACTGTTAGATGTACTGTGGATTCATTTATTTTCGTGGATAGAGAAAAAAGGGCATTTCGTGGGATGCGTAAATTCGTGGATTGCTGACTTAGAAAACTAGAGGCTCTCAAGAGCCTGTATCGCTCACCTGGATTTAACTTTTCACCTTGAGCAGACCTAACAATTTAAGTGTTGCAGTCAATTTGGCTGGTTTTTCTATAGGATTCTATGTTAAACTAATTTCAGCTGTGGCAGTCATCTTGGTTGACAGTCCAGGTCAACGGATACATTTCTATAAGAAAACCATCTAACGACCATTTCTGCTAAGTCTTGTTCCAACTGGCTAAGCGGTTTCAGACAAGAAGATTTTTAAATGAATTTTCCTATAAGGTCCAATATTTAACAAAGTTCGGTGTGACAGCCATCTTGGTTGACAATCCGGGTGATCGGTCACATTTCTGAAAGAGGACCTCCCCTGGACCAATGCTGCCAAGTCTGGCTCCAATATGTCAAGTTGTTTAAGACAAGAAGATTTTTCAATGAATTTTCCCATAGGGCCCTATGTTAAACAAAGTTCGACTGTGGCGGCAATCTTGGTTAACAGTCCGGGTAATATCTCTGACATATGTCTGAAAGAGAACCTCCTAAGAACCATTACTGCCAACTTTGGTTCCAACTGGCCGTGTAGTTTTATATAAGAAGATTTTGAAATTCACCCCCCCCCCCCCCCCCTTTTTTCTATTTTTAGTAACAGCAGTGTCGGTTGGTAGTCGGGGATGCCAGACATAATTTTGGAAGGGGGCCACCCAAGGACCATTCCACCAAAGTTTGGTCTCAATTGGCCCAGTGGTTTGAGAGAAAAAGATCTTTAAAGGCAAGTTTACGCTGGATGCCGTCTTTAAAGGGCAAAAACTCCTATATGGGGTCAATCATTGATTTTGGTCATGTTGACTTATTTGTAGCTCTTACTTTGTTGAACATTTTTGCTGTTTACAATTTGTCTTTATCTATAATAATATTCAAGATAATAGCCTAAAACTGCAAAATTTCCTTAAAATTAACAATTCAGGGGCAATAACCCAACAAAGGGTTGACAGATTCATTCTTACAGGTAGATCTTGACCTGATGAACATTTTTACCCCGTTAGTTTTGCTCTAATTGCTTTAATTTTTGAGATATAAGACAAAAACTGCAGTTTACCCCTATGTTCTATATTTAGCCATGTCAGCCATGTTGGTTGGCAGGCAGCATCATCGGACATATTTTTAAAACTAGATACCCTAATGAATCTTGTGGCCAAGTTTGGCTCAATTTGGCCCAGTAGTTTCAGAGGAGAAGATTTTTGTAAAAGTTAACGGACTATGACGATGGACGACGGACGCCAAGTGATGAGAATAGCTCACTTGACCCTTGTATTGTTGAAATACTGAAATTCGTGGCTTGGCACACCAGATTATATCATGAACTGTAACAAAACGTGCCGATCAGACATTGATATTGTACAGTAAATTACTGATTTTAAGCGCTTATAAAACAAAAGTCTAACAAACAGATTCTTCAAATTTTGAACGGACAAAGCTTGTCATGAATTTCAACAAGATTAACAAAATCCATAATTATTTACTTGTTAGGTTAATCAGGTGTGAAATATATACTGACAAAATCACTTGTCACCAAATACCTCTGGGCATATACATCCATATCTTTAATCCGATTATGATAATTTCAATAATTTCTGCTTTATCATCTTTTTACAAGATATTACTGTAATTTATGAGAAAGTCTGTATTGTTTGGGCCTACTTAGGCCTAAAAAAATATAGTTGTGTTTAGGGTAACCCGACCCTACCTAATTTTTAGTGCCTACCCTAAATTTTCTATAACCTTTCTTCAACAAGCACTGTTAAAGTCAAGGTGACTCCAGTATACAATCTAACTAAAAAAATTAATGTAAAAAAAAAAATTTCCGTACCTGCCCTACCTAACTTTTTTCAGTGTGTTACCCTAAACACATGTATTTTTTTATTTGGCCTTAGGATTAATATTCTTCTTGAATGTTTGAATTTAAAAAAAAACAATTTACACAGTCTAAATATTTTTAAGAAAACTGTTTGAGCGTTTATATGTTACCAAAGACAAAATTGCATGAAACACTGTATCCTCTGTGGATATAGCTGACTCATCATATGTCAGTATCCAAGTACATGCTGTAAAAACGTAATTGTTCAATGTTGTCTCCGATAGATACATCAAAACTCCTTGGTTTCAAACTTGAGTGCATTTATTAAGCTCAAGTAAAAATCTTATTTTTTGTTGGATATTTAATTCGTGGTTTACTTAGACCCACGAAAACCACGAAAATTGGTATACAACGAATTTTAATGAATCCACAGTATTTTCAATGTCACTTATGTATTTTGTATTGTATAACCCTAATGGGTTTTTGTTTGCAATAAATAAATAACATATTTTTTTTTAATATGCTAATAAATTATATCATTAAGCAGTTTTTTATTGTACTTTTGTTGTTTAGGCGCATAATTATTCGGAACGGAACAATTCCACATCTGAACCAATTTATGATTATCTTTCAGTAAAACTGCAGTATGTTATTTCCAGATTTTTATGGAAATTACTCAATATTCAAAAATATTTTTTTCATCAAATCAGTAAATACAGACTTAAGAAACTAGAAAATGTGTCTATAAGACATGGATGCCCCGCCATAAAAACAATATAGGTTTTGTAATATTGACCTAAATATTGAAAGAAATGGACTTAAACATAAACTTTCAGCAAAGTCATTCGACCATGAAATGTAGGTCAATGTGACCCAAATATTGCTGAAAAGCATAGTACTATACAAGAGGACTGTAAAGTGGTGAAAAATCATTGATATATTACCACGAGATTCTGATTAATTGACCCTAATGTAGTAAAATTAAATCAAAGTCACTTAAACATGAAATGTAGGTAATAGCGACCAAAGTGTTGCTGAACTGTGTTGTACTATACAAGAGGACTGTAGTGGTGAAATATCATTGATATATTACTATAGGTTTCTGAGTAATGAACTAAACGCAATACTTCACCAAAGTCACTGAAGCATGCGACACAAGTGTTGCTGAACTGTGTTGTACTATACAAGAGGACTGTAGTGGTGAAATATCATTGATATATTACTATAGGTTTCTGAGTAATGAACCTAAACACAAAACTTAACCAGTCTCTGAAGCATGAAATGTAGGTCATAGCAACCCAAGTATTGTTGAACTGTGTTGTACTATACAAGAGGGCTGTAGTGGTGAAATATCATTGCTATATTAATATAGGTCTCTGAGAAATGGAGCTAAACACAAAACTTAACCATACGGACAAACGGACAAGGGTAAATCTATATGCCCCAGGCAAATTTGTGGCGGGGCATAAAAAAAAAAAAATGTTGTTAGCGCTGATTTAATGTTTGTATATAGTCCTTAGTGCTTCTTTGTGGTCCTCAGTGCACGAAGGAGGTCCTTTGCAGTGTTTTTATGGATTCCATGAAATCTATAAATATGATAAAACTGAAGGACACAGGCATTTGTATAGCAAATTTGTTCCTGTACTACAAAGGCGTTCGTTTTATAGAAATAACAGACATATACACTACTGTATACAGTAGTGTATGGGGCTGTTTGTATAAAACGAACGTCTGTGCTGTACTACACTTCAGACATACAGTCAACAGTGGGAAAGTACAAAACCATAAAAAGAATTATTTGCTTCCCAGTAATTTTAACAAAACATTTCTGGTATCAACCTTATCAAGAAAAATACGGCAAATGCCATTTTCTTTTTGTTACAGAACTCAATCATCGTCATCTGTCATACAGGTATCGGGGTCAGTTCGTCCTTAGAGTCCGTTCGCCCTGGGTTCGTTCGCCCTATTTTTATAAAAAAAATTATTAATATTAATAGTATTTAGGTTTTTAAATTTATGTCGATATTTATTTACTAAATACCAAAGAAAATACTTGTATCTCAAAATTCATGAAAAAAAAACATTGCAATTTTTTAAAATTAATCGTTTGTTCTAGAGCATTGATTGGCTTCATTGTTAAATTTGTTTTCATTTAGAATACTTTTAATGACTTTTTATTTTAATTTATAATGCTGATTATGTATAATTATGATGTCTTTGAAATCGTTGATTGTTGTTTTAAATATCTTTGGTGGATTAATAATGAAAGTAAAATAACCTAGTCAGCTTGGATGAGTTAAAACAATGAATGTAAGAATTCTAAGACATGAAAGGGATTTTTTTTCGCAGCTTGGCTTCTTTGATCTCAAGTGTTGTTATATATGGAAGTGGATGATTGTGTCTTTTTGTTATACATGTACATATTATGAATGTATTAGTGCTGTTTTATTTAATAAATCATGATGTATAAATGTAGAGTGAATGGATGTGTGATTGTGTCTTTTTGATATATTTTTATTTATAGTATATCAATTCAGTGCTCAAAATGTATCAATAAAGATAAATACGTACATATAACTTAGTCTTCATTTTTCTGGTAGCAGAAATATACAACATAAATATTCGGCGAAATTGTATACAAACTTTAACATACTTTATTAAAATATATACATTATACCACAAACATTATATAAAAATCAGGGCGAACAGATATTAGGGCGAAAATGTACTAGGGCGAACGTGAATCAGGGCGAACGGACCCGGATTCCCTATGGCACATAGGTATTGGGTCCGTTCGCCCTAAATACATGTTCGCCCAGTGCAGGGGAGACACGTTAATAAGCGATCCTAAGACATCACGGCCTCATACAACTCGGACCATTACTTTTTGCTGATGACTTATTGATATTATCTGAGAGTAAGGAAGGTCTTCAGAATAGTTTTGATAATTTAGCAAAATACTGTGATAAATTGCAGCTAACTGCAAGTGTGAATAAAATAAATAATAATAAAAAAAACCGGGTTTTCAAACAACCTAATAGTAAGACCACAGGGGCTCGTTACAATTGACACAGTATGTCATCTGTGTTAATTGTGACGAGCCCCTGTGGTAGGACTGAAGATTCATTTGTGATGATAAAAATCATAATTTAATAAACGTATCAGAATACACTTCTTTTAAAAAAAGCAATGGTAACCTTACTTACAGTAGTGAAAACCAAGAACTGTATATGTAGTATTATATGATCCCTGTGAAAACCTTGTAAACAAAGCCAGAAAAAAATTATTTTCTATCAAATCATATACAAATTGTTCGCCCTGATTCACGTTTGCCCTAGCACCTGTTTGCCCTCGGACCGTCCGCCCTAATACCTGTTCGCCCTGATTTTTATTTTATTATAATGTATTATTGTATAATGTAGATATTTGAATAAAGTATGTTAAAGTTTGTATACAATTTCGCCGAATATTTATGTTGTATTGCTGCTACCAGAAAATAAGTTAAGTCCAGGAGCAAGGTATTTAATATAAATCAACTGAAGACTAAGTTATCTTTGTGTATTTATCTTTATTGATACATTTTGAGCACTGAATTGAAATACTATAAATAAAAAAATATATCAAAAAGACACAATCACACATCCATTCACTCTACATTTATACATCAAGGTTTATTAAATAAAACAGCACTAATACATTCATAATATGTACATGTATAACAAGTTTACTGCAGCGGCTGAACGTTGTCCAATGGGTTGTCGGTTGGCTTGTACAGTTTGGCAATGACCTTCAGGAAGTTGGTTGTGGTGATAACACTGTCCATGTACTGGTCCCATTTATCAAAACACGCTTGAGATCAAAGAAGCCAAGCTGCGAAAAAAAATTCCCTTTCATGCCTTACAAATCTTAAATTCATTGTTTAACTCATTCCAAGCTGACTAGGTTATAATTTTAAAAACTTTACTTTCATTATTAATCCACCAAAGACATTTAAAACAACAATCAACGATCTCAAAGACATCATATTTATACTATTAAATCAATATTACAAATTAAAACAGGAACTGTATATGATAGTATTATATGATCCCGGATTAAAATCATATACAGTTCCTGTTAAAATCAACAGTCATTAAAAGTAATCTAAATAAAAACAAATGTAACAATGAAGCCAATCAATGCTCTAGAACAAACAATTGATTTTCTTTGGTATTTACCAAATAAATATCGACATAGATTTAAAAACCTATATACTATTAATATTAATAATTTTTTTTTATAAAAATAGGGCGAACGAACCCAGGGCGAACGGACCCGATATCATTCCATGAATACTCTTCCAATAAAAGTGGCCTCATAGGAAGGTATCAGGCCCCAAGACAAGTCGTCGCCCCCCTGGACAACTCGCCCACCCATGTTGGACAACTCGCCCACTCATGTTAGACAACTCACCCACTCTGATAAAGATGATAAAGAGTTTCAAATTCTCAATCATAACAACTGTCATCGAACGAATGTAATATATATTGTAACGGGCTTCCCTTGATTAATATAGAAGTTATAGAACGTTACCGTAACAGGTTTATAATCACCCTCCATTAGCTGAGCTAGTGGAGTACTCCTTTAGCTCAGTTGGTAGAGCGGTGGGCTACTGAACCAACGGTTCCGGGTTCGATCGCCGGTTGGTGCGGTAGGTAATTTTGGGAGACAAATCATGCTCTACAGTTACAATATATTATTGTAATATTTACTGATTCAACTAACAATGGAAGCTCTAACAAGAATGCACTATAATAACTTTAAAAGCACTCTATAAACAGTCATTATGGTTAAAAAGCTAATGTCCCCTTGGATAGCATCACACTTCTTCAGAAGTTCATTCACCTTGAGTTGGTCGTTGTTGTAGTTTACTGGAAGAGTATATAGTTGGTGAATTCTGTTCTGGAGTAGGCGTGTTGTTTTTCTCTTGAACCTGCATAGTTTGCCCTCAGACACCATCTTTACTTGAATTGGTAGAAGTCTGGTTTCCTTGTATAGTTGAATAATGAGGACGTAGAGTGATAGGTTGGCTTTCTGTGCTTTCTTGTTAATACGGTGGTGCCATCCCTCAACGTTGTCAGGAACTGTATATGAAGGGGACATGAATCTATATGTAAAGTCTTTGTAAATTGACAGATCTTGCTGCGACTCGGCGGAAATAATTCGTATTATATGATCCCTGACGTTGTTGTTTATCGTTGATGATTTTTTTCATCCTCCGACAACGGTTTCTGTAATCATCGCCAAGCATCCAAGCGAAAACTAATTTAAAATGTAATCACTTCTGATTTCACAAACCAACAATACTTAAATTATGAAAAGTAATTAATAATCGTTATAATTATGTTTGATGATTAGTGGATATATAACTTTTACCATACACGCACCTCGAGGTTATTTCCTTAGAACAATTTTTTTTTCAATTATAGTATTCATAAATTGGTTTTTGATAAATTTTTAATGGCAAAGATTATTTTCAGATGGGTTAAATATTTTATTTTTATCTGAGGGCGAGTTGTCCAATACAGTGGTCGACTTGTCCAATACTATGGTCGACTTGTCTAATAAGTGGGCGAGTTGTCTTCGTCATCTGAGAGGTCGAGTTGACTTGCATTCCGTTAGAGGGCTCTATGTGCCCAAAATTTCAATAGCATCTAACAGTTCGCAGGCACGCGGGGAACGTACACACAGAGACCAAGTACACAGTGAGGCCAAACGTCATCATACTATAAATAAATATATGAATATGCTCAGAGATAAAAATAAACACCGCACGCTACATTTATATTTTGGTTTTCACGAACAAAAGGAAAAAATAATATAAAAGTATTATAACATGATTTATAACAATGAAATTAATTAATATCTACATCTGTTAAACAATTATTTTTAATCATGATTTAGCCGTTATTGTTTTTGTTTTGTTTTTGTTTTGCAAGTACGCTTCGCGGGGTTTCAGAGGCCTTCTTTATTTACCAACCGGGAGGGAGGGGATCTGGATAATATTAGGGGGTCTCGTCCTGTAACATTGGACCTCTGGGCGATATTTGTCATACATATATTATTATAAGGGGGGTCAAATTTACGGGATGAAACATTTTCGGAGAGGGCTTAAATTTTGAATTTTGTGATGTTAATTTTGTCATTTCTTGAGATGACACATAAAATATGTCTTGATTAATGCTTTTGTTGAATAATTATCTGTGGGTAATATATTATCTACCACAAGTGGTAAAAATGGGAATTTGTCAAGCTGTATCTGTTCGTTCATTTGCTTGTGGTCAAAATATAATTTTAATTCATGCATATATTATGAAAAGCTGAATCCATCACTTGAAAAATTAAATTGTTCTGCAAGATCTCAATCCATTCTATTTTTCTTGGTAAAAAAAAAAACCGAAATTTGAAAATTCAGTGAATGGTGGAAGAAGAGATATACTACAATTATTAAATGATTCAAAAAGGTGGAGGTGAAATAAATTTTGAAGGAATAAAGCATTCTCTTGTTTCCAATAAATCTTTCACAATGCAACAATCTACATGATTCTGTAATGTTGACAACAAACGTACAGCTATTAGGGAGCACCCATTTGATTTTTATTGGGGGGGGGGGGGGGGGCATGGAAGGAATTTGAAAAAAGGCAGGATGCACAATTTGGTGAAAAAAAGGCAGGACCAAAAATCCTCAGAAAAAATAAAATTACTTCCATGCGCAGCCCCCCTCCACTATAAATCAAATGGTTTCTCCCTTACTGATGTACTCTCTTTATCTCAAAACTCCTTATACCTCAAAGTCATTTTTCGTCACAAGGGATATATTTAAAACATCACAAAACTATAAGACAGTGAAGATTTCAATAATCATATCACATCTTTTATCACCTGGAACGAACCACTTTAAATGGAAATACTATAATGAATACGCATTTTAATTTGTGTGTTGGGGTGGGGGGGGGGGGGTAAATTATATTAATGTAAGATTGAAGAGGGTCATTTTTTTCATTTATCAGATAGGGATATCACTATTGTTTTTGATAGATGCTGTAAGAAAAATTCCAGACCCCTCATATAATTAATGACCGGCCCTCGGTGCATATCTTTTGACATACCACGCGGAAGAAAACTAAAATGATATTTAAATTGAATGCCAAAAGTTAATTGTCAAAATTGAAAGCAGATGTAATATAATTTAATGATTATATAAAAAATGATCCTGGTACAATAAAAATGTAAGATTATATCCTAACATTACTGTTACATTTGAACCATTTTTAGTACAACTAGATAGTCAGAATTCAGAATCACAAAAGGACAGAGCTTTTATTGTCTTCCAGACTGAGAAAAAAATCTAACTCCAAA
The DNA here is from genome assembly GCA_028015205.1 of Mytilisepta virgata. Lineage (NCBI taxonomy): Eukaryota > Metazoa > Mollusca > Bivalvia > Mytilida > Mytilidae > Mytilisepta > Mytilisepta virgata. The sequence goes on from CM051517.1 coordinate 76,405,333, forward strand.
CAGGGCTGAAAATTCAAGACTGCTCACAAATATTACAGTAAGCTCCTGAATATTAGTTTTCTCCTTTTATAATAATAGGAAAATATTAAAACACTTACGAATTTCAGTTTATATGCCTTAGTACATAAAGAAGTCAAATAATGAAATCACATTATTTTATGGTTGAAAGCTTAGAAGGATTACTTTAAAAAAATATCAAAAGCACCGCAGTAATGGGTCACTCTGAAATATCTGTTAATAGTACGATAGGAAATTAAGGTACATGCAGGAGGTACCTAATTGGGCTGTATTTCAGATTATTTTTATAAAATTTTGCATGCAACTAAAGCATGTTAATCTGTAACTGAATATAAAAAAATGTTTATCATTTTAACACTTCCCAGAAAATGCTTTATCGTATTTCCCTATGGCTATATCGTACTGCTGAGGCCTTCAGAATTTCCCGTATTTCGGCACTGTGACGTCGTAAAGAGTTGACCCGACCCTAATATGAGCTGACCCGAATATATCAACGACGTCATAATGTTTGACCCAACGTTGACCCGAATATATCAGGAAAACATCCGGTTATAGGCGGATGGCCATTGAAAAGTAAGAAATTCCATTAAGATTGCTAGTTAACAATACGATAAATTTATCATCAAGTTTTCTTCAAACAAATATTGTAAAATATAAGCCGCTCGACACAATATGAAGCTTTTTGGCTCGTTCGCTACGCTCACTCGCCGAAAAAGCTTCACATTGTGTCTCGCGGCTGATATTTTACGATATACGTTTGCAGAAAACCTGATAATATATACGTATCAAGTTTTGGCAAATATAGAATGTGTAAATACATAGAATACACGTCGATATCGCTGCAAAAATTCCATTCTTTAGACTTTAAATTATATATTATTGCCATATAATATGTATTATTGATATAAAGTTTACTAGGGGTCACCAGATTTTTTTTCGTATATTAAATTTATTACTATATGTAGAGAGGAAAAAAACGTCAAAAGGTCCAAATAAGGTTAACGTCGTAACGATGTCGCAATGGTAAATGTAGATTTTTAGTGTTTTTACAAGCAGGGCATAAGTTTGAATGATTACCACAGCAAAAACGAAGGGATGACCCTATATTATTTATCATCAATAAAATAGAATAGCCGACAGCAATTCCATATCATTTTATAAAAATTTCTAGGGATAAGTTTTTAAGAAATGACGATTTAAAGTGAAATTATTTTCTTCGGCAGTTTTTATATGAATTCTACAGTGAAAGACATTTGTTTATTTTAAGGATATTAATTCAAATTTTTTGAAGAAATATAAAAGCTACACTAAATTTTTTCGATATTTAGATGCAATGTCGAAAATTCTACCTGTGTATAAAATTTCATTTAAATCCATTATTTAGCGGATTCAGACAACTTAAATGGACCTGTTCCATTGATGTTGTCCATTCCTAATATCGACTTTGACATGGGCAGCATGGCGAGTGTCCTGCAGGAAGCAGACACTGTTTACTCTTCCGGAGCACCTGAGTCTACGCCAACGTTTTCATACCCCCGCAAACATAGTTGGGGGTATATATGAATCAGCCTGTCCGTCTGTCTGTCTGTCTGTCCAGAATTTTTTTGTATCCGCAGTTTCTCAAACATTCCTTATCAGAGGTTAATGAAACTTTGCATACTGTTATATCCTAATACAAAGATGTGCGCATGCGAAGTATGTCCTGGTCCAATACTTTTTCCCATAATTTTATATCCTTTTGGACTTAGAAATTCTGTCTATCCCCCATTTTTTTTGTACCCGCAGTTTCTCAAATATGCCTTGGTTTTTTGGTCTTCCAAATGTTTCGGTTTTAATGCTGCTGATGAGAGGTAACTCCTTGAAATGCGTCGTATACAGCATAGTATAAATTTACTATTATCTAATATTGGTATCTTTGGATTGTTATTTTTTATCAGAGGTTTATTAAACTTTGCATACTAGTAGATCCTAGTACATAGATGTGCGTATGTGAAGTATGTTGTGGTCCAATACTTTTTTCCAAAACTTTATACCCTTTTGGACTTAGAAATTCTGTCTATCCCCCAATTTTTTTGTACCCGCAGTTTCTCAAGCATGCCTTATCAGAGGTTAATGAAACTTTGCATACTGTTAGATCCTAGTACGTAGATTTGCGCATGAGAAGTATGTCCTGGTCCAATACTTTTTTCCATATTTATACTCTTTTGGACTTAGAAATTCTGTTCTGGTCCAATACTTTAGTCTTTTATTAGATATGCACATAATAAGAATTTCATTGATCAATTAGCTCCTCATAGCTTTGTTAAATTGGGCTTCAAAATTTTATAACACAGATTTGATATCAGTTTTTTGTAAATTAACAGCAGCGGGGGTATAGTTAGTGAGGTCCCCTCGCAGTTTTAGTTTTTGTGGGGTCATGTTGTTTATATGTTTTTAGTTTTTAAGTGTAATGTTTGTATTGTTTCTGTCTTTTCTTCGTTGTTCTCCGGTGTTTGTCAGTTATTTTCGATTTTCCCCTCCTTCGAATATCCTTTTGATATTTCTTGACTTTACTTAATTGACCAGAAAGACCAAAACGGCTATAAATCCATTTTTGTAACGTTATTTCATTCATTACACCACATTTTGTAAAAGGAAGAAATAAAAACTAATGGATAAAGGGGTTCTAGATTGCATTATTACACTCAAGAGTTATTTATTTATCGTTGGACAAGAACTTGAACTTATTTATCTCTGTGTTTACAAATATTTTTGTACTTGATTGGATGTCACATCATTCGCCTTGACCAGAAATAAAGGAAGGTTTTGGATCCAACAAATTAAACTAGTTTCACCTCAACGCATGTTATGTTAGTCTGTCCCAAGTCAGGAATATTTTGGCTACTGTCCAACTTTATTTGATAATTAAATAACGATAAATAAAGATTGACTATTTATTCGGGGCAATTTTTTACAATTTGTGAGGATTCCCACTGTGGTTTGAGACCATCCCTGTGGTGAATAAACTATCTCTTATATCCAGTTTTGAGATTTGCTATAATCGCGGTTTTTACATATTCTTATGCCCTAAATGAAAATATTTTGTAAATGTTGCTACATGTAGGAATATAGCATATGCTAATTTTATTCCCTGGAGAAGTAGGCAAAGGGAAAATAGTATTGTACCTCGTTATCAGGCATTATTCCCCGTATTTCGTTAAATTCGCGAATAACAAAGGTATTTATATTTTGACCAATATTAGCACAGCAAATGGTTATCAAAACAAATTCAATCTTGATATCTTAGTGTTCAATCCCGTTGACATTTTATTACAAATTAAAATCATGCAGTTTTTGATGTTTTATATCGGCATCCCGACTCGGCCGACGTTATCAGCACATTAATTTTAAAAAATGAGTTAATTTAACTAGGTGAAACAAATATTCGATTTAAGAACCAGAATGGGAATACCGACGCTATAAGACAGTGGGCAAAAACAAGGCGAATACAACGTACGTGAGAATACTAAAATTGCAAAAAATACTATACACACCCAAAGGATGGAATCAAAATATGTATATAGACAATGGCGTGTGGTGGATGTACGTGTATCTCATTAAAATACATATATATAGACATTGGTCTGGTGGTGGATGTAACTATTTCACACTACAGTACATGTATATAGACATTGGTCTGGTGTGGGCCGTACCTACAAAACAGTATAGTACATGTATTTAAACATTGGCCTGGTTGTGGATATACGTGTATTTCATTAAAATACATGTATAGAGACATTGGTCTGGTGGTGGATGTAACTATTTCACACTACAGTCATGTATATAGACATTGGTCTTGTGTGGGAAGTACCTACAAAACAGTACAGTACATGTATTTAAACATTGGCCTGGTTGTGGATATACGTGTATCTCATTAAAATACATGTATAGACACATTGGTCTGGTGGTGGATGTAACCATTTCACACTACAGTCATGTATATAGACATTGGTCTGGTGTGGGAAGTACCTACAAAACTGTATAGTACATATATTTAAACATTGGCCTGGTTGTGGATATACGTGTATCTCATTAAAATGCATGTATAGAGACATTGGTCTGGTGGTGGATGTAACCATTTCACACTACAGTACATGTATATAGACAATGGCCTGGTGGTGAATGTACGTGTATCTCATTATAATACATGTATATAGACATTGGTCTGGTGGTGGATGTAACTATTTTACACTACAGTACATATATAAAGACATTGGCCTGACGGTGGATATACGTATACCACACTATAGTACATATATATAGACAATGCCCTGGTGGTGGATGTACGTGTATCTCATTAAAATACATGTATATAGACATTGGTCTGGTGGTGGATGCAACTATTTCACACTACAGTACATGTATATAGACATTAGTCTGGTGTGGAAAGTACCTACAAAACATTATAGTACATGTATTTAAACATTGGCCTGGTTGTGGATATACGTGTATCTCATTAAAATACATGTATACATGTACAGTACATGAATATAGACAATAGCCTGATAGTAGAGGTACGTATATCACACTACCGTACATATATATAGACAATGGCCTGATGGTGGAGGTACGTATATCACACTACAGTACATGTATATAGACACTGGCCTGATGGTGGATGTGCGTATATCACACTACAGTACATGTATACAGACATTGGTCTGGTGGTGGATGTAATATTTTACACTACAGTACATGTATATGGACAATGGCCTGATGGTGGAGTTACGTATATCACACTACAGTACATGTATATAGACAATGGCCTGGTGGTGGATGTACGTGTATCTCATTACAATACATGTATTTAGACATTGGTCTGTTGGTGGATGTAACTATTTCACACTACAGTACATGTATATGGACATTGGCCTGATGGTGGATGTAACTATATCACATTACAATACATGTATAAAGACATTAGTCTGGTGGTGGATGTAACTATTTCACACTACAGTACATATATATAGACAATGACCTGGTGGTGGATGTACGTATATCTCATTACAATACATGTATAGAGTCATAGTTACACACTACATTACATGTATATAGACAATGGCTTGGTGGTGGATGTAACTATTTTTAACTAAAGTACATGTATATAGACAATGGCCTGATGGTGGATGTAACTATATCACACTACAGTACATGTATATAGACTTTGGCCTGATGGTGGATGTACGTATATAACACTACCGTACATGTATATAGACAATGGCCTGGTGGTGGATGTACGTGTATCTCATTGGTCAGATGGTGGATGTAAGTATATCACATTACAGTACAAGCATACATACATTGGTCTGGTGGTGGATGTAATATTTCACACTACAGTACATGTATATGGACAATGGCACGTATGGATGGTGGAGTTACGTATATCACACTACAGTACATGCATATAGACATTGGCCTGATGGTGGATGTAACTATATCACATTACAATACATGTATAAAGACATTAGTCTGGTGGTGGATGTAACTATTTCACAGTACAGTACATGTATATAGACAATGACCTGGTGGTGGATGTACGTATATCTCATTACAATACATGTATAGAGTCATAGTTACACACTACATTACATGTATATAGACAATGGCTTGGTGGTGGATGTAACTATTTTTAACTAAAGTACATGTATATAGACAATGGCCTGATGGTGGATGTAACTATATCACACTACAGTACATGTATATAGACTTTGGCCTGATGGTGGATGTACGTATATAACACTACCGTACATGTATATAGACAATGGCCTGGTGGTGGATGTACGTGTATCTCATTGGTCAGATGGTGGATGTAAGTATATCACATTACAGTACAAACATACATACATTGGTCTGGTGGTGGATGTAATATTTCACACTACAGTACATGTATATGGACAATGGCACGTATGGATGGTGGAGTTACGTATATCACACTACAGTACATGCATATAGACATTGGCCTGATGGTGGATGTAACTATATCACATTACAATACATGTATAAAGACATTAGTCTGGTGGTGGATGTAACTATTTCACAGTACAGTACATGTATATAGACAATGACCTGGTGGTGGATGTACGTATATCTCATTAAAATACATGTATAGAGTGATAGTAACACACTACAGTACATGTATATAGACAATGGCCTGGTGGTGGGTGTAACTATTTTTAACTACAGTACATGTATATAGACAATGGCCTAGTGGTGGATGTACGTGCGTCTCATTACAATACATGTATAGAGACATTAGTCTAGTGGTGGATGTAATTACTTCACACTACAGTACATGTATATAGACAATGGCCTGGTGGTGGATGTGCGTATATCATACTGCAGTACATGTATACAGACATTGGTCTGGGGTTGGATGTAACTATTTCACACTAAATGTACATGTATATGGACAATGGCCTGATGGTGGAGGTACGTATATCACACTACAGTACATGTATATAGACATTGGTCTGGTGGTGGATGTAACTATATCACACTACAGTACATGTATATAGACATTGGCCTGATGGTGGATGTACGTATATCACACTACAGTACATGTATATAGACATTGGTCTGGTGGTGGATGTAACTATATCACACTACAGTACATATATATAGACAATCGCCTGGTGGTAGATGTACATGTATCTCATTAAAATACACGCATAGAGACATTGGTCTGTTGGTGGATGTAATTATTTCACACTACAGTACATGTATATGGACATTGGCCTGATGGTGGATGTAACTATATCACATTACAATACATGTATAAAGACATTAGTCTGGTGGTGGATGTAACTATTTCACAGTACAGTACATGTATATAGACAATGACCTGGTCGTGGATGTACGTATATCTCATTACAATACATGTATAGAGTCATAGTTACACACTACATTACATGTATATAGACAATGGCTTGGTGGTGGATGTAACTATTTTTAACTAAAGTACATGTATATAGACAATGGCCTGATGGTGGATGTAACTATTTTTAACTACAGTACATGTATATAGACAATGGCCTGGTGGTGGATGTACGTGCGTCTCATTACAATACATGTATATAGACATTGGTCAGATGGTGGATGTAACTATATCACATTACAATACAAGTATATAGACATTGGTCTGGTGGTGGATGTACGTATATCACATTACAGTACAAGCATACGTACATTCACCATCAGGCCAGTGCTATATACATGTACTGTAGTATAAAATAGTTACATCCACCACCAGGGTATTGTCTATATATATGTACTGTAGTGTGGTATACGTATATCCACCGTCAGGCCAATGTCTTTATATATGTACTGTAGTGTGAAATAGTTACACCCACCACCAGACCAATGTCTCTATACATATATTTTAATGAGATACACGTACATCCACCACCAGGGTATTGTTTATATATATGTACTGTAGTGTGGTATACGTATATCCACCGTCAGGCCAATGTCTTTATATATGTACTGTAGTGTGAAATGGTTACATCCACCACAAGACCAATGTCTCTATACATGTATTTTAATGAGATACACGTATATCAACAACCAGGCCAATGTTTAAATACATGTACTATAATGTTTTGTAGGTACTTCCCACACCAGACCAATGTCTATATACATGTACTGTAGTGTGAAATAGTTACATCCACCACCAGACCAATGTCTCTATACATGTACTGTAGTGTGAAATAGTTACATCCACCACCAGACCAATGTCTCTATACAAGTATTTTAATGAGATACACGTATATCCACAACCAGGCCATTGTCTATATACATGTACTGTAGTGTAAAATGGTTACATCCACCACCAGACCAATGTCTCTATACATGTATTTTAATGAGATACACGTATATCCACAACCAGGCCATTGTCTATATACATGTACTGTAGTGTGAAATGGTTACATCCACCACCAGACCAATGTCTCTATACATGTATTTTAATGAGATACACGTATATCCACAACCAGGCCAATGTTTAAATACATGTACTATACTGTATTGTAGGTACTTCCCACACCAGACCAATGTCTATATACATGTATTGTAATGAGATACACGTACATCCACCACAAGCCATTGTCTATATACATATTTTGATTCCATCCTTTGGGTGTGTATAGTATTTGTTTGCAATTTTAGTATTCTCACGTACGTTGTATTCGCCTTGTTTTTGCCCACTGTCTTATAGCGTCGGTATTCCCATTCTGGTTCTTAACTCGAATATTTGTTTCACCTAGTTAAATTAATTAATTTTTTTAAATTAATGTGCTGATAACGTCGGCCGAGTCGGGGTGTCGATATAAAACATAAAAAACTGCATGATTTTAATGTGTAATAAAATGTCAACGGGATTGAATACTAAGATATCAAGATTGAATTTGTTTTGATAACCATTTGCTGTGCTAATATTGGTCAAAATATAAATGTCTTTGTTATTCGCGGATTTAACGAAATACGGGGAATAATGCCTGATAACAAGGTACAATACTATTTTCCCTTTGCCTACTTCACCAGGGAATAAAATTATAATATGCTATATTCCTACATGTAGCAACATTTACAAAATATTTTCATCTAGGGCATAAGAATATGTAAAAACCGTGATTATAGCAAATCTCAAAACTGGATATAAGAGATAGTTTATTCACCACAGGGATGGTCTCAAACACAGTGGGAATCCTCACAAATTGTAGTAAATTGCCCCGAATAAATAGTCAATCTTTATTTATCGTTATTTAATTATCAAATAAAGTTGGACAGTAGCCAAAATATTTTTGACTTGGGACAGACTAACATAACTAGTTTAATTTGTCGGATCCAAAACCTTCCTTTACTTCTGGTCAAGGCGAATGATGTGACATCAAATCAAGTACAAAAATATTTGTAAACACAGAGATAAATAAGTTCAAGTTCTTGTCCAACGATAAATAAATAACTCTTGAGTGTAATAATGCAATCTAGAACCCCTTTATCCATTAGTTTTTATTTCTTCCTTTTACACAAAGTGGCGTAATGAATAAAATAACGTTACAAAAATGGATTTAAAGCCGTTTTTGGTCTTTCTGGTCAATTAAGTAAAGTCAAGAAATATCAAAAGGATATTCGAAGGAGGGGAAAATCGAAAATAACTGACAAACACCGGAGAACAACGAAGAAAAGACCGAAACAATACAAACATTACACTTAAAAACTAAAAACATATAAATAACATGGACCCCACCAAATCTAAAACTGCGAGGGGACCTCATTAACTATACCCCGCTGCTGTTAATTTACAAAAAACTGATATCAAATCTGTGTTATAAAATTTTGAAGCCCAATTTAACAAAGCTATGAGGGGCTAATTGATCAATGAAATCCTATGTGCATATCTAATAAAAGACTAAAGTATTGGACCAGAACAGAATTTCTAAGTCCAAAAGAGTATAAATATGGTCCAAAGTATTGGACCAGGACATACTTCTCATGCGCAAATCTACGTACTAGGATCTAACAGTATGCAAAGTTTCATTAACCTCTGATAAGGCATGCTTGAGAAACTGCGGGTACAAAAAAATTGGGGGATAGACAGAATTTCTAAGTCCAAAAGGGTATAAAGTTTTGGAAAAAAGTATTGGACCAGAACATACTTCGCATGCGCACATCTACGTACTAGGATCTAATAGTATGCAAAGTTTAATAAACCTCTGATAAGGCATATTTGAGAAACTGCGGGTAGAGAAAAAAATGGGGGATAGACAGAATTTCTAAGTCCAAAAGGATATAAAATTATGGGAAAAAGTATTGGACCAGGACATACTTCGCATTCGCACATCTACGTATTAGGATCTAACAGTATACAAAGTTTCATTAACCTCTGATAAGGAATGTTTGAGAAACTGCGGGTACAAAAAATTCTGGACAGACAGACAGACGGACAGGCTGATTCATATATACCCCCCAACTATGTTTGCGGGGGTATAAAAAAGTTGGCGTAGACTCAGGTGCTCCGGAAGAGTAAACAGTATCTGCTTCCTGCAGGACACTCGCCATGCTGCCCATGTCAAATTCGATATTAGGAATGGACAAAATCAATGGAACAGGTCCATTTAAGTTGTCTGAATCCGCTAAATAATGGATTTTAATGAAATTTTATACACAGGTAGAATTTTCGACATTGCATCTAAATATCGAAAAAATTTAATATAGCTTTTATATTTCTTCAATAAATTTGAATTAATATCCTTAAAATAAACAAATGTCTTTCACTGTAGAATTCATATAAAAACTGCCGAAGAAAATAATTTCACTTTAAATCGTCATTTCTTAAAAACTTATCCCTAGAAATTTTTATAAAATGATATGGAAATTGCTGTCAGCTATTCCATTTTATTGATGATAAATAATATAGGGTCATCCCTTCGTTTTTGCTGTGGTAATCATTCAAACTTATGCCCTGTCTGTAAAATCACTAAAAATCTACATTTACCATTGCGACGTCGTTACGACGTTAACCTTATTTGGGCCTTTTGACGTTTTTTTCCTCTCTACATATAGTAATAAATTTAATATACGAAAAAAAATCTGGTGACCCCTAGTAAACTTTATATCAATAATACATATATATATATCATTATATGGCAATAATATATAATTTAAAGTCTAAAGAATTGAATTTTTGCAGCGATATCGACGTGTATTCTATGTATTTACACATTCTATATTTGCCAAAACTTGATACAGCATTTTCCAGGAAGTGTTAAAAAGATAAACATTTTTTTATATTCAGTTACAGATTAACATGCTTTAGTTGCATGCAAAATTTTATAAAAATAATCTGAAATACAGCCCAATTAGGTACCTCCTGCATGTACCTTAATTTCCTATCGTACTAAATATTAACAGATATTTCAGAGTGACCCATTACTGCGGTACTTTTGATATTTTTTTAAAGTAATCCTTCTAAGCTTTCAACCATAAAATAATGTGATTTCATTATTTGACTTCTTTATGTACTAAGGCATATATGAAATTCGTAATAATTGTTTTAATATTTTCCTATTATTATAAAAGGAGGAAAACTAACATTCAGGGGCTTGCTGTAATATTTGTGAGCAGTCTTGAATTTTCAGCCCAGTTTGGAGTTAGATTTTTCTCAGTCTGGAAGACAATAAAAGCTCTGTCCCTTTGTGATTCTGAATTCTGACTATCTAGTTGTACTAAAAATGGTTCAAATGTAACAGTAATGTTAGGATATAATCTTACATGTTTATTGTACCAGGATCATTTTTTATATAATCATAAAATTATATTACATCTGCCTTAAATTTTGACAATTAACTTTTGGCATTCAATTTAAATATCATTTTAGTTTTCTTCCGCGTGGTATGTCAAAAGATATGCACCGAGGGCCGGTCATTATAATTATATGAGGGGTCTGGAATTTTTCTTACAGCATCTATCAAAAACAATAGTGATATCCCTATCTGATAAATGAAAAAATGACCCCCTTCAATCTTAGATTATAATAGATGTAACACCCTACTCCTACCGGCGCGGAAATTTACGTGTCAACACCGATACCGGATATTTATATAGGTCTCAAAATAGAAAGGGGTGTTTTCCTAAAAATAGTTCAGTAAAATACATATTGTAAAAGAAAGACGTCAATGATAATAGTATCTCGACAAATTGAACAATGAATTAATGGTCACATCCAAAATACCTTATTTCATATTCTGTAAAGGTTTTATGACTTTAAAGGTTGCAATTTTATGCTTAAATAAACACCGTGTATATATCAAAATCCTGGATCAAATTGTACGTGTGCCTAGCACAATATCAGGCCTTACATTTTATTTCTTTGGAAAAAATCGGAAAAAAGACTAAAATTATTAAAATAATTAGATGATTCTTTTTAATTTTTGTAATTTGTTAATCAGGAAGCTGATTACCATGTTAAAATTAAACTCTACCAAATAAAAATTCCTACATATTTGGGGTGTGGCAAAATATGGGTATGGGTTTTCGGTTAAGATGTATTTTTTCTTTATAGATACATAAATTTGCATTTGGGTTTATAAACTAACATATAAATATTTTATATGATAATGACACAGGTCATTAAATTTAGCCCTAATGAAGTCATACATTTTTATTTCTGACAAATACAGGTCATAAATATTATATAATTAGTTGAAGTTATATAGTGGTGACCTTTATTTGTTATAAATTCAAGTATATGACTGTAAAATGACCTAAAGACAAGCTCCTGTGGATAATGACACATATATTGCATACCGGTATTATCAGAAAGATAGATAATCCTCATCAAGATAATCTTCTTGAGGGAAACTGGTCCTGCTTCTTGTCATTAAACTAACAAAAATGACAGTAAAGTCCACATGGAGCTAAATGTACATCTGTAACAGCTTTGAGCTCCCATTGATAATATATCACTCCGTGTTCAGACTATGCAGCTGTCTAGATTTAATTACATTTGTATATATGTATTGGCCCCCTTTATTCTTAATTTATATAATTATAGGAAAGGTGTTTTGGTTTAGTGTATATAAATATGGATACCTTTAATTTCTACAGCATAACTGGAAGTTATATCCCATCCCTGGGACTCTCTTTTTCCATTCCACCAAAATTGCAGTCAATGGGAGATAACTCTATCTGTCATTGACACTAATTGTGGATGGAACTCTCCAACGTAGGAGTTAGATTTGATATTGTTTTAATAAGCGCAAACATGGGCGCCAGAAATTTTTTTGTGTATGAAATTTATGCCATTTATGTAGCTTTAAGATTGTGGGAGAAACACATCATAAATAAGCGTATTATGATTTATTGTGACAATCAAAGTGTTATTCAAGTAATTAACTCTGGAAGAGGCAGAGACGAAATCATGTTGCACTTAGCTCGACAGATTGCAATGATTTGTGCATTTAATAATGCCGAAATTAGACTTGTGTATATTGAGAGCAAATCAAATGAGTTGTCCGATTGTTTGTCTCGTTGGAATTTAGAACAAAAATTTAGGGATCGTTTTGAACATCTTATATCAATGTGTGATGGTTCCTTTACTGAATGTACTGTTACAAACTGTATGTTGGAAGATTATTGTGATATATAATTTTTTGTAGACACTGTTTCCCGCAGAAACGTGATTGCCAAAGAGGTCAAAGCAGTCAAGAAAGCAGCATTCAGACCGGGAACCAGGAGCAATCTAAAGACACAGTTGCATTCTTATGCTTTATTTTGTGGATATTACAAGTATAATCGATTTCCTTGTGAGAGTGATGTCATATCCGATTACATTTGTTTTTTATCTCACAGCTTCCTTAGTCTTGGATCGATTAAGAATTTCATATCAGGATTAAAGACAATAAGTCGCCTCTTGGGTCATGATTTATCTTCTTTTGACAGTTTTGATGTTTCATTAACTATGCAGAGTATTTCAAAAATTAATACCCATTTACCTAAATCTAGATTGCCCTTAAATATTTCAGATATTAGGCAAATGATATCTTTACTAGATACAGCTAATCCCATTGAGGCATGTATGTGGGTATTTTTGACTTTCGCATTTTTCGGTATGTTAAGAGCCTCAAATTTGTTATGTTCCTCTGTCAAGTCCTTTAAGAGATATGAACAATTAATTAGAGGTCAAGTTTATTTTTGTAAACAAGGTCTAGAACTTCACATTAGTTGGTCAAAGACGAGACAGAATCATGATTTTTTGCATATTGTGCCATTAGCCAGGAATGGTGATCAGTTTTTATGTCCGTTTAAGGCATATATTAATTTACTTGATGTTATTTTGGGTGATATTGATTCACCTGTCATGGCTTCACCAAATTCAGAGAGAGAGTTAACTCCCTTATCAAAATCCAAGCTTCTACCTTTATTTAACAGGCTGTTAGTTCAGATTGGTTTGTCTCCTTCTCAGTATAGCTTTCATTCTCTTCGTCACGGAGGTGCCACTCTTGCGGCTCAGTCAGGTGTTTCAGAGTCGATGTTGATGGCTCATGGTGATTGGAGATCCTCCTGTTTTCAGACTTACATTAAGAATGCCCAGATTAGATCTTTTGCTGTTTCCAAGCAGATGTATGCCTTTTTCTCCCCTGATTAATTAACTACATGATGTTCTTATACCAAAGATAATCCTTGTTCTTTTTGCAACTTCCACCCCTTACTCTCTTTGAATTTGGTGTTGCTGTATATATTTTATGTATTTTTGAATTGATATTGATATTTTTTTTTCTTTTAATGTTTGGAGTATTTTTGGAGGTCAGTGTCACATTAAACTTGCTATATGGTGATTTATATAATATGACCTATTGATATAAATGATTGATATGTTATAATAAAATGTGCACTTCCTGCTCCAAACACTAGTTACTTCTTCAATTGCAGTCAATGGGAGATAACTCTATCTGTCATTGACACTAATTGTGGATGGAACTCTCCAACGTAGGAGTTAGATTTGATATTGTTTTAATAAGCGCAAACATGGGCGCCAGAAATTTTTTTTTTTAATATAGTCTCAGTTATGTTTCATTTCTTATTGTTAATTTAAAAGAAATGTTTACTTTGCTTAAAATGTCTTAGAGGTCAGTGTCACATTAAACTTGCTATATGGTGATTTATATAATATGACCTATTGATATAAATGATTGATATGTTATAATAAAATGTGCACTTCCTGCTCCAAACACTAGTTACTTCTTCAATTTTGCACTCGAGACCTAACAATGCTAGTTCAAAACATTTTAACTACTTTCAAAGGTTTTTAGTTCTTTGATGGATGGGTTGTATCTTTTACACATTCCCATTTTCATTATCCCATTCTTACTAGTTTTTTTTTCAGGAGTAACATTATAACTGTTGAAAATGTTGCAGTATAAAGCATCAAGACCATTTGCTTAGAAACTACAGTTAATATGCGTTTAGCAACAAATTAAACTAAGCATGAGCTAATTCTCCAATATACATCCTGAGATTTTGCCAGAATATTTGAACAAAGAAAGTCTGGTAAAACACCATATTTTAAAGATGCAGCCCTGCTGTACTTGCAATGTCTGTTTTGTTGGTTTATGTATTTCTACCTGATACTAAATCCTAGCCATAAATAAGCATATAATTCATTATATATATATATATTTCCTCCGCTGAGGAAAGCCGGCGACCGGCTGAAACGTCCGGAATTACGATTTATAGTTTTTATATATATATATATATATATATATATATATATATATATATATATATATATATATATATATATATATATATATATATATATATATATATATATACACAAATGTACAAGTACACAGTGAACGGCCCTTTGAAAACATAAATAAATTAAATTATTAGTATCTTTGGATTATTATTTTTAAACTCCTGGGATGATGCCTCTGCTGGTTGACCCTAGGTCCCCGAGGGTATTTCGCCAACCCAGTCGTCAGACTTGTCTTACATGATTATTCATTGATTTGTTACAGAAATTACCAGTATTTAGCAAAATTAAAAAATAATAGAAATACTAAGGGTTCATTCCTTGTATTGCACATGGTAGATCTCCTTAGCTGAAATTTGAATTCCTTCTTCAGAATTTTTGGTTGAGTACTTCCTGTTTAATATAAGTTTGGTTTTTCGTCTTCCAAATGTTTCGGATTAATGCTGCTGATGAGAGGTAACGCCTTGAAATGTGCGTATACACAGTATAAATTTACTATATCTAATATTAGTATCTTTGCATTGTTATTTTAAAGATATTCAAATCCTACACATAATCCAGATCTGTGTATTGTGGTTGAATTTGCAGGGCATAAAAAGAAACAGGAATCAAGAAAACTTTACTTTTATTTCTGCAAATAAAAATGCAATTATCAAAGTACATTAAGATCAAAATCATTACATCTGAATATATAAAGTTAAATAGAGCAGTGCATAGTTGTCTAAATGTGTTAAAAATCAAATTATTATAAGATGTTTCATATAACTTTCACTTGAAGTTAAATAAGTTGTTGGTATTATTTATGTTTCTAATGTCACATATTTACATGTTTCCCTTACTTCTCAATATCCTCATACCTGAGAGTATATATCTTTATTATACAATAATACATGTAAGAACACCCCATATTCTAACACCCAGTCACATTGTGTTGATAAAAAGTACTAGTATATATCTACTTTATACCATTATCATTCATAATAATGACTCTACTAAGATCTCCCTCTTTCTTTAACACCATAGTCACAACATAGAAACACTCCAGTCACACTGTAATGATACACGGTAGTATATATCTACATTATACCAAAACATAACTGATAAATATGACTCCATTATACATGTAAGATCTCCCTCTCACTGTAACACCCCAGTCACACTGTACTGATACACGGTAGTATATATCTACATTATACCAAAACATAACTGATAAATATGACTCCATTATACATGTAAGATCTCCCTCTCACTGTAACACCCTAGTCACACCACAGTAACACCCCAGTCACACTGTATTGATACAAGGTAGTATATATCTACATTATACCAAAACATAACTGATAAATATGACTCCATTATACATGTACGATCTCCATCTACTATAACACCCCAGTCACACTGTAATGATACAAGGTAGTATATATCTACATTATATCAAAATATAACAGATAACTATGACTCCATTATACATGTAAGATCTCCCTCTCACTGTAACACCCTAGTCACACCATAGTAACACCCCAGTCACATTGTACTGATACAAGGTAGTATATACCTACATTATACCAAAATATAACAGATAAATATGACTCCATTATACATGTACGATCTCCATCTACTATAACACCCCAGTCACACCATAGTAACACCCCAGTCACACTGTAATGATACAAGGTAGTATATACCTACATTATATCAAAATATAACAGATAAATATGACTCCATTATACATGTAAGATCTCCCTCTCACTATAACACCCCAGTCACACCATAGTAACACCCCAGTCACACTGTAATGATACAAGGTAGTATATACCTACATTATATCAAAATATAACAGATAAATATGACTCCATTATACATGTAAGATCTCCCTCTCACTTTAACACCCTAGTCACACCATGGTAACACCCCAGTCACACTGTAATGATACAAGGTAGTATGTATCTACATTATATCAAAATATAACTGACAAATATGACTCAATTATACATGTACGATCTCCATCTACTATAACACCCAAGTCACACCATAGTAACACCCCAGTCACACTGTAATGATACAAGGTAGTATATACCTACATTATATCAAAACATAACTGACAAATATGACTCCATTATACATGTAAGATCTCCCTCTCAGTGTAACACCCTAGTCATACTATAGTAACACCCCAGTCACACTGTACTGATACAAGGTAGTCTATATCTACATTATACCAAAATATAACTGATAAATATGACTCCATTATACATGTAAGATCTCCCTCTCACTGTAACACCCTAGTCACACCATAGTAACACCCCAGTCACACTGTAATGATACAAGGTAGTATATACCTACATTATACCAAAATATAACTGATAAATATGACTCCATTATACATGTAAGATCTCCTTCTCACTGCAACACCCTAGTCACACCATAGGAACACCCAGTCACATTGTAATGATACAAGATAGTATATACCTACATTATACCAAAATATAACAGATAAATATGACTCCATTATACATGTACGATCTCCATCTACTATAACACCCCAGTCACACCATAGTAACACCTCAGTCACACTGTAATGATACAAGGTAGTATATACCTACATTATATCAAAATATAACAGATAAATATGACTCCATTATACATTAAGATTTCCCTCTCACTGTAACACCCTAGTCACAACATAGAAACACTCCAGTCACACTGTAATGATACAAGGTAGTATATACCTACATTATACCAAAACATAACTGATAAATATGACTCCATTATACATGTAAGATTTCCCTCTCACTGTAACACCCAGTCACACTGTACTGATACACGGTAGTATATATCTACATTATACCAAAACATAACTGATAAATATGACTCCATTATACATGTACGATCTCCATCTACTATAACACCCCAGTCACACCATAGTAACACCCCAGTCACACTATAATGATACAAGGTAGTATATATCTACATTATATCAGAATATAACAGATAAATATGACTCCATTATACATGTAAGATCTCCCTCTCACTGTAACACCCTAGTCACACCATAGTAACACCCCAGTCACATTGTACTGAAACAAGGTAGTATATACCTACATTATACCAAAATATAACAGATAAATATGACTCCATTATACATGTACGATCTCCATCTACTATAACACCCCAGTCACACCATAGTAACACCCCAGTCACACTGTAATGATACAAGGTAGTATATACCTACATTATATCAAAATATAACAGATAAATATGACTCCATTATACATGTAAGATCTCCCTCTCACTGCAACACCCTAGTCACACCATGGTAACACCCCAGTCACACTGTAATGATACAAGGTAGTATATATCTACATTATATCAAAATATAACTGACAAATATGACTCAATTATACATGTACGATCTCCATCTACTATAACACCCAAGTCACACCATAGTAACACCCCAGTCACACTGTAATGATACAAGGTAGTATATACCTACATTATATCAAAACATAACTGACAAATATGACTCCATTATACATGTAAGATCTCCCTCTCAGTGTAACACCCTAGTCACACTATAGTAACACCCCAGTCACACTGTACTGATACAAGGTAGTCTATATCTACATTATACCAAAATATAACTGATAAATATGACTCCATTATACATGTAAGATCTCCCTCTCACTGTAACACCCTAGTCACACCATAGTAACAACCCAGTCACACTGTACTGATACAAGGTAGTATATACCTACATTATACCAAAATATAACTGATAAATATGACTCCATTATACATGTAAGATCTCCCTCTCACTGCAACACCCTAGTCACACCATAGTAACACCCCAGTCACATTGTAATGATACAAGGTAGTATATACCTACATTATACCAAAATATAACAGATAAATATGACTCCATTATACATGTACGATCTCCATCTACTATAACACCCCAGTCACACCATAGTAACACCTCAGTCACACTGTAATGATTAATGATACAAGGTAGTATATACCTACATTATATCAAAATATAACAGATAAATATGACTCCATTATACATTAAGATTTCCCTCTCACTGTAACACCCTAGTCACAACATAGAAACACTCCAGTCACACTGTAATGATACAAGGTAGTATATATCTACATTATACCAAAACATAACTGATAAATATGACTCCATTATACATGTAAGATCTCCCTCTCACTGTAACACCCCAGTCACACCATAGTAACACCCCAGTCACACTGTACTGATACACGGTAGTATATATCTACATTATACCAAAACATAACTGATAAATATGACTCCATTATACATGTAAGATCTCCCTCTCACTGTAACACCCTAGTCACAACACAGTAACACCCCAGTCACACTGTATTGATACAAGGTAGTATATATCTACATTATACCAAAACATAACTGATAAATATGACTCCATTATACATGTACGATCTCCATCTACTATAACACCCCAGTCACACCATAGTAACACCCCAGTCACACTGTAATGATACAAGGTAGTATATACCTACATTATACCAAAATATAACTGATAAATATGACTCCATTATACATGTACGACTTCCCTCTAACTGTAACACCCTAGTCACACCATAGTAACACCCCAGTCACACTGTAATGGTACAAGGTAGTATATATCTACCTTATACCAAAATATAACAGATAAATATGACTCCATTATACATGTACGATCTCCATCTACTATAACACCCCAGTCACACCTTAGTAACACCCCAGTCACACTGTAATGATACAAGGTAGTATGTATCTACATTATATCAAAATATAACAGATAAATATGACTCCATTATACATGTAAGATCTCCCTCTCACTGCAACACCCTAGTCACACCATAGTAACACCCCAGTCACATTGTACTGATACAAGGTAGTATATACCTACATTATACAAAAATATAACAGATAAATATGACTCCATTATACATGTACGATCTCCATCTACTATAACACCCCAGTCACACTGTAATGATACAAGGTAGTATATACCTACATTATATCAAAATATAACAGATAAATATGACTCCATTATACATGTAATATCTCCCTCTCACTGTAACACCCTAGTCACACCATAGTAACACCCTAGTCACACTGTAATGGTACAAGGTAGTATATATCTACCTTATACAAAAATATAACAGATAAATATGACTCCATTATACATGTACGATCTCCATCTACTATAACACCCCAGTCACACCATAGTAACACCCCAGTAACACTGTAATGATACAAGGTAGTATATACCTACATTATATCAAAATATAACAGATAAATATGACTCCATTATACATGTAAGATCTCCCTCTCACTGTAACACCCTAGTCACACCATAGTAACACCCCAGTCACACTGTAATGATACAAGGTAGTATATATCTACATTATACCAAAACATAACTGATAAATATGACTCTATTATACATGTAAGATCTCCCTCTCACTCTAACACCCCAGTCACACCATAGTAACACCCCAGTCACACTGTAATGATACAAAGTAGTATATACCTACATTATACCAAAATATAACTGATAAATATGACTCCATTATACATGTACGACTTCCCTCTCACTGTAACACCCTAGTCACACCATAGTAACACCCCAGTCACACTGTACTGATACAAGGTAGTATATATCTATATTATACCAAAACATAGCTGACAAATATGAATCCAATATACATGTAAGATCTCCCTCTCACTGCAACACCCTAGTCACACCATAGTAACACCCCAGTCACACTGTACTGATACAAGGTAGTATATATCAACATTATATCAAAACATAAGTGATAAATATTACTCCATTATACATGTAAGATCTCCCTCTCACTGTAACACCCTAGTCACACCATGGTAACACCCTAGTCACATTATAGTAAACACCCCAGTCACATTATAATGATACAAGGTAGTATATATCTACATTATACCAAAACATAACTTATAAATATGACTCCATTATACATGTACGATCTCCATCTACTATAACACCCCAGTCACACCATAGTAACACCCTAGTCACACTGTAATGATACAAGGTAGTATATATCTACATTATACCAAAACATAACTGATAAATATGACTCCATTATACATGTACGATCTCCATCTACTATAACACCCCAATCACACCATAGTAACACCCCAGTCACACTGTAATGATACAAGGTAGTATATATCTACATTATATCAAAATATAACAGATAAATATGACTCCATTATACATGTAAGAACTCCCTCTCACTGCAACACCCTAGTCACACCATAGTAACACCCCAGTCACACTGTAATGATACAAGGTAGTATATACCTACATTATACCAAAATATAACAGATAAATATGACTCCATTATACATGTAAGATCTCCATCTACTATAACACCCCAGTCACACCATAGTAACACCCCAGTCACATTGTACTGATACAAGGTAGTATATATCTACATTATATCAAAATATAACTGACAAATATGACTCCATTATACATGTAAGATCTCCCTCTCACTGTAAAACCCTAGTCACACCATAGTAACACCCCAGTAACACTGTAATGATACAAGGTAGTATATATCTACATTATACCAAAACATAGCTGACAAATATAACTCCATTATACATGTAAGATCTCCCTCTCACTGTAACACCCCAGTCACACTGTACTGATACAAGGTAGTATATACCTACATTATACCAAAATATAATTGATAAATATGACTCTATTATACATGTAAGATCTCCCTCTCACTGTAACACCCTAGTCACACCATGGTAACACCCTAGTCACATTATAGTAAACACCCCAGTCACATTATAATGATACAAGGTAGTATATATCTACATTATACCAAAACATAGCTGACAAATATAACTCCATTATACATGTAAGATGTCCCTCTCACTGTAACACCCCAGTCACACCATAGTAACACCCCAGTCACACTGTAATGATACAAGGTAGTATATATCTACATTATACCAAAATATAACTGATAAATATGACTCCATTATACATGTACGACTTCCCCCTCACTGTAACACCCTAGTCACACCATAGTAACACCCCAGTTATGATATAATATAAAACAAATCTCTGCAATATGGAATATGTCTTTTTCAAGAAATATAAGGATGGGGTAGGGTTCTGTAAAACAAGAGGTACGCCTGATCTGAAGCATTGTTGATAGACCGTTCTATTACTTTTGTTATCTGAAACAAAATGTAAAATTAAATCAGAAAAAAATCACACGTTTTGATATTGTCCTACGGCTCTGTTAATTCCATGGTGTCTAGTATGGCATGTGTTTCACTTAACTATTTTTCTATAAATCTTAAAGAAAATGATGCCTATGTTGACCTCTACAGTGCAGTCATAAACGATAATAATTCAGAGCCGTCCTACAATAATGACATAGATCTATCAACCTTTGATCTTCAATACACTGTACTGTTAATTAATTACTTCAGTTTTAAACCTCATATTCAAAGTTCATTAGCAAATTCTTCCGAAAATTCAACTGAAATTGTCAACCAAATTACATCTTCAACAGCATCTTCAGCTCCCCAAGTTTCTACAATTTAACTGATATTGATCCTCTGGATGACAGTTTTGACCTTGAAAATACAGCATTGAAAAACCCAGAAATTGAAGACCTTTTAAAAAGCATTGGATATATACTTTGAACAAATTGGCTGACCAAAAATAACTAGAAAATATGTCTATAAGACATGGATGCCCCGCCCTAAAAACAGTTTAGGTGTTGCTGAACTGCGTTTTACTATACAAGAGGACTGTAGTGGTGAAATATCATTTAAATATTACTATAAGTTTCTGAGAAATGAACCTAAACGCAAAAATTAACCAAAGTCACTAAACCATGAAATTTAGGTCATAGCGATAGAAGTGTTGCTGAACTGCATTGTACTATATAAGAGTACTGTAGTTATGAAATATCATGATATATTACTATATGTTTCTGAGAAATGGAGCTAAACGCAAAACTTAACAGAATCAGGACGTATGGACGGATAAATCTATATGCCCCGGCCACATTCATGGTGGGCCATCAAAAATTTAAAAACAGATTTGTTCCCCATGATGAGACAGAGAGAATTTCTTTATTCCAAAGTCACAAAAATGCCAACACTACTAGGAAAATGAATTCAGCTATGAAAGGTTTTCAGCAATTCTTACCTACTGCGAAAACATAATTCCGTGATATGAACACTACCCCCCATCTGATATAGATAAATATCTCCTGGAATTTTATGTGAGAACCAGGAAAGAGGTAAAAAACGACAAAGGACTTGATAGAGAGTATCAACCAGGAGGTCCAGAGAGCTTCCAACAGATGATAGATTTTTAAGGCTGAAAAACCATGGAAAAGATATAACTAAAGTCTGAATTCCAAAAATCCAGAGACTGTCTAATTGCAAAGAAAAAACACTTAAAACAGTTGGGTTTGGGTAACTGTCCTTATGCTGCGAGGCTGTCACTTCAGATGATGAGGAAGAATTATATGGATCTGGTGCGTTTGGTCCAAATGATGCTGACAGCCTAATCACAACAATGTTGTACATGTCCATTTTGGGTTATATGGCTCCCATGAGCATCAAAAAATTTAAGTGGGGAGATATTAAACTCGAGACAGATCCAAATGGGGACCAAACATTGACATAAAATGAAAGACTGACAAAAACAAGAGATTCCAGCAAAACAAAGAACACAAGGGCATACGCACTTAAGTCAGGGACGAAATCCCAATAATGAAAGAAAATGGCTCATTGCTACTTATCTAAAGGTAATCCTATACATTTCACTTCTGAATGAAACAAAACCCAGAACTATATCAGATAGTCTACTGGAATTCCTGAAGTTTTTTTTTTGCCATATACACTAGCTACTAAAAAGTACTACAATTAAATATAGACATAGTACTATTCAGTAACAAGGAAAATGACAGTTGCATGTAGTCCAAAACACAACCTCTTGATGCCTGTTTTAATTGCTATTACTCACAACGGCTTGAAATCTTCTTTGACATAACAAAAATTTGACCAAGGACAGAGGGAGATCTTAGATGTATAATGGAGTCATATGTATCAGTTATGTTTTGATATAATGTAGATATATACTACCTTGTGTCAGTACAGTGTGACTGGGGTGTTCGAGTGAGAGGGAGATCTTACATGTATAAGGGTCATATTTATCAGTTATATTTTGGTATAATGTAGATATATACTACTTTGTATCAGTACATTGTGACTGGGTGTTACCATGGTGAGACTGGGGTGTTACAGTGAGAGGGAGATCTTACATGTGTAATGGAGTCATATTTATCTGTTATATTTTGATATAATGTAGATATATACTACCTTGTATCATTACAGTGTGACTGGGGTGTTACTATGGTGTGACTAGGGTGTTACACTGAGAGGGAGATCTTACATGTATAATGGAGTCATATTTGTCAGTTATGTTTTGGTATAATGGAGATATGTACTACCTTGTATCAATACAGTCTGACTGGGGTGTCACAATTTGTGACTAGGGTGTTACCATGGTGTGACTAGGGTGTTACAGTGAAAGGGAGATCTTACATGTATAATGGAGTCATATTTATCAGTTATATTTTGATATAATGTAGATATATACTACCTTGTATCATTACAGTGTGACTGGGGTGTTACCATGGTGTGACTGGGGTCTTATAGTGAGAGGGAGATCTTACATGTATAATGGAGTCATATTTATCAGTTATATTTTGGTATAATGTAGGTATATACTACCTTGTATCAGTACAGTGTGACTGGGGTGTTAGTATGGTGTGACTAGGGTGTTACAGTGAGAGGGAGATCTTACATGTATAATGGAGTCATATTTATCAGTTATATTTTGGTATAATGTAGGTATATACTACCTTGTATCAGTACAGTGTGACTGGGGTGTTACTATGGTGTGACTAGGGTGTTACAGTGAGAGGGAGATCTTACATGTATAATGGAGTCATATTTGTCAGTTATATTTTGGTATAATGTAGGTATATACTACCTTGTATCATTACAGTGTGACTGGGGTGTTACTATGGTGTGACTGGGGTGTTATAGTAGATGGAGATCTTACATGTATAATGGAGTCATATTTGTGAGCTATGTTTTGATATAATGTAGATATATACTACCGTGTATCAGTACAGTGTGACTGGGG
Source organism: Mytilisepta virgata (assembly GCA_028015205.1). Taxonomy (NCBI): domain Eukaryota; kingdom Metazoa; phylum Mollusca; class Bivalvia; order Mytilida; family Mytilidae; genus Mytilisepta; species Mytilisepta virgata. The sequence goes on from CM051517.1 coordinate 76,430,908, forward strand.
TATTACTATGGTGTGACTAGGGTGTTACAGTGAGAGGGAAGTCGTACATGTATAATGGAGTCATATTTATCAGTTATATTTTGGTATAATGTAGGTATATACTACCTTGTATCATTACAGTGTGACTGGGGTGTTACTATGGTGTGACTAGGGTGTTACAGTGAAAGGGAGATCTTGCATGTATAATGGAGTCATATTTGTCAGTTATATTTTGGTATAATGTAGATATATACTACCTTGTATCATTACAGTGTGACTGGGGTGTTACCATGGTGTGACTAGGGTGTTACTATGGTGTGACTAGGGTTTTACAGTGAGAGGGAGATCTTACATGTATAATGGAGTCATATTTGTCAGTTATATTTTGGTATAATGTAGGTATATACTACCTTGTACCATTACAGTGTGACTGGGGTGTTACTATGGTGTGACTGGGGTGTTACAGTGAGAGGGAGATCTTACATGTATAATGGAGTCATATTTGTCAGCTATGTTTTGGTATAATGTAGATATATACTACCTTGTATCATTACAGTGTGATGGGGTGTTACCATGGTGTGACTAGGGTGTTACTATGGTGTGACTAGGGTGTTACAGTGAGAGGGAGATCTTACATGTAGAATGGAGTCATATTTGTCAGTTATATTTTGGTATAATGTAGGTATATACTACCTTGTATCATTACAGTGTGACTGGGGTGTTACTATGGTGTGACTGGGGTGTTACAGTGAGAGGGAGATCTTACATGTATAATGGAGTCATATTTGTCAGCTATGTTTTGGTATAATGTAGATATATACTACCTTGTATCATTACAGTGTGACTGGGGTGTTACTATGGTGTGACTAGGGTGTTACTATGGTGTGACTGGGGTGTTATATTAGATGGAGATCTTACATGTATAATGGAGTCATATTTGTCAGTTATATTTTGGTATAATGTAGGTATATACTACCTTGTATCAGTACAGTGTGACTGGGGTGTTACTATGGTGTGACTAGGGTGTTACAGTGAGAGGGAGATCTTACATGTATAATGGAGTCATATTTGTCAGTTATATTTTGGTATAATGTAGGTATATACTACCTTGTATCATTACAGTGTGACTGGGGTGTTACTATGGTGTGACTGGGGTGTTATAGTAGATGGAGATCTTACATGTATAATGGAGTCATATTTGTCAGCTATGTTTTGATATAATGTAGATATATACTACCGTGTATCAGTACAGTGTGACTGGGGTGTTACTATGGTGTGACTAGGGTGTTACAGTGAGAGGGAGATCTTACATGTATAATGGAGTCATATTTGTCAGTTATATTTTGGTATAATGTAGATATATACTACCTTGTACCATTACAGTGTGACTGGGGTGTTGATATGGTGTGACTAGGGTGTTATAGTAGATGGAGATCTTAGATGTATAATGGAGTCATATTTATCAGTTCTATTTTGATATAATGTAAATATATACTACCTTGTATCAGTACAGTGTGACTGGGGTGTTACTATGGTGTGACTGGGGTGTTACTATGGTGTGACTGGGGTGTTATAGTAGATGGAGATCGTACATGTATAATGGAGTCATATTTATCAGTTATGTTTTGGTATAATGTAGATATATACTACCTTGTACCTTACAGTGTGACTGGGGTGTTAATATGGTGTGACTAGGGTGTTAAAGTGAGAGGGAGATCTTACATGTATAATGGAGTCATATTTGTCAGTTGTATTTTGGTATAATGTAGGTATATACTACCTTGTATCATTACAGTGTGACTGGGGTGTTACTATGGTGTGACTGGGGTGTTAGAGTGAGAAGGAGATCTTACATGTATAATGGAGTCATATTTGTCAGTTATATTTTGGTATAATGTAGATATATACTACCTTGTATCATTATAATGTGACTGGGGTGTTTACTATAATGTGACTAGGGTGTTACCATGGTGTGACTAGGGTGTTGCAGTGAGAGAGAGATCTTACATGTATAATGGAGTCATATTTGTCAGTTATGTTTTGATATAATGTTGATATATACTACCTTGTATCATTACAGTGTCACTGGGGTGTTAAAGAGAGAGATCTAACATGTTATATATGTAGTTTTAATTATCAATTATTGTATGATGTAGATACATACCACCTTTTGTAAATTCAGTGCGACTGGGGTGATAGTGTAAGAAGAAATTTTAAATTTCAGACATTGTAGGTTTTTGTAAATCTTTTAAAAGCTATACCTGAAAATTCAGGAACTTTATGACATGCCTAACTTTTATCTGCACAGGACAGTCCAATTTCTTCGAGGTCTGTACTTCTCTTCTGTGCTTTTGAAAGTCATGGTCCTCCTAAAAAGACATTGGAGATAACCTTAAATCAAAAGTATTCTAAAAAATAAATGTATTTATTTAAGAAATAATTCTTGTAAGCCATGTTATATTATTTTACCATGGGTTAGCAGTATTATTGTTATTATTTTATCCCAAGCGAAAGCGAGTGGATAAATTTCAACAATAATAATGCAAACCATGGTAACAAAAACAATATAATATGGCTACAAAGAATTATTTTGATTCTAATAGGACACAATTCTTATCTTTTTAAAAAATCGCAGTCTATATGATGTTCCATACTGTGGCCATAATGAAGCAAGCATTACTTTCATGAGGTCATGAAAACATGTAAAAAAGTTATATGATGTCGCTAATAAAAGTCCATCAATTATGATGTTGGTCATGGCATATTAGTGATTTTATAATAAATTCTTTGACTCCAATTTTGACGCACAAGACGTGCACATTTCGTCCATTTATGAATCATCAGTACAGTTGTGCTCAAGGCCTAAAATTTTGAAAACCAAAAGAACAATCCAAAAGGTTGAAAAGCAAATTCAAAAATACCAAAAGGAGTAAAGGCAAAATCATCTAAGGACAGAGCTATGCATGACGGAGATACTCCTTAGTTTTCACAAATTTTACAATTTTTTAACAGTAGATCTTAAGTAACCACAGGTTTGTAACCAAAGCCTCTGTAGAAAGTCATATTAGAATATGATTTATAGATTAGAATAATAAAGATAGAAGTGCTGTGATTGAGTCACATAAGAGAGCACCTATTCTTTTATTATGGGCATCTATCTCAATGTAGATATTTAAGTTTTTATAGCAGTCTTCTTATAAAAATGATCATAAATCCACCCATTCATGGTATGGATCGTATCTTTGACCTTACATTGCGTATTGTACTATAGGTTTGGATTTTTCAATGTTTCGGGTTATTTTAGGAGTTTCTCCAGGGCAACCCTCATCAGAGGCCATCCCATTTTTAAAAAAAAAATTATTTGCATTTTCATGCATGGAAAGTGAAGAATCTTCAGAATCTCTATTATGTATATGTTTAATATTTTGACTATTAGGGAGGTCACATCCCTTTGTTTAAGTGCATAATTATATGTCACTTATTATTATATACATCTATTCAGTTGTGAATAATTGATGTATATTTAGCATGCTTTAGCTATTGCTTTTTATTGCATTGCATGTTTCGTTGCGACTATTTTTGTCTGCAACGAAGGAAAAAAAAAAGGACAAATATACCTAAGGAGCAATAAAAAAAAACGTAATCCATTGGACAGACAAACCCGGGAAGACAAACGAACAACCACAAGCACAACAAATAAACACAGAAAACTAAAAACAATGAACAACACGAACTCCTATAAAAACCAGGAGTGAACCCAGGTGCTCCGGAAGGGTAAGCAGTTCCTGCTCCGTATACGGCACCCGTCGTGAAGTTCAACAAGGTCAATCCGGTGGAAGTCACAAATCGTAGGGGTCACATGAAAGGTTACGACAGTGGGAACAGGTCCAACATCATCTTAGATATTGGAACACTGTAATGGTCAATCAATTCATGATGACGACCGTAAAATTTCTTAAGTGATGACATCAACTTATCCCTGATAAAACCTGGAAATTCATTTTACTGTCTGTATTATAAGACTATATGTTGTCAATCATTTCGTCTTTACGTTGATTGGGTAATGTGTACCACTGAATTTGTATATTGTTTTATTTTTAAGGCGTGGTTTCTGAAGGGTAGTCTTAAGTCAAGGTCATCCCAACGTCAAATTTAAGAATTGTTTTATGTAACCATATATTTCCTTTCTTTCTGACTATCTTTTCCATCTTCCAGGCAATTATTATAGTATTATTATTTAATAAATAAAAATATTCAGTATTGGGTATATTCAACCCTTATTTTATCTTATAATAACATGTTATTCATTGTTTATCTAAGTTCGACCATCAGCATTTTTTATGCATAATATGGTCATATTAGATAATGCCTTCAATATATCTATTGTCCAGCTGCGCAGACATAGTATCATCATTGTGTGACATTGATTGATTTGTTAATTGCCGACATTTCTTAATCTACTTGTCAACTATTTGTTAATACATCTTTGATACTTCTTCCCCTTTTTGAAAGCCACGTATGGTTTAGACTTAAATATGGTCTGTATAATAGGGTCATTTCGTATTAAGTACCAAACTTTAGTTATAAGTCGTTGTAAAATATCACCTTTTGGATGATATGAGGTTATTAACATATTTTTAAAATTCCGTTTCCGATATTTTCTTTTAATTCTTATGTTTCTCTCCTCATAGTTTATGGTATTTAGGATTTCCCATACATGGACTTTTATTATAACCTCTCTTTACAAGCTTTTCGACAAAGAGTTCTAATCTCTCTTTATATTTTTGTCTATCACTTGTATTCTTATTAAAGGATGTACGATGCAAGTATTGGATTTTCTCCGTATGCCTGCTATAACATTTAATATCTAGAACACCCTTTTTCAGAATATCGTTGTCCTTTATATATTTCAACGTCTAGAAATTTCATAGAATTTCTATCTGTTTCAAATGTGAATTTTAAGAGGTCATGTTTTTTATTTGCTATTTCAAACAGCTTTTCAATTTGTTCAGGCTTTCCATCAACTGTTACAAATCCATCATCTCTCATCCCTTTGTGAAGGATTATATTGTTTCTATATGGAAGATCGTCTATGATTTGTTTAATACGATCGTATAATGCTATATCGCATATTTCAGGGGAAGCCACTGCTCCTATTGAAACTCCAATAATTTTTTGTATGATTTGTTATTACATGTAAACTCATTGTTGTTAATAAAATGTTTAGAATTTTCATCAGATTCTCTGTTTCTGGTCTTTTAATTTCATATTAAATATCTATGTTCTCGTTTAGTGCATTCCTCGTGAATTGCATAATTTCCAAAAACTTAAGAATCGTATAAAGACTTGTTATGTCGTAAGATACTAAGAGAGGGTTTTCCTCCAATTTGTTTGATTCAATATTACATATGAAATTTCCCGTGTCAGCGAGATATGTTTCTTGTTTCCTGACAATAGGAAGTAAAAAGAAATCAAAGAACTTTTCAATATCCTCCAGGGGACCAGAGCATTGTGATACAATTGGTCTCGCTGGTACATGTATTCTTTCAGTACATGATGTATTTCTTTAAGTACATTATCTTTTAACTTGTGAATTTTAGGAAGGAAATACGCCTTTGGCGTTTTAATAAATTTTCCTTCCTGTAAGAGAAATTTCGTGGATGTGGTATCGATTTCATTTTTATTTCTCAGCTGTATAGTCAAATTTCGAATAGTTTATTTACATCCACTTTTTTCAATGTGTTCATAGTTGATTCTATCATTTAGTTGGCTTTTTCCTTCTAATTTTTCTTCTTAATTGATTTATATCTAATATTTCTATGTATAGTACAAACGCAATTTTTTGATCAAAGATACGTCGTACCATATCACAAATGAGGATCGAAGCCCAAAACAGGCTTGATTCACGGATGAGATCAAAACCGGTGAAATTAATCACCGAATCACATTCTTATAAATGTAAGGTCAAAGATACGATCCATACCATGAATGGGTGGATTTATGATCATTTATATAAGAAGCTGACAAGAAGAAAGACAGAAAAATAGATTCACAACTTCTAAACCTCATGCAGAGATATTTCAAACAGGACTAATGTGAACTTAGAGACATAATATGTAAAAAATAACATACTATGTGTTTGATATATAAAAAATTGCTTAAAATGTTATTTGCTGTGAAAGATATGTGTCAAAATGTTGGCAGACTGAATAAATATATATATATAAATAAAAAATATTCTAAACAATACGGTTGTCATCAATAGATTAATGAAAATGTACATATTTGAGATATGGAAGCTAAAATCCTAGAAGAGATAGCGACCACATCTAAAAAATGTCACAACCTATAAAAATCCCAATAAAATAAAAACGTGGGGTACGAAATCTGATATGTATAATTAAAAAAGACTATAAGACCAATTCCATCAATCAGTAGGATAATCGAAAGATATCCAATAGTAATCCTTACTACCTTAGACCACGCCCTGTTCGGGAAATCATGACTTATGATTGGTAATTAAAATAACGCAAATACATGCAAAATAACATATATAAACAAAAACTCCCTGAGTATTATTGTATCTTGTATACATCGACACCATTGATAATCATGGGTCGAACCAGAAGATATAAAAACAATAAGAAACCAAACAAAAATAAACAAAAACATATTGACCATAAGCTCAAGATCGTACATAAATATAATTCGGAGAAAGCTGAAATGGCTAATGAATTTGTACTTAATTTGTCAAAAAGAAAAATTAATGAGACTGAAACATGTGTACTAGCTAAAGGTCTTAAATTTGTCCCATCAAAGAAGTTGAATCACGGACAACTACTACAAAACTTTAAAACATTTGAAAGATCTATGAGACTGAAATACTACTTTGGTAGTAATAAGGAAAGTAAAGCTATCATGCATCCATTTAAAACAAAATCTAAATTCGAAATACCAGTGATAGGTGATAATCCTATAGAAAAATATCTGTTCTATACCAAGATTGAACTAACTAAATATAAAGCAGTACATAGATACAATCTGTCAATACAGGAAATACAATGCATAAAAAGTCTTAAGAATGACGCATCTATTTGCATTCATAAAGCTGACAAGAATAATACAACTGTTGTTCAAAACAGAAGTGATTATATTAAAGAAGGTGAACGTCAACTAAATGATGGCATTCACTACAGAAAAATACACAATATAAGCATAGGTGAGACTAGACGATTGATTAATAGTATTATATTCAAAATGAAAGAAAACAAACAAATTGATGATACTACTTTTAAATTCCTCCGGGAAGAAGGAAAAGTGTACAAAATTCCAAAAGCATATTTCCTACCTAAAATTCATAAAATAGATAAGGAGATATTAAACCAATACCAGAATGATCTAATAAACAAAGAAACTGTAGAAATTCCAGGCAGACCAATAATAGCTCAATGCTCGGGCCCGCTTGAGAATCTTGGAAAATTCCTAGATTACTTTCTACTACCAATAGTAAGAAAACAAAATACATATCTTTCTGATACGAGCGACTTTATTCGCCACATTGAAAATGTGAACACCAAAGAAATAGATCTACTGGTTTCATATGATATAACATCCTTATACACGAATCTCCAATTCACGGAAATCACTGAATCCATACGAAATGCACTTGAAAATAATGACATAGAATACCCAATCAATATACCGACCACGCATAGTTTAATAGAAATTTTAAAAATTCTGTTAACAAAGAATGAATTTACATTCAACAATAATTCATATACGCAAACGGTTGGAGTTTCAATGGGTGGTGTAAGCTCCCCTGAAATCTGTGATATCGCTATATTTGATCACATTAATACAATTATCGAAAAATATCCATATAAAAACAGGATAAAGTTTCACAAAAGAATGAGAGACGATGGATTCATAATATTTAATGGTAGTATTGAAGAGATAGAATACTTATTTGAAATGGCAAACGAAACACATGACCTCCTGAAATTTACTTACGAAATAAATAAAGAAAGTATGAAATTTCTTGATGTCGAAGTATATAAAGGAACTAAATTCTCGAAAACAGGTGTACTAGATATTAAATGCTTTACAAAGAAAACTGAAAGCTTCCAGTACCTACATAAAAATTCCAACCATGCAAATAATTGCTTTCACTCATTCATTAAAGGTGAAGGTATCAAGATACTGAGGAATACAAGTGACAAAACTGAATTCGAGAAAAGAATTCAATTATTTGTAAACAAACTGTCCAAAAGAGGCTATGAAGAAACTCAAGTATGGAAAATATTAAATAAAATACGTCACGAAGATAGACAAATAAAATTAAAAAAACAAAATAAAACTAAGAATAAACATCAAAATATGTTTATTACTTCATATCATCCAAATGCGGAAAGACTGCAAAAAATAATAACAAAATTCTGGTATATCATACGCAATAATCCAATTAGTAAAGAAATATTTAAATCTAAACCACAAGTTGGATTTAGAAAAAGCAGAAATATTGGCAACACAATTACTAAACATTAAACATTAACATGTCTATACTAATGATACAAAGACGTTATCTGTCCATGCAGAATGAGACATAAATGAATATATAGTTATGTAATATATGTATATCATACATTCTTAACATCTGTTATCTGCAGGATGTCCATATCCATAAATAGTAGCGATCCTACTAATAATAATACAACAGGAAACTCATAAAAACACAAAGAAAATGTGAAATTTTTAAACAATAAGTTTCTATATGAACATAATCGGCGGGATAACAGAAATATTGAAATGACCCGTGTATCCTAGCACATAATTGTCTCAAAACGTTTACAATATACAAATTTAAGATCGAAGAAAAGACCTGAATCTGGAAAGAATTGAAATATATATATATATATATATATATATATATATATATATATATATATATATATATATATATATATATATATAAATATAGAATAATAAAAATAACTAAAATAATAATTAAATTAAAAAAAGAAAAAAAAAAAAAAAAAAAAAAAAAAAAAAGGGATGGCCTCTGATGATGGGTTCTCCCGGGAAAGCATCCCAAAGAAACCCGAAACATTGAAGAAATGATGTACGCAATGTCAGGTCAGTGATACGATCCATACCATGAATGGGTGGGTAACATGATCAATTATTTAACATTGTGATACAGTGAAACTTCTCACTGAACTTGATCTCACCCGTGTATCAAATTCTTAGAATTTAGATCCTCATTTATGTTATGGTACGACGTGTCTCTGATCGAGAAATTGCGTACCTCATTAAACTTCAAATTAACCAATAAACTTCAAAATAACCAATAAACTTCACAATAACTAATATTAAACTAAAAATTACAAAACACTGCAAAATAAAATAATGCAAAATACTGCATGACAATCAATTGATATAAATAATAATAACATATAAGAGAAAAAAAAAAAAAAAAAAAAAAAAAAAAAATCTGTTTAAACTGATTAAAGATGGCAATGAATTATTGAGGAAATATCTAGCCAATCAGAAAATACTCTAGGGATGTGGCTCCGCCCTCTAATTAAGATATAGAAATTAAAAATGGAAAGAAAAACTAACGAAACCATAACTTGTAATTATAATATCTAGCCAATCAGAAAATACTCTAGGGATGTGGCTCCGCCCTCTAATTAAGATATAGAATTAAAAATGGAAAGAAAAACTAACGAAACCATAAATTGTATTTGTAATCATGGATATTAAATGCGATATTGATGTGAACATATTAGATGATGATGAGTTTCTACAATGTAGTCAGAAAGTAAGAAGTGACGAACAGATTGTAGAAGACACAATAAAAGACGTCAGAAAGCTTAATGAGGATAGATTTCCACTGCTGACTCTAATCCAGCATATGAAGTACACAAAAGAGAATGAAGGCTTCTCGCTACTAAACATTAGCTTCCGTCCAAACTATGGAGGTAGGGATAACTTCGAATCCCTGAAAGAAAAGATTGATAGCCATCTAAAAGAGGCAAAAGATTTGGCATACCAGTCTATTATTTCAACACTGGAAGAAAGGGTTAGTGAACTAACCAAAAGAATAGGCGAAATAATCTCGTCAGCAATGAACGCTTTAGATATAACAAGTGCTCCGGGAGGAAAGGCGCGAAACAAACTGTCAAGAGAGGCAAATACACTAAATGAGGAATACACTCAAAAACTACGAATGTACGTGATAAACCTCAAAGGGAAAGGAAAAGAAGAAAGAAACAAAGAGGAAAAGAGGGAAAGGAGAACACCCTATAGCAGACCAGCTGACAAGAAGAAAGACAGAAAAATAGATTCATAACTTCTAAACCTCATGCAGAGATATTTCAAACAGGACTAATGTGAACTTAGAGACATAATATGTAAAAAATAACATACTATGTGTTTGATATATAAAAAATTGCTTAAAATGTTATTTGCTGTGAAAGATATGTGTCAAAATGTTGGCAGACTGAATAAATATATATATATAAATAAAAAATATTCTAAACAATACGGTTGTCATCAATAGATTAATGAAAATGTACATATTTGAGATATGGAAGCTAAAATCCTAGAAGAGATAGCGACCACATCTAAAAAATGTCACAACCTATAAAAATCCCAATAAAATAAAAACGTGGGGTACGAAATCTGATATGTATAATTAAAAAAGACTATAAGACCAATTCCATCAATCAGTAGGATAATCGAAAGATATCCAATAGTAATCCTTACTACCTTAGACCACGCCCTGTTCGGGAAATCATGACTTATGATTGGTAATTAAAATAACGCAAATACATGCAAAATAACATATATAAACAAAAACTCCCTGAGTATTATTGTATCTTGTATACATCGACACCATTGATAATCATGGGTCGAACCAGAAGATATAAAAACAATAAGAAACCAAACAAAAATAAACAAAAACATATTGACCATAAGCTCAAGATCGTACATAAATATAATTCGGAGAAAGCTGAAATGGCTAATGAATTTGTACTTAATTTGTCAAAAAGAAAAATTAATGAGACTGAAACATGTGTACTAGCTAAAGGTCTTAAATTTGTCCCATCAAAGAAGTTGAATCACGGACAACTACTACAAAACTTTAAAACATTTGAAAGATCTATGAGACTGAAATACTACTTTGGTAGTAATAAGGAAAGTAAAGCTATCATGCATCCATTAAAAACAAAATCTAAATTCGAAATACCAGTGATAGGTGATAATCCTACAGAAAAATATCTGTTCTATACCAAGATTGAACTAACTAAATATAAAGCAGTACATAGATACAATCTGTCAATACAGGAAATACAATGCATAAAAAGTCTTAAGAATGACGCATCTATTTGCATTCATAAAGCTGACAAGAATAATACAACTGTTGTTCAAAACAGAAGTGATTATATTAAAGAAGGTGAACGTCAACTAAATGATGGCATTCACTACAGAAAAATACACAATATAAGCATAGGTGAGACTAGACGATTGATTAATAGTATTATATTCAAAATGAAAGAAAACAAACAAATTGATGATATTACTTTTAAATTCCTCCGGGAAGAAGGAAAAGTGTACAAAATTCCAAAAGCATATTTCCTACCTAAAATTCATAAAATAGATAAGGAGATATTAAACCAATACCAGAATGATCTAATAAACAAAGAAACTGTAGAAATTCCAGGCAGACCAATAATAGCTCAATGCTCGGGCCCGCTTGAGAATCTTGGAAAATTCCTAGATTACTTTCTACTACCAATAGTAAGAAAACAAAATACATATCTTTCTGATACGAGCGACTTTATTCGCCACATTGAAAATGTGAACACCAAAGAAATAGATCTACTGGTTTCATATGATATAACATCCTTATACACGAATCTCCAATTCACGGAAATCACTGAATCCATACGAAATGCACTTGAAAATAATGACATAGAATACCCAATCAATATACCGACCACGCATAGTTTAATAGAAATTTTAAAAATTCTGTTAACAAAGAATGAATTTACATTCAACAATAATTCATATGCGCAAACGGTTGGAGTTTCAATGGGTGGTGTAAGCTCCCCTGAAATCTGTGATATCGCTATATTTGATCACATTAATACAATTATCGAAAAATATCCATATAAAAACAGGATAAAGTTTCACAAAAGAATGAGAGACGATGGATTCATAATATTTAATGGTAGTATTGAAGAGATAGAATACTTATTTGAAATGGCAAACGAAACACATGACCTCCTGAAATTTACTTACGAAATAAATAAAGAAAGTATGAAATTTCTTGATGTCGAAGTATATAAAGGAACTAAATTCTCGAAAACAGGTGTACTAGATATTAAATGCTTTACAAAGAAAACTGAAAGCTTCCAGTACCTACATAAAAATTCCAACCATGCAAATAATTGCTTTCACTCATTCATTAAAGGTGAAGGTATCAAGATACTGAGGAATACAAGTGACAAAACTGAATTCGAGAAAAGAATTCAATTATTTGTAAACAAACTGTCCAAAAGAGGCTATGAAGAAACTCAAGTATGGAAAATATTAAATAAAATACGTCACGAAGATAGACAAATAAAATTAAAAAAACAAAATAAAACTAAGAATAAACATCAAAATATGTTTATTACTTCATATCATCCAAATGCGGAAAGACTGCAAAAAATAATAACAAAATTCTGGTATATCATACGCAGTAATCCAATTAGTAAAGAAATATTTAAATCTAAACCACAAGTTGGATTTAGAAAAAGCAGAAATATTGGCAACACAATTACTAAACATTAAACATTAACATGTCTATACTAATGATACAAAGACGTTATCTGTCCATGCAGAATGAGACATAAATGAATATATAGTTATGTAATATATGTATATCATACATTCTTAACATCTGTTATCTGCAGGATGTCCATATCCATAAATAGTAGCGATCCTACTAGTAATAATACAAAAGGAAACTCATAAAAACACAAAGAAAATGTGAAATTTTTAAACATTAAGTTTCTATATGAACATAATCGGCGGGATAACAGAAATATTGAAATGACCCGTGTATCCTAGCACATAATTGTCTCAAAACGTTTACAATATACAAATTTAAGATCGAAGAAAAGACCTGAATCTGAAAAGAATTGATATATATATATATATATATATATATATATATATATATATATATATATATATATATATATATATATATATATAAAAATATAGAATAATAAAAATAACTAAAATAATAATTAAATTAAAAAAAGAAAAAAAAAAAAAAAAAAAAAAAAAAGGGATGGCCTCTGATGATGGGTTCTCCCGGGAAAGTATCCCAAAGAAACCCGAAACATTGAAGAAATGATGTACGCAATGTCAGGTCAGTGATACGATCCATACCATGAATGGGTGGGTAACATGATCAATTATTTAACATTGTAATACCGTGTATCAGTACAGTGTGACTGGGGTATTACTATGGTGTGACTAGGGTGTTACAGTGAGAGGGAAGTCGTACATGTATAATGGAGTCATATTTATCAGTTATATTTTGGTATAATGTAGGTATATACTACCTTGTAACATTACAGTGTGACTGGGGTGTTACTATGGTGTGACTAGGGTGTTACAGTGAGAGGGAGATCTTGCATGTATAATGGAGTCATATTTGTCAGTTATATTTTGGTATAATGTAGATATATACTACCTTGTATCATTACAGTGTGACTGGGGTGTTACCATGGTGTGACTAGGGTGTTACTATGGTGTGACTAGGGTTTTACAGTGAGAGGGAGATCTTACATGTATAATGGAGTCATATTTGTCAGTTATATTTTGGTATAATGTAGGTATATACTACCTTGTACCATTACAGTGTGACTGGGGTGTTACTATGGTGTGACTGGGGTGTTACAGTGAGAGGGAGATCTTACATGTATAATGGAGTCATATTTGTCAGCTATGTTTTGGTATAATGTAGATATATACTACCTTGTATCATTACAGTGTGATGGGGTGTTACCATGGTGTGACTAGGGTGTTACTATGGTGTGACTAGGGTGTTACAGTGAGAGGGAGATCTTACATGTAGAATGGAGTCATATTTGTCAGTTATATTTTGGTATAATGTAGGTATATACTACCTTGTATCATTACAGTGTGACTGGGGTGTTACTATGGTGTGACTGGGGTGTTACAGTGAGAGGGAGATCTTACATGTATAATGGAGTCATATTTGTCAGCTATGTTTTGATATAATGTAGATATATACTACCTTGTATCATTACAGTGTGACTGGGGTGTTACTATGGTGTGACTAGGGTGTTACTATGGTGTGACTGGGGTGTTATAGTAGATGGAGATCTTACATGTATAATGGAGTCATATTTGTCAGTTATATTTTGGTATAATGTAGGTATATACTACCTTGTATCAGTACAGTGTGACTGTGGTGTTACTATGGTGTGACTAGGGTGTTACAGTGAGAGGGAGATCTTACATGTATAATGGAGTCATATTTGTCAGTTATATTTTGGTATAATGTAGGTATATACTACCTTGTATCATTACAGTGTGACTGGGGTGTTATAGTAGATGGAGATCTTACATGTATAATGGAGTCATATTTGTCAGCTATGTTTTGATATAATGTAGATATATACTACCGTGTATCAGTACAGTGTGACTGGGGTGTTACTATGGTGTGACTAGGGTGTTACAGTGAGAGGGAAGTCGTACATGTATAATGGAGTCATATTGATCAGTTATATTTTGGTATAATGTAGGTATATACTACCTTGTATCATTACAGTGTGACTGGGGTGTTACTATGGTGTGACAAGGGTGTTACAGTGAGAGGGAGATCTTACATGTATAATGGAGTCATACTTGTCAGTTATATTTTGGTATAATGTAGATATATACTACCTTGTACCATTACAGTGTGACTGGGGTGTTGATATGGTGTGACTAGGGTGTTATAGTAGATGGAGATCTTACATGTATAATGGAGTCATATTTATCAGTTCTATTTTGATATAATGTAAATATATACTACCTTGTATCAGTACAGTGTGACTGGGGTGTTACTATGGTGTGACTGGGGTGTTACTATGGTGTGACTGGGGTGTTACTATGGTGTGACTGGGGTGTTATAGTAGATGGAGATCGTACATGTATAATGGAGTCATATTTATCAGTTATGTTTTGGTATAATGTAGATATATACTACCTTGTACCTTACAGTGTGACTGGGGTGTTACTATGGTGTGACTAGGGTGTTAAAGTGAGAGGGAGATCTTGCATGTATAATGGAGTCATATTTGTCAGTTGTATTTTGGTATAATGTAGGTATATACTACCTTGTATCATTACAGTGTGACTGGGGTGTTACTATGGTGTGACTGGGGTGTTAGAGTGAGAGGGAGATCTTACATGTATAATGGAGTCATATTTGTCAGTTATATTTTGGTATAATGTAGATATATACTACCTTGTATCATTATAATGTGACTGGGGTGTTTACTATAATGTGACTAGGGTGTTACCATGGTGTGACTAGGGTGTTGCAGTGAGAGAGAGATCTTACATGTATAATGGAGTCATATTTGTCAGTTATGTTTTGATATAATGTTGATATATACTACCTTGTATCATTACAGTGTCACTGGGGTGTTAAAGAGAGAGATCTAACATGTTATATATGTAGTTTTAATTATCAATTATTGTATGATGTAGATACATACCACCTTTTGTAAATTCAGTGCGACTGGGGTGATAGTGTAAGAAGAAATTTTAAATTTCAGACACTGTAGGTTTTTGTAAATCTTTTAAAAGCTATACCTGAAAATTCAGGAACTTTATGACATGCCTAACTTTTATCTGCACAGGACAGTCCAATTTCTTCGAGGTCTGTTATTCTCTTCTGTGCTTTTGAAAGTCATGGTCCTCCTGAAAAGACATTGGAGATAACCTTAAATCAAAAGTTTTCTAAAAAATAAATGTATTTATTTAAGAAATAATTCTTGTAAGCCATGTTATATTATTTTACCATGGGTTAGCAGTATTATTGTTATTATTTTATCCCAAGCGAAAGCGAGTGGATAAATTTCAACAATAATAATGCAAACCATGGTAACAAAAACAATATAATATGGCTACAAAGAATTATTTTGATTCTAATAGGACACAATTCTTATCTTTTTAAAAAATCGCAGTCTATATGATGTTCCATACTGTGGCCATAATGAAGCAAGCATTACTTTCATGAGGTCATGAAAACATGTAAAAAAGTTATATGATGTCGCTAATAAAAGTCCATCAATTATGATGTTGGTCATGGCATAGTAGTGATTTTATAATAAATTCTTTGACTCCAATTTTGACGCACAAGACGTGCACATTTCGTCCATTTATGAATCATCAGTACAGTTGTGCTCAAGGCCTAAAATTTTGAAAACCAAAAGAACAATCCAAAAGGTTGAAAAGCAAATTCAAAAATACCAAAAGGAGTAAAGGCAAAATCATCTAAGGACAGAGCTATGCATGACGGAGATACTCCTTAGTTTTCACAAATTTTACAATTTTTTAACAGTAGATCTTAAGTAACCACAGGTTTGTAACCAAAGCCTCTGTAGAAAGTCATATTAGAATATGATTTATAGATTAGAATAATAAAGATAGAAGTGCTGTGATTGAGTCACATAAGAGAGCACCTATTCTTTTATTATGGGCATCTATCTCAATGTAGATATTTAAGTTTTTATAGCAGTCTTCTAATTTATTAAGTAAATTTTCAATAATTCAGAAAATCAAGTTGTCTGAAGTATTTCACTTGCATAAAATAATAATTTTTTTAATCAAGTTTAAAATATTTCATACATGTACATGTATCAGACCAATCAGAGAAATTTCAGTATTTTTTATTAAAAGAGCTACAAAAAAAACACTAAACTATTAAGGGTAACAAGTTTTCACCAAAATTTACTTAGAATAAACCATGTTGAATATTCTCATCTACATCATATGATTATGATACCATTGGTCTTTTGTAATTACGATGATATCTCAATTGGGTTCTTTTCTACTCTTAAAATTGTGACCTCTCTGGTGGACTATCCTTATTCCACATTTCATATGACATTGTATAATTATATTTATGTTAATTACTGTATTTGAATTTCTCAGCTTGTTCTTCTCCATAAGCTCTTTGTTTCTCTGCTTGCCCTGATGACAATCCCATTTCTTTTTACAAAGTATGATAAAGGGTATCTTGTCAAAAGGAATGGGTGGTACAGCATTGGATTGACAATCTACCCAACGCACTTCAAAATTTGAAATCTTCTGTAAATCTAAAAAATTAAAATAGATTATAATTAGATAACAAGTAGAAGGAAACCACCTCTAAGGACCCCACCATTGCAAAATAAAGTCAATATCCAAATAAACCCTGGTCCGACAGTTTTGTCAGAAATTTTTAATAATAAGCACAACATGTGTTATACAATAAGTTGGCACTCAAGCTATGAAGCAGACAGAAAAGAATTAACTTAATAGCTAAACCCCAAAAAGTAGGGTGGACATGAATTTTAATCAGCGTGCCATAAAGTAATGCTGGTGAACATACATACAAATTTTTAAAGGTTGTGGCGCGGACACAATTTTTAACACCCTGACATAGGGTACTCAAGTGTAGCCCAAGTTCCTGACCTTGACCTACAGTATGGACATTAATTATGACACATAATTCCTTGCCATAGAGCTTCTCCTGCTTGAATACACTAAACTTTGAGTTGGTATGGTATTCAAAGTCGGCAATTACATCCAAAACTGTTTTGGCTGATGTCACATAACCTTCATTTTTATTCCTGTGGAAAAAGAAAAAATAAAATAATGTTAGTTTCCTGATTAGAGAAACACACCTTAAAGTATGTGAATGAATGTGTCTTACCATAAGAAGCAAGAATAAATATCAAATTGGGGACATCATTTCTGAAGATTCAAAGACATATATTTTGACTTTTGATTGAAAGGACAAGGCATACAAAATGTACCACTAGGGATCCCTAAATGATTCAACAAACATGTCTTTCCATGAGGAGCAAGAATATATATTGTTATAGGATGTGTATTTCTTAGAATTCAAAGATATATTCCTAAGCCCCAATGTGACAGTGAATCAATCTTCCAATAAAGGAGCAAGAGCTCACCCCTTGGTGATCTGACTCCTATTAATCCATTAATGGGTACTGCCATATAAAGTACACTATTACATGTATATGAAAATAGGTTATGGATTTCAAACATTTCTAATAATAAATAAGGGGTACAGGCCAAACATGTAATATTCATTCTTTATCAGGATAAGTTAATCCCATACCATTAATTCATATTCCAGAAGCGCTGTCATATGGATTATATATTTCACAACTCGTACGTTATTCCAGAGCTTGTGACACATACATTGACTTCCCGGACAGAGCACGGCTCCTGACAGAAAAGTTGCTCAGACAGGGGTACATTGCTCCAAAGCTGAAGTCATCCTTATTAAAGTTTTACGGGCGTCATCATGACTTGGTTGACAGGTATGAAAAAACCGTTTCCCAAATGAAAATGGACCTGTTCCATTGATATTAATTTATCCCTTCCTCATACCGGATTTGACACGGGCAGATGGCGGGTGTCCTGCAGGAAGCAGAGACTGCTTACTCTTCCAGAGCACCTGAGTCTACCCCCGGTTTTTTGGTGGGGTCCATGTTGTTCATATGTTTTTAGTTTTTAATTGTAGTGCATGTATTGTTTTGGTCCTGTCTTCGTTGTTCTCCATAGTTGTTGTTGCGATTTTCTCTCCTTCCAATACACCTTTTGTATTTCTTGACTACTAAATTAGGACATAATACTACATGTATCTCAACATGGACAATGCAAAAGTAACTTAGTCTCTCGGATCAAAAAAAATTCTCTGTCAAGTTAACATCTGATTGGCAATAACTTGACATTTATCAAGACAATTTTGATATGTCATTATTGAGCACTGGTAGAGGAAACTGCATTTTTCTACATTTCATCTGCTTGAAAACAATTAAGGATAGTCAAGATTAATTCAGATAACATATTGATCATCATGTACTGGTCACAGAGTCATCAGAGTAGTTCTTGCCACCTTATTTCTTGTCATTTCTTGAGAAAAAAATCTAGATTGACAAAACTGGCAGTCAGTCTCAGTGCCAGAGTTTAGGGATGCTAAACTCTTCTTTTGAAATTATACCATGGCCAGTATTCCAGCAAGAAAAAAGGACAAAAGGTCCACAATCATGGAAAATAGGGAATTTTGGCCAGAAACAAAAAGGATAGTTTATACATTTTGGTTAAAAATATTTTATTATTGTATTTTGACTGTTTCTTTGTTCAAGAATGCATTTCAATATACATGTATGTAGAATTAAATGCAGGGATTTTAAGATACAGACAGTTATAACTGAAGTAATTGTTCACATTATTATTAAGATAGATGGCGTTATAATATTTTTGATTTTTTTTTAAATATTTAAAATGCTTTTTCTGTTATATTAAAGTTTTGATTTGTCAATAGAAACTTTTAATTACTATAGAACAGCCGGTTGTTACAGTAAAAAAAAATCAAAATTTAATATAACATTTGTAAAATCACACACTATTGTCATAATATATGTAATATGATGCATCTAGAATTATTGCGAATTTCCATAAAAGGGACAGTCTTGCCGGCAATGTCAAACTAAATGCACAGTATTTTTCTCTGTGAGAAAATATCAACAACATGTAGGCACATACAAGATAACAGGGAGGGGGGATATAGTATTCGGTTTGAATACATTTTTCTCTAGATTGAAATGTAAAAATAAATTTAAGGGGGTCATAAAATCACTTATATCACTGTCATGCCTTTTAACGACTTCGACTTGTTTTCCCCTTTTTGGTGGATTGAAGACATAAAACGCTTGCTTGTGTGTTACTTGTCTTATAAGTTCTATATTATATTACCACTTAGCGAAAATTTTACATACCATGTTTTACATCAATGATATTAATGTTATGTTCAAATATTATAACAGGCTTAAAAAATCGAATCTGAAAATGATACCAGGAGCTCTCTGATAAAAGCAGCTTTTATATAAGAGTAGTGTAAAAAGGGGGATTCTACACCACCCCCACTTTTCAAGGGGAAATTCTGCATAGGACCCCCAACCCCGACGGCCAGATGCAAACGGACAGCATCCCTATTGAGTATAGGGTAAATACAAGAATTATGGCTTTCATACCAAGTGGAGACGACTTCATCAGTGAAGATGTCTTTCAGGAAAAGGTGGAGGAGCAGAGTCAGGAAGCTCTGAAATGGAAGGACTTACCCATCGGGGTAATCTACAAGATCACGGAGGTGATAGAGGTGGATGGAAAGTTCGGTAAGTCTAAGATCCTCACCTTGAAAGACAGACAAGGAGAGAGCACTAAAAAGATCCCTTGCAAGGAGCATACGTCCGGAGCACGGGATTCAAAGTGAGCAAAAAGTCCAAGCAGGAATACCTCTCCTACGATCTGGTAAGGAAGTAAAAAAAATAACCGAGGGCTAGGGGTAAGGACGCAAAATTTCCCAATCCAAAGCGGATTGGGAAATTTTTTTGTTTGGTCACTTAGCACTTTGATCTGGAGGGTTCGGGAATGAGCGGGGAGCGAGGCGTAGCCGAGCGAGGCGCGATTGGAAGAACCCTCCCTACGGCGCACGCGCATTCAATTCTTCACTACTTGGAGTAGAAGGTTGACGAAGCTGATCCTTCTCATCGTAGTAGTTCTTCAGGCAGACCGCAGGAGCACCGTCTTCACCTGCCAGCTGGGACTTGTAGGTTTTGGCTAATCGCACGGTGTCTCGATGCTTCTTTTTCTTCTTGGCGACTCGGCGTGAGATCAAGGATAGGTCCATTATCCCCGTGGCACATACACAGGCGAGGGAACCTAGGGGAATGGATGCCACGGCACCCACACCGGTCAGAGCAGACCCAATGGTACCACTGGCCAGCAATAGACGGCCTACGCAGCACCCACCCAGGGCAATGGAGATGACCTTATCCAGTCAGTTGTAGATCTTCAACGCATGCTCATATCTCCAGATTTCTGCGGTGAGCTCCTCTTCCAAGCATGCGATATGACTGGCATCTACTTGATCCATTTATTTATAGGAGCATGCCGAGCAGGGGAATGCTCTTGAAGGGGCTGTTAGTGCTACGGTCGTAGGTATACGTCCGACGCTCGAACCCAAGCACTGTAATGATACTATTAGGCACGTCGAAATCCACTTGATAATTTCTGGCGAGGGTGAGGGTTGCTCTCAGAGTCGCGCGGTTGGCATCGAGAAGGACCTTAGCCTTGTGCTTAAGAAGGCGCAGTTGCCGCTGGATCTGATCTCATCGTTGATATCGTCGATGCCGTAGGAACCGGTGCTCAGCTCGACGGGAAACCAGCTAGCCCCATCATCGGGAGAGTAGCGGAAGGAATTATTACCTGCATGAATATTGGGGATGGAGTAGTAGGACTCCAGATTCACGAGGGCCATCTCGTAAGATTTCTCCTCGCGCAGTTGGAAAGGTGGGTTGAAGCGAGTCAAGATCTGGCTATCGTTCCCAGAAACGATGAAGGAGAACCCATGCTTGGGCTCGGTATTGGTGGCGATTTTCCGCAAAAGTGAAGAGTCCATTTATCTAACCCTCCTCAGAAGACGACGCTCATCTTCTGGCCATCGGATTCGAATTGGAGGATTCGATCGGAGATGACCAGGGCGAAGGCTTGGGTATTGGCAAGGACGTTGCGCTCGAAGTCGGCTCGGAACTGAATATCCACCGTCGACTCTTTCAACCGATCGGACTGGTGGCTCACGTCGATGACAAATAGGGGGTAGAGATCGATGAAGTCGGAGGGATTGATGCCGCCATTGCTCAGCAGACTTTCCATGCTATAGAATTTCTTGCGGAATTCGGCGGCCTCCTTATAGACCCTGGCGACCCTGCATTGGGTGAAGCCGGCATTGAAGTCCACGGCGGGATAGCGCTCCGCATTGAGGGTCACGTGGATATTTCGCATTCGGCAGTGGTCAAAGACAGCTGCATTATGCACCTGGTCATTGCCCCTTTCGGACTGAAAGGCGACGATGATCTATCGCGGTTTTTCTCGCCCGATTTTAGCGGCTAGACGCCAGTGAAATTGTGAGGTGTGGGGCACGGCGATGGAGTCGCACTGCCTCATGCGAAATCCGCAATCGATCTTGGTCTTGCTATGGATGGTCTTATAGAGGCGCAGCTTCTTTTCGTCGGAGGGGATGATGTGGGGGACGAACCAGGAGACCTTGCTCAAGTGCACTCTGGCGACGTCGTTGACGGCGGCGGCTCGGAGGATGGCATTTGATCCGAATCGCGCACCAGGGAGACCTTGAGCTTGAATCCGTAGACGATCTTATCGTAATCCTCGGCAAAGCCAAAGACGTGCTTGAGCGGGATGGAGAAGGAAAAGGATCCCTTATTGGCTGGCTTTGTGCTGCGAATCCAACGTTATCTGCCTCGGCATCGGTCGTGGAGTCTTTGAACCATAGTTGGTTGAGGCCTTGCGATTTGGAGAAGTCGTCGGGGTACGTCAGCATTCCTAGCATGGTGGTGGCGATGCCGGGGTCGTTGAGGTGCTCGATCTGCTGGCCGGAGAGTCGGTAGCTGATGCTACGAAAGAGATACATGGCACCGTTATGGACGAGCGATACCAGATCGGCCTCGGCATACGCGGTGCCATCATTCTTCTGAAGTCGACCTTCAATCAAGAGATAGCTTTCGGCGGGGTGGAGGAAGAGATCCTGGGTCTCGATATTGATGCGTATCTCTGCGCCGGCATTAATCAGCTGCGCCCCGGCTTGAGGTTCGTATTCGTGAACCTGATACTCCTGGAGACTTTCATCGAAAGTCAGTCCTTCGGTGATAGTGAGCATATCGGCCATCATATATTTATCTATAGCGATGGACGAAGTCGTGGATGGTGGCGATGCCACTGCCCGAGATAAGATTATTGAGACGGGCCTGCTGCTGCGAAGTCCTCTTGGACTTGGCGGGTGGTGCTGGAGGAGTCTTCTTGCGGGTCACTCGACGGACGACGTGGTCCACCGCCTTGCTCGCACCTTTCTCCACGCCTTTCAGGGCTGCATTGGAGGCGACGCTCACGGCCTTGCTACCCAACGTCTTGGCAGTGGAGGAGGTAAGCACCCGTCTGGCAAGATTGGCGATGGTATCGAAAAGGCCTCGTCCGCCGACGGCATACCTCCGGCGATAACTGTGATTCACTACTAAAGGCATCGTAAATTTATTTAGAGGAGCTTTCGATGCAGCTTCTCGTACTCATCCCTGCTGATATGACCGGACTTCCTCATGGCGTCGAGGATGGCCACGATATGGTTGCACACCCCATTATTTCCAGCCTGGTAGGCGGCAGCGCAAAGATCGAGACGGTACAGCAATTGGTCGAAGCATGTGTACCCTACTCCCATACTTATCTTGCTTATATAGGTACGAGACGATCTCCTTCCATTTCCGGCTTTTACTAGCCTTGGGGGTCTGCGAGAGTTCAGAGTTGCCTTGGTACATAGCATTGCATGCTCGGAGGATATCGCCATAGGTATTCAGGTCCTCCACCTCGAAATCTCCGGGATGCTTCATGACCATGAGCTCCCATAGACCGGGGGTACCCTTATAACGCTCGTCATCGCCGAAGATATCGTTTCTATCGAAGGTGACTGGCAGACTCCCAGTCATGATGGTACCGTCTTCCACTCGCAATCCAAAGGTATGGTCGGCCTGGGGAGTCATACTGAGCTAAAGATAGTGGGTTGCTTGCGGACCGAGGTTGGTTCTCGATACTTGCTCGATGGGTAGTGGGTCGTCGTCGCCCTCAGCGGCAGGGGTAGGAGGGGGAAGAGCAGGCACCGGGACGGGCAGAGCTAGTGGGATATCTTCGATCTTTTTGGTGATCTGGGAGGCGGTCTCCTTTTGCGTCTTGAATATCTTGGAGAGGTTGCGGCTGAGTCCGATCTTATCTAGGCGACGCTGCATATCGCTAGCCTGGATGCTGCGCTTGGTCTCCTACAAGTCCCTAGCAAGCGCCTCACGCTGCTTGGGGTCGTGATCTTGATGAACGTCATTTATTTATAGCATCGCCAACGCCCCTAAGCGTTGGATCGAACGCCCCTAAACGTTGAATCGATCGCCCCTAAGCGTTGGATCGATCATCCCTAAGCGAGGAATAGTATCTGCCAGCGTTGAGGAAGCTCATATGAGCCGCCCATGCGGCAATCTGAGGAGCAGAATGGTTTGCGGGATCTTTTTACGCCTTTGAGGCGATTGTACTCCCCCACCATCCGGACTTTTACGCCCGACCAGAGGGTGGCAAATTTTGGTACGTATATGGTCTCCTCGTGGATACGGTGCAAAACCTTGCCGCGGGCAATCTTAGCACCACACCGCCAGCATGCCTCGGGGAAAAGCTTCGAGTGCCTCTTGCATTTATCACTGCCCGATATGGATGGGTATGTGCACTGGTGGCCGCGGACGGTCTTGATGCAGCACGGCGGGCCGGCCGACTGCCGAGGTCCTTCCTTTGAAATCCTGATCATCGATGCGGTGGTACCACTCAGCACCGCATCTATTGCAGCCGTAAATAAGCACACGCTCCCACTCGAGCTCGCATTCAGGGGTGGTCGTGAGGGCTTGGGAGCAAACTCCCGATCCAAGTCCCGTTGATTCTCCAGGAAAAATTCCTACAAGTGATCCATTCTTTATCTTAGACTCGATAGAACTCATCTAGATTGCATCGATACTTTCCCGCCGTCCTGGGACTCGTGAGATCGATGGTCATGAATCCGTGAGGCTTAGACCAGCAGTGGTTGCATAGGGCATCGAACTGAGCCGGGGTGAGATCGCTGCAATGGTCCCGGCGGATATGATCGCGATTCTTGGCATCCTGCTCGAAGAGGCAGATGAAGTTGACATTCTCCCGGATCGATTGCCGCGGCAGCTTGAAGTAATTTTGGCAGAGGTAGAAGCAGTCCACGTTATTATGGCGACCGCGCACGTAGTAGTCTTCGCACTTGTTTTGCTTGCTCAGCATCAAGTCGTCAAAGACTATGAGATTTTTGCAGATGGGGTCGAGCTCTCGAGGATTGGGCACGTCGCTCACCTGCTCGAAGAAGAAGGGCTCGATACCGCTTGGCTTGGATGGTGGCTTCATCACATCCACCACGTCGACCAAAGAATGAGGATAGCGATCCTTGATGGAGAGAAGGTCGCGGATATCGTCTTTCGAAAACCCTTTCCCCAGCGCCCGCTGCAGTAGCTGGTAGATGGGCAGGTAGATTTTCCGAAGACGTAGAGTCAATTGTAGTCGATCCATCCATCGCGCAGGAGGAGGTTATTCAGCAGCGTCGTCTTGCCGCAGTCCGATTTCCCGATGATCAGACCTCGGATGGATCGTTGAGGGAGGAGAAAGTGGTTATGCCGACGACTCGCGGTGGGCTCATCGTAGGTGAGGTCTTCGACTTCCATTTATCTATATAAAATGGCAATGTACTGCTTGAAGTGCAAGAGGAAGGCGGAGACGAATAATCGCGCCGTTATCACGAGCAATGACGGACGGCGGCGGCGGAAGGTGGAGACCTGCGCGGAGTGCGGTACGCGAAAGTCTCAGTTCATCAAGACGGAGGAGGGCGCCGGACTCATGAATAAGCTGATCAATCGGATGCCCTTCGAGATGCATCTGCCGGGGCATAATTTCACCGATCCGGGGACCAGACTCAGCCAGCGACTGAATGCCGACGGTACTCCCAAACCTTGGTCGAGGCCCGTCAATCGAGTCGATGAGGCCGCCTATCGCCACGATCTTTGCTATGCCAAGCACAAGGATACGGCCGTACGCAATTCGATCTGCGATAAGACGATGCTAGCCTCCCTCGATGCCATCCCCAATCCCACTTCGCGTGAGCGCTTCGAGCGTGGCATCGTCAGACCTATCATCGGTACCAAAGCACGATTTGGGCTGGGTGTGGGGGAAAAAGTACGATGGTCGGATGAGCTAGCCGAAGAGCTGCATAAGCCAGTCCGACGCAAATTTCAGAAGCGTCGCGTGGTGGTAGGTGGTGTGGACAAGACCTGGGCTGCCGATCTCGTAGATATGAGCGCCTTCTCCCGCGATAATCGAGGCTTCAAGTACCTCTTGAGCATCATCGACGTCTTTTCCAAGTACGGCTGGTTGGTGCCGCTCAAGGATAAGAAAGGTGCCACGGTGCGAGATGCCTTCCGCATCGCACGCCCGAGAAGCTATGGACCGATAAGGGGACCGAATTTTACAACTGTGAGGTGAAGGATCTGCTCCAGAAGCACGACGTTGAGCTCTACTCCACCGAGAACGAAGAGAAGTCGAGCGTGGTGGAGCGCTGGAATCGCACCATGAAAGAGAGGATGTTCAAGTACTTCTCGGCCAATTCCACGCGCACCTACCTTCCCGTCTTGGACGATCTCGTCTGCCAGTATAATACCAAAAAGAATCGATCCATCAAGATGACCCCCACAGCCGCCAGCTAGAAAGAGCATGAGACCAAGGTCTTCTGGAACCTTTACGGAGACCTCCCTCCCATGAAGCTGCAGCGATTCGACGTTGGCGATAAGGTCCGGATCACCAAGAAGAAGGGCACCTTCGAGAAAGGATACACCCCGCGCTATACCGAGGAGGTCTTTACCATCGCCCAGGCCTTGAGTACTCAGCCACCCACCTATCGTCTCAAAGACTACGAGGGTGAGGAGATCCAGGGGTCCTTTTACGAGCCCGAGCTCCAGCGCACCGACCAGGATATCTATCGCATCGAGAAGGTCTTGCGCCGGCGGACCCTGGGAGGATGAAGGAAATCTACGTCAAGTGGAAGGGATATTCCGCCACCTTCATCTCCTGGATCAAGGAGTCCGACTTGCAATAGTATCAAGCTTTCTCGCCCTCTCAGTCAGGACGGGAAAGGTTGCTTAGGTTACCCCAATAGCTCCTTAATCCTATCAATGTCTGCTTCCTCTTCAGACACAGCATCTAGCTCACGCCGTGACCTACCTCCCTTAATCTTTAGCTCGAGATCGCTCATTCTACCGGTGAGATTCATGACGAGGTCCTGCCAATTCTTTGCATACCATCCTTTGGTCACCGGCTCATCCGCGCTGGGAGATTCAAGATCGAGTGACCCCGCATATCTATATTACCAATCACTGCGCCGCCCACCATGGGTAAGCACTTAGCCACTTCTTTTTCGATACGGTCAAGGCGTTTCTTCTCCGCCTCTAACGCCTTCGAGGTTACTTCGAGCGCCGCCTCCAGCTCATCGATATCTGTCATACCATCTTTCAACTGTAGGTTGACCCAGCGCTTCGTCACGGCGTCCGAGCTGTCCTGGAGCAACCCCAAGCTAGTGATGCGATGATCATTCATATTGAGGTCCTGGAGCATCCGCCAGACGGGCATACGCTTCCTTGAGTGAGATTCAAACTTATCCATTTATCTACAGTCCGAAGATCACCTCCTCGAGCGTCCGACCTTCCGATAGGAGCTTCAGTACGTGCAGGCAAAAGTGTCCACAGACCACGTCACCGCGCCGCTGCAGCTCGTCGGTATTATATCGAATTTCCGGCCGCAGATAGTCGAACATCTCGTTGGGTGGAGGTAGGCCGTAAGGGTCGAAGTAGACTTTGAGTCCTCCACGCTTATGCCACCACGTCTAGTGCGTGTCGGGGCCATCGCGATCGTCGTGATTCAGGATGCCGCACTCGGTGAGTTGGGGGTTGGGTGGTAGGGCATCGCGCATGAATACTCCTCTGAATCGAGGGATGCCTAGAGCCTTGGCAACTTCGTCGAGCTCTACGTTGGAGAGGGGCTTGTGGGGGAGGAGGATGCCGTGCATGCCTATGCTGCTCATTTATCTAGGTATGGGCATTCGCACCCGTCAGAGCCTGCCATGTGCAGAAGAGGAGAGATCCGCACCCGTCAGAGCCTGCTAAGTGTGGGATGGGCATCTGCACCCGTCAGAGCCTGCTAAGTGCGAAATGGGCAACCACACCCGTCAGAGCCTGCTAAGTGCAGAGGGGTGGTGAGGAGAGGGGCCCCACCTCAGTCTCGGGCGATTCGATCGTGTCCGTGGGCGAGGGTGCTAATGCCGTCTGGTAGGATGTGGCGCTTGTCGTCTTTGGCGGAGAGAGCGATCTTGTTGATCTCCTCCGTGAAGATCTGATGACTCCGGATATTCATCGGGCGGTGGATTTCCTGCTGGGTGTCGAGGAATCGATTGTAGTCCTCGAAGGCGATGCTGCGCTTGATGACGCTCTTCGTGACTCCCTTCGCCTTCTTGGTGGTTCCGTCGTCACCCACCTTGAAGGCATATAGCTTCGCCCGGAGCCCCACGAATTCGGGCATGACCTTGCCGCCGCACTCGTCCTTGAACATCCCGATGACCTTCTTATTCGCGCCGATGGGGATGTCGGAGGGATGCTCGGTGGGGTAGTTGGACGTATCGAATTTGGCCTGGACGTGTGGCGCGATATCCTTGTAGAAGTCTGCGGTCTGGATCACGTAGGCCAAGCTGTCGGTGTCGGTGAATAGCAGCCGGGCCTTATCGCCGTACGTCTTCCTCACGAATCCGTAGTGGAAGTCGTACATCAGGAGCTTCGAGATATCCAAGATGAACGCTCCCAGGTAGATGGGCTTATCGAACTTCAGCTTGGTCTTCTTCATATGGACGGCTGCCATATTCTCTTTGAAGACGACGCGGCGATCGAAGTTGGGTTGGCCACGAGCTTCAGGGCCTGCTTCTCGGTGGTGACTAGCCTGACGTCGACGCGCTTCCGGATATTTTCCATCGTTTTGCCGAAGACTGATTTATTCATGAGCTTAAACAATTCCTTCTCGGAGTCGGTCTTGGCCGCGGCTCGAAGTTTCGTATTCAGCTCGATATATGGCTTGAGCCAGAGCGATTGTCGGAACCCTATGATGCGGTGGACTTTGGCGAGCTTCATGCCCATGGATAGGTAGAGCTTGAGATTCCTGTAGTGAAGGGCATATTTGACGCGCTTGCTCAGATGAGGCACCAGTTTACGTACCTGGTCAATCTCCACGTTTTCCGGCGCGAGAGGGTAGTCGTTTTGGGCGTCGTGAAGATCTTGGGGATATTCTAAATCACATTCCACCATGGCGCCGTAGTCTAGGTCGTCGGGATACTCCAAGACCTTCTCGATCTCCTCCGGCTCCATCCACACGTGGGAAGGGGTTGCGCCATCGCCCAACCGTAGAGGTTGTTGGCGTCGAGGTAGGTGAGATACTTGGTGGGTTGGGAGTTATCGTTGTCAGCCATGTAGGGATTGTTGGCCTTGCCGTGGCGGTGGGAGATCATGGAGACACCTCCCTCTGGTTGCCCTCTCGATCATCAGCAGCATGTCCGGATCGGAGAGCAGCTCCAATCTGACCCCGGTGGTTTTGAGGGCCGCGTCGTGTGCTAGCCCGGGGGACGTGAAGTAGTGGGCAGGATCGAGCCCATAGTTTCCCATGCAGATGTCCCTGAAGTCTTCGAAGACGTCCTCCAGTATGGCTACCGAAGCATTCCCGAACCGCCTTGAATTTATCGGGCGTGAGATTCTTCGCCAGATTTTCCAGGGAGCTCAGCATGAATCTGCACGAGTCGATGAACCTCATCTCCAGGCCATCGTCTAGCTGCTTCGAGAAGCTGATATATTTCTCGTCTGTATTCGGGATGCAGGTGATCTTCCCCCCGTCGAACTCCTTCACGAAGAGATGGGCATCGTACCCATTCAGGTTGTGAAGCACGATGGGCACGTGCTTCAGAAGTTGAAAATCTAGGTTGCACTGGTTGTGTGCCGCGCCCTGATATTTGCCGGTGAGGTGGTCGTGGTCTCGGACCTTATCCCCATCCAATGCACCGCCGCAGATGTGGCAGTGCGTGCTTGCTTCGAAGCTCTCCTTATCCTCGCCGCTCATCACCATCGGCTTCTTCTCCTTGCATATCTTGCTGATCGCCCGCACTTCCTTCTCCACGCATTGGACGAACTGCTTGGCCGCATCCTCCCCAAAGTAGACGACCGACTCCTTGTAGTCGCCGTGAGCATACTTCACGCGATAGCAGAAACCTGACGGCCGGTGCTGCTGAAACTGCTTCATGTAGGACTTGGTCGGGTCGGGCCGGCAGGTATCGATCTTCTCCGTGAAGCATTCAAAGTCCGCATAGATCACGAATGGGACTCTCATCAGCTTCTTGTGGTTGTGGAAGGTTATGGTGGACCCTTCTTCCGGCATCTCGATCCTGACCGCATTCTTCTGGCTGCAATATTCCATGTGGTCGTCCAGGATATCCTGCCTGGAGAAGTGGCTGAGGCACCTACGGCAAAAGTAAAATGCCTCTTTGTGACCGGTCACTTGGGAGGTTAGGAATCGAGAGAGGCTCTTGATCCAGCAGTAATGCTGCTTGCCTTCGCGGGTCAGGAAGAGAAGATCTGCGTGGGTGGGGCCCGTATTCTTAGATATCCTGAGGGAATATACCTGGAGATCCTCTTCCTCATCCTCACCCTTCTTTACGCCGTCGAAGCCAAAGACGTTGACGTTGATGGAGGCATTCTGCCTCTCGAATTTATCGATCGCCTTGAGCGAGACCGAGAAGTCGATGCCTTCGAATTTTAGCTCATCCTCCCATCTCTTGTACTGAGCTACGCGGTATGCATGATTGCCATCTACTTCATCCTGATGCAGGGCTGCCAGCACCGCCCACTGGAAGCAGCGATCATCCTCATTTTTCACATTGACGATCGCCTTCTCTTTCGCGAGTGCCGATGGAGTTGGTATGTAGGAGCTACCCGCGAGCGGCTTGAATTGGTTGAGATGGATATCTAACTTCTCGATGTGGCCGAAGGTCCACCCGCTCCCTTCGCGCATATATCTAGCCATATTTTCCTTGATCTTCTCCATCATGAACGCAATCTCCAATTCAAGGTCAGATGACTGCGTGAGGGTAGCAAGGGCTGATCGAAAGTAGAGGGTGACGTAGGTATTCTCTCCGGTCGCGGGGTTGGTTTTCACCAGCTCTGCTAGGAGCACTAAGTGCACCTTCAATCCCTTCTTTTGGATGAGTGCATCGGAGATGGTGCTGGTGAGGGTGCTCCGACTTACCTTCAGAAAAGTGACCATGTCGTGCGGCTTTGCATGTTCGATGACGACCGTGCCAAATACGCCATTCAGTGCCTGGCGCCTATCGGTGATCTTGATCTCATCCTCAACTGAGGCGCTTTTGATGTCCTCTTCCACCAGCTGGAGCAGATGGTCTCTCTTGAGCTGGGAGTAATTTGTGAGGTCACGATTCTTTGCTAGCGCTTTGAGCTGCTTCTTGCTGAAGACTTCCTTGCGGGCAAATTTACGAGTGGTTTTCTCCTCGATGAGCTTTAGCAAAGCCTCCTGGTTCTTCCTACTGAACCCCCTCAGACCCTCATCCTTGGCTATTTGACGGCGGGTCTTCATGGTCTCTTTTACCACCATCTTACCCTCCACTGGGATGACCTTCTCCTGCTGCTGACGTGGTTGCTTGCTTTGCCTCCAGCAGAGACCATCTTCCCGGGCTTGCTCTTGCATAATTGCCCCTTCTTCCTCTTGAGTGGGACGCCGCAGGTGGTCTTCTGCTCCCCTGGTTGATGCTCAAATCGCGGCTTCATTGGCTGCGCACCGCAATGTTGGCACTGCTGGGTATGCTCATCCATCTGCGTCACGTTGGGGACATTGAAGCACTGCTGCTGTCTTTTGGGGGTTGGGGTTGGAGAGAGATCCTCCAAATCTTCTTCATTCCCCAGAAAGAAATCCTGGTAGCGATTCATATTATCACTACTGGATTCCATCCCTTTATTTATTTCAATCTGGGGCACACCTCTCTTTAAGGTGTCCACATCCCCACTATCCTCTGGGGCGACCTGACTTATGCTCTGTACGAAAGCCATAATTCTTGTATTTACCCTATACTCAATAGGGATGCCGTCCGTTTGCATCTGGCCGTCGGGGTTGGGGGTCCTATGCAGGATTTCCCCTTGAAAAGTGGGGGTGGTGTAGAATCCCCCTTTTTACACTACTTATAAGATAAAAGATTAAATAAATCTCTGAACAAAACTTTAAACTCCATCAAACAAAAATTTGGATTATCTTTGAACGTTTCAAACCAAGATTTTAAATATAAATTACTCAATTTTTGGGAAAATAAAACACTCAAAGAACTTGAAAACATCAGAATAAATAAAACATGCAAGTTGCATTTTTTTTCAGCAACATTCTTAACACTTTTAAATTTCAATGCTACTTATAATTTCCACTTTCACTCTTTCAAAAAACATAGATATCACAGTGCCTCAATACAGAGACAAGTCGATACAATGGTACTCCCCGCAACCAACACTTTTGTAAATGTTGTCCATCAGAAATTGAAACTGAAAAAAAATTTTATACTACATTGTCCAAAATACCAAAATTCAAGAAATAGTTGCAATGAATTATTCAAAAATATAACTAATGAAGACGATTTTATCAGAGCGATCCGAAAGATACTCTGAAAACAAAACATATATGCCAGTACTTAACAGAATCAAATAACATACGTAATGCATAATTAAATCATTATGCCCTATATATCATACACAGTTTATGCAATGCATCATTGTATTATTATTGTATTGTATTATATCATATTATATTGTACTCGATGCTCGCCAACATGTATGGTTTTTTATCAATAAACTATTTGATTTGATTATCTCGTATGATTTAAAGGTGACCGCACGCAAACAACAGAACAATAATTTAAGAAAAGCTTTTGGATGTTGTTTTGAGGATAATTACG
The DNA here is from genome assembly GCA_028015205.1 of Mytilisepta virgata. Taxonomy (NCBI): domain Eukaryota; kingdom Metazoa; phylum Mollusca; class Bivalvia; order Mytilida; family Mytilidae; genus Mytilisepta; species Mytilisepta virgata. The sequence continues at coordinate 76,463,894 of CM051517.1, forward strand.
AAGTTTGGTTCTGTTGTTTAAATGCGGCCTCACTGAAAAAAAATGAAATCTATGTTTTGGGTTAGACTCCATTAATTATCCTCAGTTTCAGAGAAATGCACCCCCCTCCCCCAGAATTTGATTAATTATTACAGTTAGTTTAATGTTGAATGAAAGAGGATAGATCTTAGTTTAATAAAATACGAAAACATTAAGTGATTTTGCTTTTGACAACAAATGGGAGGTAAGAAACTGGGACATATGTATTCACATGTGGTGTGTAAAATTGTGACAGGGGTAATAGAAACCTGAACTGGTAAATTAAATTGCGGAAAAAAGAGCCGGAAAAGTATACCTGGTTTTTTCACATATGTAATGGATTTTTATGCAGAATCTGAAAAATTAAGCCTCAATTGGATTGAAACGCTGCATCAGACCTCAATTTTAAGCCTATATGGAGTATATTGAACATTTTTAAAGCTTTTTTATGAATTTTTTTTTTGAAATGTTGCTATGCCAACTAGGTTTCCATGGCTATTTTTTATTTATTTTATCATGATTGAAACAATGCTAACATAATGGCCTTTCAGAATATATATACATGTATATGGGTATTATTTACTCTGAAGATGGCACAAGACATGTCATTTGAAAATGGTACTATTAATTACTGCTGTCACAAAAGCTTCTTAACCAGGGTTTTATCAGGGATAAGTTGATGTCATCACCTAGGAAATTTTACGGTCGTAACCACGAATTGATTGACCATTACAGTGTTCCAATATCCAAGATGATGTTGGATCTGTTCCCACTGTCGTACCCTTTCATGTGCCTCCACCGATTTGTGACTTCCCCCGGATTGACTTTGTTGAACTTCACTACGGTGCCGTATTCGAAGCAGGAACTGCTTACCCTTCCGGAGCATCTGGGTTCGCTCCTGGTTTTTATAGGAGTTCGTGTTGTTCATTGTTTTTTAGTTTTCTGTGTTTATTTGTTGCGTTTGTGGTTGTTCATTTGTCTTCCCGGGTTTGTCTGTCCAATGGATTACGTTTTTTATTGCTCCTTACGTATATTTGGTTGCACTCCACAAATTAATAGTACCATTTTCTATGTGAAGTGAGCTAACAAATGTCATGGTCTTGTGCCATCTTCAGAGTAAATAATACCCATATACATATATATATATTCTGAAAGGCCATTATGTTAGCATTGTTTCAATCATGATAAAATAAATAAAAAATATCCATGGAAACCTAGTTGGCATAGCAACATTTCAAAAATTGTCATAAAAAAAGCTTTAAAAATGTTAAATTTCACTCCACTTTGGCTTAAAATTGAGGTCTGATGCAGCGTTTCAATCCAATTGAGAATTAATTTTTCAGATTCTGCATAAAATTCCATTACATATGTGGGAAAAAAAAGGTTTACTTTTCCGGCTCTTTTTTTCGCAATTTAACTTACCAGTGCAGGTGCCGATTATCACTGTCAAAGTTTTACACACCACATGTCAATTCACAAGTCCCAGTTTATGACCTCCCATTACTTGTCAGAAGCAAAATCAGTTAATGTTTTCGTATTTTTTTAAACTAAAATCTATCCTCTTTCAGTCAATATTCCAATTTTGAGGTTAAGACATTTATTATTTATCTATCATGTAGTCAAACTTTACCAACTCTAATAATTAATAAAATTCTGGGGGTGCATTTCTCCGAAACTAAGATAATTAGTGGAGTGTAACCTTAAAGAGTACTTTTATAACTTTTTTTTTCAAAGAATGGCCAATTTTATTATTCTTCAGGTCTTTACGAATTCAAAACTGTCTCATTTATCAAAATATGACTTATAATAAGTAAATAATACCTATTTCAAATATTCATAGTGACTCGGTAAATGGGAAGTAATTCACTAAAATTTACAAGAAATTCAAAATGCAAAAATTCTTGTTCTATGGTGACTATTTTGAGCATTTCATCACTTGAAAAGACTTTTTACAGAAATAATTTGTTCGATTCAGCTTTTGAATGCACAATCCACAAGCTTTTTACATATATTTAGCTTTTCACTAAATGACATGAAAGGAGATAGCACCCCCCCCCCCCCCCCCTTGTTTTTTCATTGTAACCATATTAATGGTATTAGAAATCTTTGGATAAAATTTGCAAACCTATGAATTGTAAGATAATCAAATCAAAATATTTTTCAATATAAATACTTGTCTCCTTGCATATAAAATGGGTGGTGGAAATTTTTTCTCTCACAATACTGCATATAAACTATAGTCCTGCCCTTATGTTGTATCATTGTGGATTGTTAAAAATACATAATGTGGTTGCTAAGGACATATGAGAACAATTACATAACAAAAGATAGCCTTTATATTTAAATTTTCAACAGTCAAAAATAAAATCATTAAATAAATGAACAATTTAAAGTATTTCATGGGTATATATTGCCCTCTAGGTTGCTACTGATAGCCTTAAAGGTTGCACTCCACAAATTAATAGTACCATTTTCTATGTGAAGTGAGCTAACAAATGTCATGGTCTTGTGCCATCTTCAGAGTAAATAATACCCATATACATATATATATATTCTGAAAGGCCATTATGTTAGCATTGTTTCAATCATGATAAAATAAATAAAAAATATCCATGGAAACCTAGTTGGCATAGCAACATTTCAAAAATTGTCATAAAAAAAGCTTTAAAAATGTTAAATTTCACTCCACTTCGGCTTAAAATTGAGGTCTGATGCAGCGTTTCAATCCAATTGAGAATTAATTTTTCAGATTCTGCATAAAATTCCATTACATATGTGGGAAAAAAAAGGTTTACTTTTCCGGCTCTTTTTTTCGCAATTTAACTTACCAGTGCAGGTGCCGATTATCACTGTCAAAGTTTTACACACCACATGTCAATTCACAAGTCCCAGTTTATGACCTCCCATTACTTGTCAGAAGCAAAATCAGTTAATGTTTTCGTATTTTTTTAAACTAAAATCTATCCTCTTTCAGTCAATATTCCAATTTTGAGGTTAAGACATTTATTATTTATCTATCATGTAGTCAAACTTTACCAACTCTAATAATTAATAAAATTCTGGGGGTGCATTTCTCCGAAACTAAGATAATTAGTGGAGTGTAACCTTTGTCCTTTTTTTATGGAGTCTAACCTTGAGCGGTCAAATAATATGGCATCAGTTTTGTCAAATACGCACCGGAAGTAATCAGATAGCAAGCAGACGAACGAAATCAGTCGGACTGTCAAGTCAATAATGGCGTCGATTTTATTTACAGAGTCACGTGACTTTTCATTTGAAAATGGGTCATTTTTTGTAACGTCAATCACCTGCCGGTTTTTTTGGCCATACATGACGTATAGTTTGAGTTGGGTCTAAGGGGTGGTATTAAACGGTTTCTGAGAATATTTTCTTTTCATATTACTTTAAAACAGATATTTTTAGCGTGCTTTTCCTACAAAATTTTACAATCAAAGTTGGCAATGATGCCGACGATTTTGTCACCGTTGGTCAGAAAAAGGACAATTTCTTCATTGTCAGATCTCAGGACGGGGATTTTTAAATCGGAAAAGATGTGCTGTTAATTTTCTGACGAACGGTTCAAATATTTCCCCGCAAAACCGAGTGAAACGCAATTCGAGCGAGCTTTTTCTGTGTAAATTACGTGATAAAGGGGGATAATCAACGTTGACGTTGTCAATAAAATGTAAATAAAGAAGGTATGAAGGTAACGATCGATCAAAAAAGGAAATATAAATAGGTTTCCCGCTTGATTGTCAAATGATATAATAAATATGTGTCAATAAACATTTAACAACCCATATTTAGGAATAAATAATGAACCAGGGAAAAAAAGGGGGGGTGGTCAGGCAGGTGCTTCCACTTACTTCCATCATTTTCTTTTGGAGGGGTTCATAAATTTTCTGTTGAATGGTAGAATGTGCACAAATGAATTTAAAATTATTTTCCATAGAAATTAACACATGAAAGCCTGTGGAGAAGCTGAAGTACTGCTATAGGTTTATTTGAGTAATGACAAATGTTTATAGTTTTTTTTTTTCAAAAACAGGTCTGAATAAATTTTTTCACTTTAATTTTTAAAATTACTTGCTCAAATTTCTACTTAAATGGCTTGTGCATTTTGCAATGTGGAAACTATTAAATAATGGATTTTTGTCTTTATCAGGACCTAAATTGTGAGCTTTTGGTTAAAAAGTAACAAATAAAAAAAAAATCAGTGGAAAAAAAAAGAAAATTTTATTCAAATTATCCTTATCCATTACTCAATTGTGAAAAACTGTAAGGATCTGACATGGACAGATTTATTTTTGCCAGCAAATCACATGAATCATATGCATATATTCTTTTCAACAAAAGGAAATTTTACATTTGTACATTAATTTATGCCTTCTCAATCTTGTTTTTCATGAATTAATATTTATTGTATTGATTAAGAATAATTATTATTGTTTTTTGTGTATTTGACCTATTTCATCCCCTATAGTGCCAAAATTGTTTTAAAAAAATATACATGTGATTTTATAGACCAATTTCTCATGTTTATTTTTGAAAAATTTTCTGACTTTCCAAGTAAAAAGTAAAAATCTGGACATGAACATGAATTAAAAATCATGATTAAAAATCATGAAATAACAAAATAAAATCATATGTATAAGAAAAACTTTAATATGGCAATATAACCCAAGATCCTGGATTTTGAAATTAAAGGCAAAGCACAAAAAATAGAAATTTTCAACAGAACTTAAGTTAATAGGTCTATTAATGCATAATAAATATGTGTACATAACATGGTGAAATTCAGGTGAATGTAGTGAATATTATTTGAATAAGAGATCACAACCAAAATATAATAAAACTGAAAACTATACCTTGTTTGAATCATAGACTATTCTAACAAAATAGTCCCAGATGACACCAGAGGGTAAAAAAAATTAAATCATAAATGAAAAGAAATTAGATAACCTTTAATTACTTACAAGTGGTTATAAAATTTGAACTTGAGTTGTAGATATTACAAGATTACTATTTTGACTATAATTTTAGAAATTATACACATAAAGACATATATGAAAATCATACAATATTTTCCATCCAAAGTAAAAAAAAATACACCTAAAATATATGTTTTGATATACAATTTATTTACTAATAGTTTTCCTGTACATTGCCAATGATAAATAAATAAAACTGGTAGCTCATAGGTTGAGTATTTATGCCTAATTTCACAATATTGTAAAGACTAAAAGTGTTCCAATACTATTTATTCAAATGTTGTCAGTGAATCTGTTTGTTTTTAATTTTTTTATCTTATTTTTAAAAAAAATCATCTCATCATGGATTTTCTTCTGCCCATAATGTAACCTATTAGATGAACCGGAGTAAAATTTAAAAAAAAAACCAAAATGGGAAGGGGACTTTCCAGGTGACTGATCTTTGAAAATAGACAATCCTTTAAAATTTTATGCAGAAAATTGAATATCCAATATTAAAAAGATACTTCAAACGTGTCATTTTGTGGAAACAAGAAAAAACACACTTCATTTCTTTGCATATTTTGATACCTATGGATATCGAGTAAGAACTATGTAACGGAGTCTCGGGACAGCCTTTTTAACTTGCAAATGAAAGACCCGATACTATATCTATTTGCAAAACAAAACATTATAGGCTCCTCCCAGTGAAACGGTAAACGAGCGAGATCTGTTCATTGGCTAAAAAGTGGCAACGTGTGTCGCCGGCCATTTTGAGGTGCGCAAAAATACTCACTTTTGATGTCTCATACGTTCATAATTTTCAGTGTCAGGTGAATCCAATAGGCCAGGGTGTTAACAAAATATTTTTTACACATATTTCCATCCATGTTATTTGAAAGTCAAAAACTAGCACAACGATATTTACACATTTCACACCCGTCATGTCAATCAAAAATTCGAGGCGGGACTAAAAGCGCCATCTAGTGTAAAAAATTCTGAAATTATCTCCACCTGTTTCTCTGTAAATAGAATGCACTAGCGTAACGGTCAAAATGGCACTTGGCGGTCCGACTGAATGATCATCATGGAATGGATTAAAATCATTGATTTTGAACACGTATTAAAGTGAAAAAAGTGTGGAGCAAAACACATGATGAAGCAAGGTGTTTTAACTGACTGGAGACAAATGTATTTGTGATAAAAGCATTCTTTTTATAATAAACAACTCAACTGGAAAAGTTGACAAAATACGAAAGTACAAGTTGTTCAATCTTATCTTGCCTCACCATTATTAAAGCTAAAATTACCCAAAAGAAGACTTTGAATTTAACATTTTTACGGAGCTCGGATATTGTTTAGTTCATTGTTCAGATTTCACACATGAAAGAGAATAGGATATTGTTTAGTTCATTGTTCAAATTTCACACTTGAAAGAGAATAGCAGCGTTAGTAGTGAGATTATAATAATCAGTCATGGTAAAAATGTGAGACTGGACAATTCCACCCGAGGGTTCACATTTTCCAGTCAGAAACGAGGCTTGCCGAGTTTCTGATGATAGAAAGTGTGCATTGTTACGTCAAGGTAGGTCATGTGATGTGAGATGCATGAATCTCACACTGGTGTCTCACACGGAATATAACTGTCAGAAAGACATAGAAATGTGAGAATATAATAATCAGTCATGGTCTAAGATGTGAGATGGGACAATTCCACCCGAGGGTTCAGATTTTCCAGTCAGAAACGAGGTTCGCCGAGTTTCTGGTGATAGAGAATGTGAACCCGAGGGTGGAATTGTCAAGTCTCACATTTTTTACCATGACTATTATTTTTCTCACATTTCTCGGCCGAATATTTAAAGAAATAAACATGGCCGCCATTTCACGAAAATTCGCTCTATTAAACTAGACAACCTAGTGCAAAATAAATCACATATTTGAAAAGATCGTATGCATTTTGGTTTTGTACCAAAACTTTAAAAAGATATCTTTTAGGAGGCGCTTCAGGGGTTTTCAAATTGAAGCGATGTTAATTTCGACATTAACGTCGTACCATTTGTGCGAAGTTGTGTGTTTTCTGACGTTCTAGCATTGTGACGTGACGTTTTTCGAATTGTTACGTCGGTGTAGGTCATGTGATGTGAGATGCATCAATCTCACTGGTGTCTCACACGGAATATAACTGTCCCAAAACATAGAAATGTGAGAAAACTCTGTCAGTTATCATTGAGTAAACTTCTAGCGTTATCTTGATCTGCCAAGTGTTCCACCAAACCATTATCTCAACTTCTAACTTCTATTTTAACAGCTATCAAAACTGGCCTGCAAAGTTATTGTGAGACAAGCTATTCAAGTTGTGGTTTCAATCAAATGTGGATATAAATGTCCAAAGACTTAAAGGATATTTTACGATCTCGGTCCATTTCAGTCTGTAACAGCATAAAAACATTTGATTTCTCTACCCTCTCTACCACCATTCCTCATTCAGAACTGAAGAAGTTGAAAGATCTAATCCATCGATGCTTTCAAAATAAAAATTGCAACAACAGATACACATACTTTGTCATTGGTAGAGATAAATCATACTTTGTTAAAAACCACTCTAAATCTAACAAAAAATATACAGAGGACGAAATTATGCTGATGATTGAATTTTTGATCGACAACATATTTGTTCAATTTGGTGGACGTGTTTTCCAACAGACAATTGGCATTCCTATGGGTACTAATTTTGCGCCACTACTGACCGACTTGTTCCTTTACTCGTATGAGGCAGACTTCCTTGACGGACTTCTTAAGGAAAAACAGAAGAAGTTAGCCCGTACCTTTAATTTCAGCTTCCGCTACATAGATGATATTTTATCACGCAACAATTCACGTTTTGGGAATTTCTTACATCCCATCTATCCCAATGAGCTCGAAATTAAGGATACCACAGACACTGGCCAGTCTGCATCGTATCTTGACCTTCACCTCGAAATTGACACTAGAGGAAGGTTGAATACAAAACTTTACGACAAACGGGATGACTTTGACTTTCCAATCGTCAACTTTCCATTTTTGAGCGGAAATATTAAAGAAGCGCCGGCGTATGGAGTATATATTTCACAACTCATTATTCCAGAGCTTGTGACATATACATTGACTTCCTGGACAGAGCCCAGCTCCTGACAGAAAAGTTGCCCAGACAGGGGTATGTTACTCCTAAGCTGAAGTCATTCTTATTAAGGTGACAGGTACGTAAATGGATAATCTCACGGAATTTTATGAAATTTTGCATACAACTAGAGCATGAGGAACTGCACATGAACATCAAAAAAATGATATATATAACTTTTACACTTTCTGAGATATAGCAAATTAAATATCCGGAAAATAGTAGTACTAATATATAGAATACATCTAATATCGTAAAAAAGTTCAGCAATTTTGACTACAAATTAACATTTCTTGAAATCCTGTCCTACGAATTTTCTTTAAAAATGATATGTTTTTGTTACTGAAATTTCTGTTTAATTGATATAAAATTTATAAGGGGTCACCGAATTCGTTTTTTGAGTATGGATAGTTGAATCTGGTATACAGCGTGGAAAAGGCGCCGAAAACAGGGAAGTTTCCAGGATATTTGAAAGGGGGGCGTATAATAAAAACTGCTTTTGACCTTATGCTAAAAAACATAAAATAATTGTGAAATGCACCAATGTAACGGTTCCTGACTTGGAGTATGTATATTTTAGAGTATGTGTTTAATAAATGAATATGATAAATTGCCATATTCAATACAATATAAGCAGATCACGATAGTTTTTTTTTTTTTTTTTTTGAAAAGGGGGGTGGGGCGTACGCCCATTACGCCCTCACCTGGACCCGCCCCTGGAAAAGGCAAAAATTATCGTAACGTCGTAGCTCTAAATCTTATTTTTCGAGGTTTTTAGGTATGGCAAAGACACTTGGATGATTTATACTGCAAAAATGAATTCGGTGACCCCTATAGCTTTCATATCAATAAAACGGAAATTTTAGTGGCAATAACATATCAATTTTAAAGAAATTCGTAGGACACGTTTTTGAGAAAAGGCAATTTAAAGTAAAATTTTTCAATATTTTTTTGCGATATTTACGTGCATCCTATACATTTCTACTTCTTTCTACAGAATATTCAATTTGCTATATATCCGAAAGTATAAAGTTACTTATATATTTTTTCGATATTCATATACAGTTCCACATGCTCTAATTGCTTGAAAAATTTCATAAAAATCCGTGAGATAGCCCATTTACGTACCTGTAACCTTAAAGTTTTATTGGCGTCATCATTACTTGGTTGACAGGTATGAAAAAAGCGTTTCCCAAATGAAAATGGACCTGTTCCATTGATATTATCCCATCCTCATACCGGATTTGACATGGGCAGTATGGCGGGTGTCCTACAGGAAGCCGAGACTGCTTACTCTTCCGGAGGACCCGAGTCTACCCCCGGTTTTTTGGTAGGGTCCATGTTGTTCATATGTTTTTAGTTTTTAATTGTAGTGCATATATTGTTTTGGTCTTGTCTTCGCTGTTCTCCGATTTTTCTCTCCTTCGAATATCCCTTTGGTATTTCTTGACTTTACTTATTAATTATCTCAGTTTCAGAGAAATGTTATTAATTTTTAGAGTCGGTAAAGTCTGACTACATGATAAATAAATATAAATGTCCTAACCTCAAAGTTGTAGTATTGACCGAAAGAGGATAGATTTTAGTTTAGAAAAATACGACAACATTAACTGATTTTGCTTCTGACAAGTAATGGGAGGTAATAAACTAAGACTTGTGCATTGACATGTGGTGTGCAAAACTTTGACAGTGATAATCGGCACCTGAATTGGTAAGTTAAATTGTGGAAAAAAGAGCCGGAAAAGTAAACCCTTTTTTCCACATATGTAATGTAATTTTATGCAGAATCTGAAAAATTAAGCCTCAACTGGATTGAAACGCTGCATCAGACCTCAATTTTATTCCTAAGTGGAGTGAAATTGAACATTTTTAAAGCCTTTTTTTATGAAAATTTTTTAAATGTTGCTATGCCAACAAGGTTTTCATGGATATTTTTTATTTATTTTATCATGATTGAAACAATGCTAACATATTGGCCTTTCAAAATATATATACATGTATATGAGTACTATTTACTCTGAACATGGCACAAGACCATGACATTTGTAAGCTCACTTCACATAGAAAATGATACTATTAATTTATTGAGTCTAACCTATGTGCACACTTAGAACCAACATCGGGGAAAATGACGCTGGATATTTACATTTGAATTAAATTATAGGAACAACATACCCTCAAGGTGATAATAGCAGGTAAACGACACAAACAACCCCCCCCCCCCCCCTTTCCGATGAAATTGTGATTAAATTTGTTTATTGACGCTAATTAACACCATAAATGCAAATTTTAAGTAGATTTTAACGACACACCATTTTCGAAAAATTGTATTTCATGTTGATTAATCTGTTACAGTGTTGCTATAAACATGATAAATGTATAATTCGCAACAGGTCAGAAACCTTTGGGTGACCCCAGTTATATAATTGTTGAAACAACATTGTATAATGATCATGTTGTTATAAAAATGTTGTCGTGCAGGGGACACGCCATTTATGATTACCAATGACACAGCTGTCAATCATCTCAGTGAAGCCATAAACTAATTAAACTAATAATTAAATGATTGTTTATCAGAACCATGTTGAGCGTGTGACACACTGTTTGGTTTATCAATATATTTAACAAGCAAAATGTGAGACCTTGTTGAAACACACTTTTTGCTTAACTCGTTGAAGTAATTATTCTCACGTTATTTGAAAAAGTTATAATATATATAAGCATCAGTATAGAATTTTTTGAGAAACCTCAAGCTTCGATCGATTTTCTGCAGCGCGATATTCCGATTGCTGTGTTCCCATTTCGCCTTAGCTTTTTGAATCCAGCATGTCCAGGTAATCAAGGTAGAAAAAATACTAAAGCGAAGTGGGAATCGGACTAAGGCAAAGTGGAGTTTTAAGATAAAACATTAAAAAAAAACATTTGAGGTGTATTTTCAAGTTAATTAAACTTAAGCTTAAAAAGAAGAAAAAACAAATAATAAATAAATTGCAATTATTTCTACGAAAAAAAAAACCCACACAAACAGTGATTAAATTGCAATTATTAATTGGGAATGCTTCTGGAAAACCTTTTTTTTTGCAATATAATTTTTGTAAAAATAAAATCTATATATAGGTTTTTGGTATAAAGTTTATTGAACATTTATTTATATGAAGGTGAGGGTTAAATTTAGATTTTTTGATGACATAAATACGAATGAAAATTAGTAATTATTTGGCAAATTACTATTAAAATAATGTTCATTATAACATTATGCATGTAGAAATGCTTAATTAATCATAATCTCATTATAATCATTTTTAATTTTGTCAGAATTTGGAATATATGATTAAAATTGTTATTTGATATACATGTATAAACTCTTTAAACATAAGTTTCACGTTCGTCAACATGGCAGGAGCTCACCTTTACGTTGAATTCATAGAGACAAGCAGAAGCCACAGGCATCATGTGTGGAATGGTTACAATTAAAATTATAATAAATGTAATCCAAACATCATTGAACATAGGCCATTAATTAAATGCCCTTTTTACTTGTTTTCAGAAGCTCCCATTTCGCCTTACTGATATAGATTTTACCTGGATGACACAATAAGGCGATGTTTATATTATATTATACGTTGTATATTGTTTATCCATCTTATTTTGTGGAGAGGACTTGTATTGGCCTAGCCTGTTGTCCAATCCATTTGATATGTATTTATCAATAAAATATTTTGAAATTGGATTATAATTCTTTTTAAAATTTACAACTAAGGCGAAATGGGATTAAACCATACCGATTATCTGCAATCCTTTTCAAAATTACTTTCACGAAGTATACAAAATTGACACATTTTTCTAATACTGTTGAGAAAAAAATCGGAACGACCGAAATGTAATAAAATCGACTGCTTTCTAGATCCCAAAACCAGTCGATCCGTCCCAAAGTCGTTCCATCCCAAGTAGATTCGTCTCCAGTCGGTCCGTCCCCAAGTCGATCCGGCCCACAATTATATATATTATATATTTATATACCAACTTTGGTATTGAGAAATACACCGAAGACTTAAAATCTGAACTTTTTACATGTTTTGTCGCAAAGCTTTCAATTCTGTTGTGCATGAAGCACTATTTGTAAAACGTGTTTAAATTAAGTTGTTGTTAAGTAAGGAACAAGAGGTATTCGGAGTTCGTCTTTTTTTTAAAGGAATTTCCCATTTCGTCTACTCATTTGAAATAAGAGCGTGTTTACTAGGGAAAATTTATAATTATACACAACACTGAATATAAAATTTTACTTATTTTATCAACTTCCCAAGAAAGCACTAATTTAAGTTTAATACAAATATAAATATTAATTTCAACTTTGAATTGTTGATATAGGCATTATGTAATTTCTTCATTTAAAGTGAAACTTTGGGACCTCTTCAATTACATTTCATCTCAAAACTGTAATAATAGATTTTAAAAATAAAATACATCGTTTTGTTTATTTTAAATTTATGTAAACTCACCTTGTCTGTCATTGTACATTTATTTTTGTATATTTATACTGTATGTATTTGTCCTCTTGTACACTGTATGTGTTTGGGGTTATAATAAAGAATATGAATCAATAAACCATACAATTTGTAAATCAACAAAAACAACACTGACATTTCAGACATTTGACTTTAATTATATACAATTGAAGCCATTTAATTAATGCCAATAATGGTGGAAAAATCATTTTGTCATCATATTCACGGAAAATTATGAAATTGTGTAAAAAAAAATTAGATTTATTTTTTTATATTTAAACAAGAGTAGTATATGGGCACTGGCAAATTATCATTTCTGGAGGAGGAGCCAGAAGTAAAGTCAACCGGAAGTGACGTCGCCGGTAGTAGCCGGAAGTTATTTGCGCGCATGCGCAAACGGAAGTGATGGATTTTCCCACCATTTGTTTACGGAACTGACGTCACTCACGTGCCGGGACCCGGATGTGTCGTCTGCGCATGTGTGACAGGCACCAGAAGTACCGGGGAAGTGATTTACGCGCATGCGCAACCGGAAGTGGTTTGTTTTCCCGCCATTTTCCCATTATTTGTTTACGGAAGTGACGTCGGTCACTAGGTGGGTGTGTCTGCGCATGTGTTGGCGAAAACGGAAGTGGTTTGCGCGCATGTGCACCCGGAAGTAGTGACTTTTCGTACCATTTTCCCATTATTTACGTACGCAAGTGACCAGTCACGTGGTGGTACCCGGATGTGCCATGCTGGACTGGTTATCTCCTCTTTTTCCCCTGCTTCTCGGTCGTCTCTGGGTCTTTAATTGGTCTGTATAGGGTAAGGGTCTCGCATCGAGTCTCTAGGGACTTGATACTTTCACTGTTATGTCGAAGTCCGAGAGTAATCGAAGTACAGATAGGTGATTTGATTATCTCCCCTTATCCCGCTCTTTTCATTTGCGGGTGATGTTTTCTGTGAGAACCAAAGGTAGGATTGGATTATGTCCCCTTACCTCCAAGTGATGCTGTCACCATTAGATCAATGGAGGGATGTCCTTAGCAACCGCCTAAGCAACGGCGGTCCATTTCATTGCTCTATGATGTACTTCGTTTCTCAAGAGAAGAGAAACGAAGTGCATCATATCGGTATTAATCAATTTTGGTTTTATCGGTATTAATCTTTTATTTCCACCTATTACAGTATTCATCAAAAACCGTTAGAGCACTTTGAAGTCCTTCAGCGGATTCAGATAATATTACTTATCATCAGCATATAAAATAATAAAAATTTAAACATATAATGTAAATTCTTTTTCACATATATTAGCTATTTCATTAAGACTCTCTATATTATTTTCCAAGAAAAAGCGTTCCAAATCATTAAAAAATAGAGAACAAAAAATCAACAAATGTACAAAATAATTTCTTTCCAAAAATATATAATAATTAATGCATGTAAAACAAATATGTTATCAACAGTTGAGTAGCCTTTCCGAAAACCTGCCTGACCATTACTTATCACATCGATTTTATCTGACAGATTATTATATACTCTTTAATCCAAAAGCAATACAGCTTATAGGCATCAAGTACAATAAAATATTAAATATTATAGTAAGCAACACATAGTACATACAATTCATACAATGTAAAGTAAATCTAGGAGCATGATATTAATCGATACAATTTAATACAATATAGGAGCATGATATTAATTAATACAATTTGTTAACAATCTTGAAGCAAGATAAACACACTACGAATTCTTTCGGCAATACATAAGTACTTTCAAATAATTAATATTAAGTTCTTTTATCTTACGAACAGATAACAATTTTATAAGTTTAAAAAGTAATAAGGTTTTATATACTTCATACGAATATCTTTATATCTAATACATTCCAAAATAAATGATATTCATCCTTAACAGAATTACAGTTGCACATATTACATAATCTAGCGTTTCTATACGAATATCTTTATATCTAATACATTCCAAAATAAAATGATATTCATCCTTAACAGAATTACAGTTGCACATATTACATAATCTAGCGTTTCTATTTATATTTAAAAACCTTCCAGTTTCAATGCTCAAGTTATGTCAATGTAAACGATACTTGCTAATTAATTGTTTATAACTAAAATTAACAGGTTTACTAAGATAAAACTGCAAACCATGACTGTCATATATGTATTTGTTAAACTGACATTTAGGAGACATTGCTTCAGTTATAAATCTATCAGTAACACGGTGTTTGAACTCAGCTATAAAAACATCTTCATTTGAAACAGTTTGCGTCAACCATACATTACTTAAGCCATAATTACATAACAAATCTCTTATTTTACATGACCAATTCAATTTATTTTTACTTTTTACATAGCTAGCATCCAGCATTTCTGCATAACAGTTTTTCAGAATACAATTGTCAGTTTTTAACAGTTTACACCAATATTTCATCATTTTACAATACCTCTGGAACATACATTGGAACTCTACCTAGTGCAAAATACACCATGTAATTTGTAGTACTCTTTTTTACTTTCAAAATTCTCTTCAAAAAATATAAATGAAGAGTTTCAATGTCAATTGCTTTATGATATCCCCACACTTCGCTACCACAATTCACTATGCTTGGAATAATATGTATCAAATAAAGATAGTAGTGTCTCTGTATTAAAGCAGTCGTCTTGAATTTTACTAAATAAATTGAAAACAGCTTTTTTACCTTGATTTGACACCATTTTCGGAGCATTAGTAAAAATACCATTATAATTTAACAACATACCAAGATGTAAAGTCATCACATAACTTAATATACTCTCCATTAATGAACCAGTTTTCTGGTTTGATAACACCTCTGTTTCTAAATACAACAATCTTAGTTTTTAAAATATTTATATGCAAATTATAGCATTCAGAACATATATGAACAACACCTATCATTTTTTGAAGATCATTTATATTTTCGCTGAAAATAACAGTATCGTCAGCATACATTAATAAATAAAGATTGATCATTCTCATGTCACATGATTGACAACCCTGTTATATTAATTTTATTTTAATGTCATTGACATACATAGCATATAAAAAGGTGATAAGGATTCTCCTTGCATTAGACCAATGTCATAGTTAAAAAACTCAAAAATTTCCCTCGTGTTTAAAAATAACAATCCAAAGATACTAACTAGTTATAGTAAATTTATACTATGCTGTATACGACGCATTTCAAGGAGTTACCTCTCATCAGCAGCATTAAAACCGAAAACATTTGGAACACCAAAAGCCAAACTTATTTTAAACAAGAAGTACTCATAACCAAAAATACCGAAATAGGAAACCAAATTTAACACATGATTTCAAGTTAGAATACATGGATTTTATTAGATTTAACAATTTTCCAGTTATAGCACATTTAGCTAATTTCATCCATAATTTAAAATGCTTAACACTGTCAAAAGCCTTTTTATAATCAATAAAACAATATAACCTTTTTCTGTTTCGCAAAGATTTTGATATGATGGAATGAAGAGCCAAGTTTGAATCATTTTAAGTTCCGTGGCCAGGTCTAAATCCGAACTGTACGTCTGAAATAATACAGTGTTACTCGCTCCATTTCAACAGTCTGGTATTGATAGTAGCTGTAAAAAATGTAAAAAGTTTTCCTATATGAGACACTAATGATATACCTCGATAATTTCCAGGGTTATCAACTGGACCCTTTTTAAATAACGACACTATTATGCTTTTCACCCAGAGCTCTGGAAAGAATCCATTGCATAAAATTACATTAAAAAGTTTACACAATAAAGGTAGTAATACTGGCTTGCTTTCAATTATATATTCGTTAACTATATTGGCCACTGCTGGAGATTTATTCTTGTTTAATTTTCTAATACTGACTAGTACTTCCTGTTTTAAAATAATTCTGGTTTTTGGTCTTCCAAATGTTTCGGTTTTAATGTTGCTGGTGAGAGGTAACTCCTCTAAATGCGTCGTATACAGCATAGTATAAATTTACTATATCTAATATTAGTATCTTCTGATTGTTATTTTGAAACTCCTGAGACGATGCCTCGGCATGGTGGACCCTAGGTCCCCGAGGGTATTCGCCAACCCAGTCGTCAGACTTGTCTGACATGATTATTCATTGATTTTTTATAGAAATTACCAGTATTTAGCAAAATTCACAAATAATAGAATTACTAAGGGTTCGTTCCTTGTATTGCACATGGTAGATCTTCTTAGTTGAAATTGGGCTTCCTATTTCGGTATTTTTGATTATGAGTACTTCTTGTTTAAAATAAGTTTGGTTTTTGGTCTTCCAAATGTTTCGGTTTCGATGCTGCTGATGAGAGGTAACTCCTTGAAATGCGTCGTATACAGCATAGTGTAAATTTACTATATCTAATATTAGTATCTTCTGATTGTTATTTTGAAACTCCTGGGACGATGCCTCGGATAGGTGGACCCTAGGTCCCCGAGGGTATTCGCCAACCCAGTCGTCAGACTTGTCTGACATGATTATTCATTAATTTTTTATAAAAATTACCAGTATTTAACAAAATTCAAAAATAATAGAATTACTAAGGGTTCATTCCTTGTATTGCACATGGTAGATCTTCTTAGCTGAAATTGGGCTTCCTATTTCGGTATTTTTGGTTATGAGTACTTCTTGTTTAAAATAAGTTTGGTATTTGGTCTTCCAAATGTTTCGGTTTCGATGCTGCTGATGAGAGGTAACTCCTTGAAATTCGTTGTATACAGCATAGTATAAATTTACTATATCTAATATTAGTATCTTTGGATTGTTATATTCAATTTCCTTTTCGGTGAAAGTATAGTGAAAGAAAATTAGTCAAAATATGGAAATTTTATATTTCCATTAAAAGAATGATAAAGTACGATTAATTTTGATAAAATAGAATAGTAAAGATTTTATAAGAAAGTGAAATTATAATACTTAGTATATAAAGAAAATGTATAATAGAAGAAATTAATAAAATTTATTTTACCCTATAAGAAGGATTTATGATAAAGAATATAATTTCAGATATAACCTGAAGTTGAAGACTTGTAAATAGAATTAAAAGTTGATTATATAATTACACAGATATTTTGTACATAGTATTGCGTAAAGTTTGATATCAAAGAGAATGTTAATTTAGTCTCTTTTGTAAGTACTAGATGTCAAATACTTTTAGTTAATAAGGACTTTTATAAAGTAAATAGATAAATCCTAATTAAAAAATGTCAATTGTGTTTGGGAACTATTTTCAATTTGAAGGAACAAAGGGAATTATTTATCTTCTTTGTTCATAAGTAAAAGTTAGATAATCCATTTACTAGTGACGCTGAGAATTAAGACGGAATGATTGACAAAAGCTTAGATGGTCGGCAGGTAATTGATGACCAATGAAATTAATTATGGGAAGTACTTTTAATTACTATTTGGAATTTGATTGGAGAAAATAGAAGAAGTTCTTAAATCCAAAGGTCATGTGACTAAAATTTCGAATATCCAAAATTATGTTTTAGCGTCACTTGATCTTTGGAACCTGAAAATAAAACATCTTTACTTACAGAACTTCTGTCTATTTTAGGTGAGTTAATGTAACATTTAATTTAATATATGATTTTGAACTAAATAAGTTAAAACTAAATTTATAATTAATTTGAGTCAAGTTTCTTAATATCTGTTGTACTTAAGGGATAAATTGTATATAATATTTTAAATGAAAAATGGACCTATTCTCTTGAATAAGTCTTGTAATGTTAAAGTTAGCTGTATATAAGTTTTATTTTAATTATGAGTTATTATAAGTTTGAATGATATCAGTTTTAAAAGTAATTAAAAGGTTTAATGTTTAAAAAGAGAAAACTACTAAGTTACGGAATTTATCATATTTACTCCGGAATAAGTTTTATAATTAGTTAGTTCATGGGAGATAAGTTTGAGTGGAAATCTGTCGCTAAAGATTCTGAACACGCACATTCTTCAAAAGCCTAATTTTACTAATTACTTGAATAAGTTTAACTCACAGAAATTGCAGAAATGCTTGAAGCCTGGAGACTGAGGTGTCCATTATATAATATAGCTATATTGTGATTTAATATGTTAATGTTTTGAATGCTTAAAATTCAGATTGACTCTGATAGTAAAAATACATAATGTTACTTTTTATTTTAATTTAGCAAGTCTCGCATACAGCATTTTTTAAATATAAAGTACCCTTTTTCAATATAGAGATTTAAGTATCACATCTGATTAATTAGATAACTTGAATTTATGAAAAGGCAATTATTAAGAAACAATATTTATTTAGTATTGTTAATTATAATACATGTTCAAATAAATATATTTAGTTATGCAATTAATGAAAATGTGCAAGTTAAGCTCTTGAGTTAGGTTCCCCCCTTTTTAATGAAATAACTATTGAAAATTACAGAGTTAATTCCCCTTTGAAATAAGTTGTATGTGGGACTGTAAAAGTTGATCATTGTTTATTGATTTATTCTGCATGATTTATTCATTAATTGATTGTTATTGTTTATGGAATATACAATGTTGTAGACTTTATCTTTGGAACCTGAAAATAAAACATCTTTACTTACAGAACTTCTGTCTATTTTAGCAACTTACAATACAAAACAGAAAACCCCCCAAACAATCAGCACAACAAAAGGTCCGTCTAATTCTTCAAATATATAAGAGTTATCGCTTTGTTCCTGATCACCATTACTGGCATCATTATCATCCTTAGACATCAGATTTTAAAAGTGATAAAAAAAATTGTTCTATGGAAATATTACTTGTAAAAGATTTTTTGCAATTTTTTAATTTTCGGTAAAAACGTTTCGGATTCGATTTTCTCATTGCTTTAAACATGTTTCCTTGTTTGTTTTTATAACTTCGCTTCAGTTTATTCTCCATAACTTTGTATTTTTGTTTATCTAAGTTCAGTTTCAGTCCATTTTCCTCGGAGTGATTACTGTTAAAGTTCACAAGTGCATGCTTATAGTTCTTATACAGTATTTTACAATCGTCTGTTAATCCATGGTTTGTCTCGTTTAAAGTTCTGTTTTGTACTCTGTTTACGACCAGTGCAATTATCACAGCGTATCGTTCGGATTACTTCATTATGTGTGTTTTTTTCAAAAATATTAGTCAAAATTACATTCATTTCATTCATAGCACTATTAATAGCATCAACATCTTCCGTAATACTTTTGTGTAGTTCTTCGAACTTATGTGCATTAAATATTAAATCTTCTCTCACTTCATCCCTGAACTCTTCATTCCATCGTATCGTATTATACTTTATCAATACAACAATCGATAACTTCTAAAACAGGCTTTAATCATTTCTTATAGAACGCTATTACACCACCACCGTTGCACTTTTCTCTAGATAAATATTTCTTTTCATATCCAATCAAATCAAATTCCTTTGGGAATTTAACCCAACACTCATTAAAATATATAACATCGTATTCACACAATATAGATACAAATTCTTCGTCTGCTAATTTACGTAGTAGGCCCTTTGAAATATTCCAAGAGCACATTTTTGAATTTTTCGAAATTGGGTTTTCACTAATATCATCCTCCGCGGATTGCTAACCCTCCCATAATTTTCCATCTACGTATAATTTATCGTCAATTAAGTAAGCTGAGAGTTTTTCTTTCCTTTTCTGAAACATCACAGGTAACAGCTTTTTCCTTTTCTCCAAAATTCCAAGTGGAAATTGTTGACTTATCCCGAATGTGGTACCCTTCAAACGTTTTGATACCTTTCGTATCATTTTACGACTGAGAAATTCTTAAATTAAACGACTGTTGGTCGCGGTTTAACAGCATCTTTTTTTTACCTTTCCTAACCGCTACGAACTTTCAATCTTTAATGTTGTTTTTGCATTTTCAACATGAAGTGTGTTACGGCCAGAAATCACATTTTAATTGTAGCCAACAAAAGACACAAATCAATAATAAAATTTAACAAGATTTATTATATAAAAGTTTACAAGAAATATTATATAAATTGAAATGTCAACTTAACTGTTTAAATATATGTGTCCGATCCTTTGTCCTTTCTTTATCCGGAATGCTCGTCACTGTTGCCGGAATCCAAACAGAATATTATTTCCAATCAGTCACGATCTAGTATGATGTGTGTAACGTAAATAAAAGTGTGTCAATCCAACGGCTGAGAACACAAGAATGTTAATGTCTGATCTGATCTGATCTGAAAGTCTAACTTTCGTGCCCGAATATATAGTTATCACGGAAATCTATAGAAGACTGTACAAGGGAAACTTCTAGAATATGGTAGAATTTTGAATTACACATCGTATATTATGATCATTCTAGAATTATTACGTAAGTTAAATAGAAAGTTCTAATCATCCCATCAGTATCTATGATTGTTCCAGTGATTTCTAAACTGCACAGTTATAACAACATTTGGTAAACAACTATAAGTATTATGTAAGCATATTATACATGTTATTAGGCCACACAAAACAAATTAGGCCAAGATAAATAAATATAATAATTAGAATATCATAACAACAGCCAGTGAACTACAAGCAATCATTCCTACACCTGTTGCAGCTGTCCCCAATGCAGTACTTGTGGTCAAAATTTAATGTGATGCAAACAGTGAGCGCGCCCGATACAATTTACTCCAACGTTTACCTTTTTCAAGTTTATTCTCATACTTCATGGTTTCTAATAACAAGCCATGTTCCAGTTCCTCAAGTCCCCGTTGTCTATACTTGGTTTTTTGATCGGCCATTTTTTTAAAACACTTTTTGAATAGCATTTCATAATAGATTTTGTCCGTTGGACAAAGGTATTTATATAAGATGTTATAGATATCTTTCTCCTGTGCTTGACAAAAAAAGAATAGACAGAAGAAACCGCATAACAAACTTAATTTGTGTTGGTATTGAATTGTGTTGTAGCGACATAGTCTTTATGTAATCAAGAAATTCTTGTGGTGGAAGACCGTAACTTTCGAAGTAAATGCCTCCGGCACTAGTAAGCTTATTGCGAAAGTCCCAACACACCCAGTTGATCATTTCACCAATGTAATCATCAAGATTTAATATTCCACACTAATTTTTTCCGTTTGTTTAGTAGATTGTTCCGACTACACACCCCTCTGAAATCAGTAATACCCAATGTTTCAACCCACTTTAAGATATCAAAGTTATTTAACGGTTTAAGCGTCTTTTTTGCATTACATTTGTAATCCTATACCAGACGGAAGCTCCACCTGTAGTCCTTTTCCAAATAAACCAGCTAACATTGGTACTGCTAGGCTAACATACCAAGGAATCCACCAGTCTGTTGTCTTCTTGTTATTCTAAGTCCAGTTCCGGTCTTTTTGCGGAGTGCTGCTTGAAGTTGGTCTTTTGTGTTTTTGTCAATTGGTCAACATAACGTTTACTTAATAAGATAGGAATTTTATTGTAAGGTACTTTTGGGGTTTGTACTGGTACACTTCTACCTCCAATACCGAGAAATTTCTTTACCCCTCTTTCGGCTTATTAGCTCCAACACCTAGCGCGGGTAATAATTCAGATGCTGCAGTCTTCACGAGCGGAAGTACAAGTTTAGCAAGAGCACCAAGGAATTCGCCATTTTGTTGTTGGGCTCTCTTTTGTGTCTATGTGATAGTTAGTTGAACGCCACTTCCAGATGCTTTCGCTTTTTATATTCTATTTACTTGCGTTTGCCTTAACGGCTTTGGAAACTCACCTGTTAATTATGGCAAGCCGAAGTGGACAAAAATGAGGTATTTTCTAATATTAGAAAATGAATTTGTAATATTAGAAATTTATTTTCTAATATAAATTAATCATTTCTAATATTACTTAATCATTTCTAATATTACTTAATCATTTCTAGTATTACTTAATCATTTCTAATATTACTAATTTATTTATGAATATTAAAAATTCTTGATCTTCTAATATTAGAAAATAGCCCTGAATTTATAATATTAGAAAATGATTTTGTAATTCATTTTCTAATATCAGAAATTCAATTTCTCATATTAGAAATTATTTTTGTAATATTCTTAATTGATTTTCTAATATTAAAAATTGAATAAGTAATATTAGAAATTATGCACCATTTTCTAATATTACAAATAGATTTATTAATGCATGCATAACTAATTCAATTTCTAATATTACTTATTAAATTTCTAATATAATTACAAAAAGAAAATCTTATATTATAAAAGAAAGCTTTTTTAAAACCATGATATGCTAGAAAAACTAATGATGCCTACCACAAAGGATGCTGGGAGCTGGGATGCTGGGATACCACGTGTCATGATATTAGCATCCATCGCTGCCAAAAGAGCCAACAAAAATGATTAGGGGAAATCATTTATGAGTTAGTCGCCATCTTTTCTAATATTAGAAATTATCTTAAAATACAGAAGAAAGATTTTGTAATTTTATTAATTCATTTTCTAATATCGTGGAATTTCTAATATTAGAAAATGAATTACTAATATTTGAAATTGAATTAGTAATATAAGAAATTGAATTCCTAATATAAGAAATTGAATTTGTTATGTTAGAAATTGAATAAGTAATATTAGAAAATGAATTTCTAAAAGAGCAAAATCATTTAATAATATTACAAAACCCACCAAATATGTAATATTAGAAATTGAATAAGTAATATTGGAAATTGAATTTTTTTCTAATATTAGAAAATATCCCTTTTTTGTTCACTTTGGCTTGCCATAGTTAATTGAATATTCATTAACCTTAATGTGAGGCACAATTTATTCTCATATGCCTTTGCCAAATTTCTTCGTTGATCTTCGGATAAACCGAGATTATAGTTGACATGGTTGACGTATTTACTCATTTTTTATTTCCTTATATAATAACAATATCATTTCCGATTATGTCCAGAATTACCTTCTCCGCATTTAATCTTTTAATACACATTGTCAACAATCAACAACATTTTCTTGTGCGCATGCCCCAGATTACCGACAGCACTTGATCAACATTTTTACATAGAACATATAGGGAAAATTTTCTTCATCTTTGATTAAGGCAGCATTTTACATTTTACAATAATATAATAGTTATATTCAGAACGAAAAATGTCTCCGTTTTTTGGTGATAATAATTTGTTGGTCATATAATGAAGAGAAATTGCTTCCATCTTCGATTCAAGTGGTATACCCAATTCTTCAAAGTAACTAAATATAAGTATGTACAATTGAATGGTTTATTCCCTGAACGTCTACTGGACTAAAATAACATCCAATAAAAACCTGGGATTAAGTGGCCTTCTAAAGGGTAATGAAATTAAGGTTACCTGTATTTTTTGTGCTTGTTAAAATGATTACTGTAGTAGTTGGAAGTATTTGATGTATGATAGATAACAAATATATTTATTGAAAATTTTAATGTTTTTTTTTCAATGTCTTTCAATAGTTTTTCTATTCATTTTCTGTTGTTGTTTTGGTTTTGTTTTTTATTTTGTAACCCTGATATTGTTTATAAATATATAAATAAGAACAAACTGTCACATATAGAAAGACAAAGATAGTCAGGAATTCTGTTCATCCGAGATGTAAAAGCTGTGATGCTGAGTCTGCGTAGGTCATCAAGTCGACGATTCCAGCTTGGTACCTTTCCTTTAGGGTAGTCAGTCTCCGATCGATGATGAGGTATTTCTTTGCGCGTGGTTGGGAAGTTCCACCAGCCTGTCTCTGTATCTGGGTAATGTCGTTGTAGTTCTGTATGTCTTTGAACATCTGGATGGCAGTAAAAATATTCGGATGGGTCATCTTCTTTAACTTGCTGTGCCAGCCCTCTACGTTGTTGGTTGTCCTGGGTCCTTGTGTTTCGAAGTGGTTCCAAAGGTGTCGGTCTCTCTCTACCCACTGTTCGGTTACGTTGGTTCCAAAGGTGTCGGTCTCTCTCTACTTACTGTTCGGTTACGTAGTCTGTGAATGGTTGGATCAGCTGGGTGATGTCCGCGTCGTCACGATCTTCGGGTGCTTGAAACCATACATCTTCTATAGCGTCCATGGGTATGAGTGGAAGTATAGCGGCTCGTCTCACTAGAGTCTTGACGTCGTCGTTGTCTCGGTAGGGAATCTGTAGTCCTAATGCCTGTGTCTTTGTCTTTCTCCAAATGGCCTGAGTGAAGTGAAAGAAGCAACCCTTGGTGTGTAGTCCTGGAAATACGACTTTGAGTGCCTTGTGGGTGGTGATCTATTTAGCTACTACATCTGTCTGGTTGGCTGCATGATTGTGTTGATTTCTTCCAAAACCCGTAGGAATGTTGTTGCTGGTTGATAATGAAGCTGGGCACCCTTGAATTACACACCTCCAGAAGACCTTATCTTGTGTTTTTCTGTTGACCCTGTAGATATAGCCATCAAGCCACCTTTTCTGTTTGTAATAAACTGTACATTTATCTGTGCATTAGCCATTGTTGACTAAGAATGAAAACCAGTGGGTATCATCTCCAGTATATACAGTTCTTGGCTTACATTGTTCAGAAACATGACACTTCGAACAATATTAACTGAGTCATAAGACAGCAAAGCTTTTGAGAATCTTTATTTTAAGCTTGTATATAATTTAGGCAATAAATTGTCTTGTATCATTATAATTTTCATAAAATATTATAAAGCTTGTATGACTTTATTTCCCCATTCTTAATAAAGTAATTAGGGATAAATATGAAAAGTCTAATTAAATTTGTAATATCTATTTCTTTTCTTTTTCTTTCAATTTCAGCATTAAATATTGGAAAATAAATATTGACTTAATTATTTATTTCATTTTGATTTATTTCATTTAGTATTATTTAATCTTCTTTCTTAAATTTTCTTTTAATTTCAGCATTAAAAATTAAAAAAAAATATTAAATTTTATTTCATTTTCATTTATTTCATTTAGTTTTTTTAACCTTTATTATACGATATCTCAATCTCTACTTTTATATTAATCATTAAAATCAAGGTAAATACAGGTAAACTAATTATTGCATTACCCTTGACGGGCCCCTTAATCCCCCTACCTAATTAGATGTTTTTTAGCCCAGTAGACGTTCGGGGAAAACACCAATTGAATAATACACAAATCACTGACTTTGCAGTCGTATAAAATATTCAATTTTTTTTTTAAACTTATAATAGTTATTTTCTCAGTCATGGATTTGCATAGATTAAGAATATATAAACATTTAATTTTTTCAACGATGACAAATTGCTTCCATTTTGAATTAAAATCTGCGAAAAAAAATTTTGCCATTCCTTGATGCAATTACGACATGTATGCAATCTGATATCTGCGATTTTTATAGAGTATACTATATTATATAAAACTTCTATTTTTGTAAAAACCCTAATTATGTCTATGATTCCTTCAATGGTAGAAAACAATATTTTAATTTTAAAATAACACACGCTAAGTTTTAAAATGCTATAAAAATGTAATAGGGAACGGATTACTTTGGAAAAAATCTTTCAATCTTTTTACTCCATCAAATATTAGGATATAAATAATTTTCAGAATATAATAATACCAAAAAATAATTTAAAATTATTCATTATCCAATAAAATGTCCAGTTTAAGATTGTCATTTCCAAGTATTTAAAAAAAATTAATTGGTTAAAGTAAGAATTTATTAAGAACAATCTCTGAATTAAATGAAGATCATCGAGTGAAAAAAGGAAAGAAAGAATTAAAGAAAATACTGAGCTATCTTTGAATTTGCGGACTGAATTTTAAAGCTTTTTTGGATAATAAATTGACGTATAGATCTCTGTTACAAGGAAATGAAGCCAATATACCAAAATACATAAATTTAACATATTTTGTAAAACTGCTTGAAAAGAAGAGAAAAAATACATGTATGTCCTAAAAACAGAATTAAATGTGAAATTGAATGGTCCCATTAATTTTCTCATTAGAATTTAAGCAGGAGGAATACCATAAATACACAACAACCAAATCTTATCCTCATGCTAATTAAAACACATGATGGGATGTCGTAATGGGATATATAGTCATTGCATAGAACATCAAATTAACACCTCTTGTGTACAGAAATATCCTGTATTATTGACCTTCCATTCACTTGCATTTACTTTTCGAAGGAAAGGGGGGCGGGGTGTTGGCACAGTATATGTACATTGTAGACTGATCTACCTATAATTTGTAAGGAAATGTGCTGAAATTTGGAGTTATTATAAATATGACAAACATAAATATAGAAAATATATAAGGGTATATAGAATTTGGTAAAAATATCAAGAACATAAAATATTGATAGAAACTGAAATTATAATCTCTTATTGTGTGCGTAATAAATGTATTTCAATTTGAAATTAAATTATATAAACCCAGTTTTTATAAGATCTTATGTCAGATCGATCTTTTGTTTGTTGGGTTACACTTTATTTAAAATAATATTACATGTACACATGATCGATGTATTAGTACCGGCAATAATAGAACTACACAACAACCAACTCTTATCTAAAACTTGCTGGGATGTCGATAAAGACAAAGATCAGGTGAAAAATCGAATAGATTGAAAATTTAACCAGTCAGTTTCCTGTATTGTTCTGTAATGTTACATTTTATAGTTTAATTTCATTTGACCAAAATATTTGTCTGGTTGATGCTCAATGTCTATTTTTGTATCACTTCTAATCTTTTCAATAAAGGAGTACCAAGAGTAAATTTATTTTCCAAACCTGAAAAAGGAACTTTTAGGGCTAAAATCATTTATGGGAATCTTACTAGAATTATTCATACGCATCCGTGTCAAAACTGTTCTTTTTTCTTTTTTCAATTTATTTTTTATCCCTACCTCCTCTTTAGGGGTAGCATCATATTGCTTGTTTAAATGTAAAATATCACTGAATTTTTCTTTTCATAGAAAGTAAGAAAAAAAGCAGTGCCTTGATCCATTTTCTAAAAGTTGATGACTAGTTTTATTCATTTATTAACAAATTATCTTGATGGTTATAATTTTTATCATGGATTATTCAAAATTGCGCATTTTACGCAACATATTCAGTATCCGACCTTTCCTTTATGCAAGAAAAAATAATTTTGAATTATGCAATATCAATTAATTGTTAAGATAAAAAAGTCAAAGGGGACAAATCGTATTATGCTATGGCTCAGTAGACGAGTACAACTGTATGATTCAGCAACTGAAGAAGAATTGTAGATGGATGTGAAAAACTAAAAGTCAACTCAGATCTGAAAATATTTGGAGCGAGAATTAAAGTACCAAGGCCAGCGCCAGTGTTTTAAAATACATGATACGTAATATTTTGACTTTGCAGTCGACTTAATGAAATTGGAATATATTATTATAATTAATTTTGATGAAGGCTTTCAGTGTTGTTCCTACATATATATTTCACAGTTTTAGAAATATAAATGGTAAAAGGGACTATGTTTATCTGCTTCCCGTAGTTGTCATCTGTGATTAGTTTAATCTATGGAATCACTTAATGGAGTGGCATCAAACTTTGATGGAATGGTCATGATGAGCTTGGAATTCGGATTGCTGACTAAAAATAAAAAGTCTAGAAACATGTTTAAAAATCTTCTCTAAAACTATTTGGCCATTTGAGACCAAAGTTTAGTGGAATAGTCCTTAGATGGTCCAATTTCAAAATTTTATCAGATGACAAACAGCCTCCAAACAAGATGACCACCAAAGAGGATCTTAGTTTTACATTTCAGATATAGATTTTATCTGCGCGAGTGGTCAAAGCTTGTTGTCATGACAACATAATTTTGAAGCCTTTAATGTTTTTTTAAATAAATATAAGCATAGGAGGTAAATATAAACAAAAGAATAAAAGAAAATCGAAGAGACAAAACAGTGGGAAAAGTCCAGGGAAAAGACAAAGCCAGGATAATGAAACACAGCAAACAAACAGAACAAGAATACATGTATAACTAAAAAAACGTATAATAAACTAAACAAAAATGTAACAAAAATGAGCTTTATGCATGGTTCTACAATTGTATTTAATTTTTTTGTCGATTACATCACCTGTGCTATTGTTCAAAGGTGCTTAGGGCATGGATGCCCCCTTTTTTATTTTACTTTATTGTTTTTTTTTTGTTTTAGCTATTCTGTTTTATTTCATCTATTCTTTTTTCATTTAATTTGAAATTTCTGGATAAATGAGCTATAGGATTAACAAAACGCGAAAGGGGACAAAAGGGTAAAGCTTTTAAAGTACATGAAACTAAAGTGAGTCGAGAGGTTGTACAATTTTGTAAATTTCAGTCTTTCTTGTCTTGTGTCTTACAAAGTCTAGCTACGGCATATATTGACATAAAGTTTGACTATCTTAGCAAGAATACATTAAATGAAGGGGGGAATGAAATAAAACAGCATAGCTAAGAAAATAATAATAATAATAAAATGAATAAATTATATATAAGAATGAGGAAACAGATGCGAGATATACATTTATGCACAATAACAATTAAAGAAAGTGTTTCTGTCTGCCTTAAGACTATATAACTGTATTTTGTTTTCCAAACTATCCAATATATAACTGTGTCCAATACAAGATAACGTGAAGCAACATAACCAAAAGATAAAAATGTTTTCCATGTTTAATGACACAAAAACATTGAGTCCTAAATCGACGGAATGTGCACATCTTGTACATCACATTCACAATTGGTATCAGGGAATTTATTTTTAATATATATCCTCAATCGTTATTTGCAGACAAAATGCATTTTATATACATTTACAAATATAATACAGTTAATATCCCTGGCGATATTTTGTGTTGTAAGGGGAACTACTCGTAATGTAAGTCATTACATTTTATCGCACCTGCATGTGCAAGTTATCGAACTTAAAAGTTGTCATAACAAAAAATGGCGGAAGTAAGCACGTTCAAACAAGACATAAAAATTCTAAATAATTCTGTCATTAGAGAAGAGGTAAAGTTATAAATTTGAAAACATATATCTATGAATGTCTCCGCATCAAGACAACACATTAGTTTGCAATACAGTAGATTTTAAAGTGTTGAAATTGGTTCGTCGCACAAACTTTGATAGTGACAAATCCGTTTCATCCTAACTTCTTACCCATATTTTGCAATCATCTGATTAATTTGTCATTTCTATTTTATACCTAAAAGTTGCGTCTGTTTGCGAATATTACGAAAAGTGCAAATTTATTTTCTTACTCGCGGAAGCAAATTTTCCAGCAGTATTTTAGGTGCGGCCTGGGCGATCTGGGTACACTGGGTGATTTGGGTTCCCCGACGTTAGCTGGAATTTAGCAAATTATATCAATAGTCATGAATTTCGATAGAAATTAAAATTGTAATCGTAGCGTTAGTTTTTATTATATCGGGTGTTGGTACAGAACATGTACATGTATATGGATCTAGCTATAAACAAGGGAATGTGTAGAAAGTTGGGGTCATGAATATGAAAATGAGTATATTGAATATAAAGCTGGAATTTAGCAAAAATATCAAGAGTAAAAAAAATTGATAGAAATTGAAATTATGAATTAAATAATCAATAATTTTATATATAACAAATGTGTTTCGGTCTGAAGTTCTGGTTTTCATATGGCTTTAAATCGTATCAATGTCTTAGGTTTGTTTTTGAAATTCCTATCACATTTTCTTTAAAGTGTTAGCATGGAAAATAATATATTTAACTACACAACAACCAACTCTTATCTTCATGCTTATTAAAAGACTTGCTGGGATGTCGTTATCTGATCGTCATTGTATATAAAATATCAATTAACATCTATTACTTAAGAATTTAAATGTAAATAAATATAATTGAAATTAACATCCTGTATCGTTAGAATTGGTTTTTTTTCTAGGGGGATTGTTGGTACAGTACCTAGCTTAGGGAATGTGCCTAAATTTTCCGTCATAAATATGAACAATGAGCATGATGAGTAACGGAAATATATAAAGCTGGAATCTAAAAACAATACATGTATATCAGAAGTCAATTTTTTTAATAGAATTTGAAATTATAATAACATGAATAATTATAATCTCTGACTTCATGTACACAGTGAATATATTTCATATTCAAGTTAAATTATATTTTGGTAACACCATTTCAATGTTTTAACTTCAGCGTTTGATATTCCTATTAATTTAAAATGAAACTTTTTAAATTGCTTTAAAGTCTATTTTTTTTCTTCATATCTGTACTTTAAGGCAACAGGAGACCTTTCTTGTGCAACATATGAATTTTAAAACACATCACAAAAGGTTGCTCCTTGTAGTTTTCAAGTCCAACTTTCACAAATTCATGAAGATAAATAGCTAACATTGACGACTGGGATTTTTACAAAATTCCCAATTGATTCAAAAGACCGTGATAACTCTAGATTCACCACAGCAGGACTTCTCCAACGATAGTTTTGATCAGAGGAGAACGCTATTTTCAGGAAGACAACTCTTACTGTCAAATCTTGTGAATTGTTGGGCATGAGGGCGTAAATTCGATACGCATCAGTAGGGACATCATTCAGTTTGAAATGAAGTGTAAGAGATATATTCTCCATACTCACACTTTCATCTACATAACTCAAATCAAAGTAAATAAGCCCGTACAGGGACTCAAAATTGGTAGAGGTCAGCATATTCCCTGTATCATACTCGTTACTAGCATTAGGCTTGAAATTGCAGACATCATCGAAAAATCTGCTAATTTGATTCGAGGTGTATTTAGTTTTCGGGTAATATATTCCAGACCCAACTTCTAGTCTGGCTGTAAGGAGCTTAAAATTTGCATCTGCTTTATTTACACTGAAGGTATCGAGTAATAAAAGTTTTTTTTCTAATCAACGTGTTTGCCAGCTCTTTGCAAGAATGCGATTACATGTTTCGGGTGTTTTATTCCTGGCATGCCTGGTGTAATACGATATCTATGCTTTAGTTGAACCACTACTGTGAATGGATTATCTCAGGTATGTCCACCATCTTGGTTTCATGTAATTTTGAAGAACGGTGGATATACCATCAGAATTTAATTTACGTCTTGGAATTCATAGCTCAAAGTGTTTAATTACGACTCTGCTTACATCATCACCTGGATATTAAGTAATTATCGTTGTTAATCTCTATCTTAATTCTCATCTTAGCTGGAGGTAATAAATTTTGTTTTAGCGATTGAAAGAAACTGGACCGATTTAGAGGTATTTTTGGGCATTTGTTAGTGTGGTTCTTGCCACAAACCCCGTATTTTCCGCAGCAGCAACTTCACTAATATCAGGGTAAATAAAGCTGTTTGTGCCAACAGAATTGACATACCCATCGGACAAAGTAAGTTATGTTTTAACGTGATTTGCTAATGAGTATACTATTTTTCCGTTTTGTTCGAGTGTCATTTGACTAAGAAAATTGGTGGCATCTGAAATAACAGATACCTCATTATTAGTCGGTGCCGTACCATCTGCTAGGTTTTCTACCTTGAATTTTGTTAGGAAATATCCATTATACCAATAATAGAACGCCGCGCCCTATCGCTTACCGTAAATGTATAGTCTGTCTTTACCTGTTGTTGGATGCTACAATACTCGTACCTTTCGACAAACTTTGTTCCCCTAAACATATTTTTCTTACAATATTATTTTTCTTTTTATATATATATAAAAATGAGCAGAAACTGTGTGAAAGAGCAATTACAGATCATGGAGTCTCTCTTTCCAAGGGTAGTAAGAACAAACAACGTAAGACACATGGAATATAGTACGTGTGCTAACTGCGGAATCACTAAAACCAAGTTTGTCTCAGGAAAAAGGGGGGAGGGACTGGACATACACAAAGCGATGACACCAATAGTACCAAAAGGTGGGGTTACTCTACCACGAACAAATTATTTTGGACCTTATAATAGGATGGATATACCCACCAAGAACAAATTAGATGGGGTATGCAGAAGATGTCCGAATTAAAACAAGTGAAACCCTCATCTGTTGGAGAGGCCGTGAACAAAAAGATAGTTCAAGGTGTAATAGGAGCCAAGAGTAAATTGGTACTCTGAATAAAAAAAAGCCCCAGGCACGAAGCAAAAAGAGGAAATAAAGTGGACAGATAAATTAGCAGAGGAGTTGCATAAACAAGCAAGAATAAAGTTTTCCCTCAGACGAGTGGAAGTGTCCCATGCCGATGACACTTGGAGACATGCGATCTTATTCAAGACATAACAAGGGGTATTTACTCAACATAATTGACGTATTAGCTATATACGCGTGGGGTGTGCCACTGAAATTAAAGACAGGGATCTGAGTTCCACAATCAAAAGTTCAAGAAATTTCTGAAGGAGCACGGTATAGAGATGTACCACACGTTCAATCAAGGAAAGGTCGTGATTATAGAGCGTTTTAATCGCACCCTGAAGGGTAGGATGTTCCGCTACTTTAGCACTAATAACACCTAATATGGAGTAGGCTTTAGCCTAAAATCGGGAGAAGCCCATATCATAATAAGAATGAAAGACTTTCTTTAAATAATGTACTTATCAATCTTGACGTATGAGGAGAAGTTATCAGTCGTCATGTAAACACGGCCATATTGGAAGCCGTTGTTATGGTGTCATATTTGTAGGTCATTGAAGAAATTTTCGAATAAAGTTCCCAATGCGCACAAAAACTCGAAAAAAAGTCGGTGGCCAAAACATAATTTCATTTCAAGTTTGTGCAAGTGCGAAAATATTTTAACCGGAAGTCGCGCTGTATTTTTGAGGGTTTCTGGGATAGATTTACAAATGCTACTTGCGGTTTGAAACTACAGTCTACTTGATATCTGGATTTGAGACCCACATTCTACACTTAGTCAGGCTTCGCCCGATATAATTACATAGCAGTACTTCCAAAACTCATAGAGCAATACAATAATACGAAGCACACTTCGATAAAAATGAAGCCAATCGAGGCATGAAAACACGGTGTACCGTAATTTGTATCCGGATGCAAAGAAATCCCCAAAGACCCCAAAATTTCAAATGGGCGATTAGGTCAGAATAAGCAAAAAGAAAGGCACGTTCGAAAAGGGTTACACACCCAACTGGACTGAAGAAATATTCACGATATCCGCAATTCAGTACACGGATCCAATCGCGTATAGAATTAGACTTGAATAATGAGCCTATAGAATGTAGCTTTTACGAATCCAACTCTAGACAAGAGGCTGTCGAATGACAGCAAACCGGATTTTCCTGCATGGAAATGATGTTTGCAAATCTGGATTCCCAAACAGGATGAAGTAAAGAAATGTAAATGAATTTTTGTAGGGTTTTGTAGGGTTCAGAAATGGAAAGGCAAAAATCAATCTTGACCTCCTATTTATAGTAAGTGACAAATATTGGAATTTTTGAGAGTATATAAGTACACACACATTTGTTAAGCAGGGGTTGGTAGGCAGAAATCATGAAGTCAATAATGAAAGAAATACGCCAATGAGATTATAACCTTATATTATATGAATCCAAAGAATCTTGTGGTCACTCCAATAACTTTCCAGATTCCCACTTTCAAACAGTTGTTGTCTTGTAATATATGTATGGTCGATGGAAGAATGATAGTCTGTGGTTTCATCGTAATGAGCTTGGCCTAAATCAAGTGCATGCATCGTACTTTCAAGTTTTTTCAACTGCTCATTTTGTTTGAACTGGTCAATATTGATATCTCCAAGAAGAACTGTAGAATAATTGGGTGTCACGACAGAACGTATTGTATCACAAATGTTGTCCACATTGGTTGATGGGTGACAGTATATTGATGTCAGACAATAATGATTATCAGATGATGACACTTTCAACTGTATTCCCTCTATTCCTTCCTCCTCAATGAATGTTATTGAATCAACCTGTAGTCCTTCTTTTACATACGCAATGATGCCACAATGAGGTCTGTGTAAATGTGTTGCATGTGGATAAAAGTCAATGAGATTAAAACTTTTCAACATATAATGATCTAATGAATCTGACTGTTCAGCCCAAGTTTTTTGTATGAATATTACATCATTCTGAGATATACGATCATCATTTCTATAATCGTCAATGTGCTTGTGTAATGATCTTGCATTGTGACATAAAATTGCAAGTTTTGGCTTTGCATGTGGTAATTGATTGTAAACAATCTGTTTCTCATTTCGAAGTCGAGATATTTCAATTTTTACATTCTTGTCAATTGTGATCTTGTCTTTGTTGAAGTCCAGAAGATGGAGACCCTGTAGTGAGGTTACCCGACTTAATGCCACATATACCATGTGACATTGGATGCGTCCTTTGAAGGATACAACAGCATTCGAAAGTGATATTCCTTGACATTTGTGTACTGTTGATGCTGCAGCTGGTTTCAATGGGAATTGTTTGCGAACAATTTGAACATTTTTGTATTTTCCTACTTGAAATTGTCTGGTAATGAATTGGATTGGTGTCCAGTTAGGATTGATAGTACCTTTGTAAAGCGATTTGCCTTTTTTTCTTTGTGTCGCACCAATGTCTTTTTCAAGAAAAACAAACCCACAGAAGTATCGGTTCATTGTTTGATATGTCTACATGCATAAGTTGGCAGGAAGCTCCATTGGTTAGGCCATCTTTTATATCTACATTTTGAATCATCAAGTAGTTTACAGTAATTTTTAAAGGTAATTCTGTGAGCAAGTTTTGAGTTTTTTGCGGTGGAAGCGTCTTAGATATGTCTAATATAGAACCTCTAACGTTGGCTTTACATCTCCAAATACATAATCAGATGCCTGGGCAACATATAAATGGCCATCTATTCTAGATAATGAATATACATTATGCTCATCAACAAGTGCATTGGAACTGAACAGATGTATGTAATTGTCTATATTAGATTCCCTAGGCGATGAAACAAGTCTTGTGGATAAAGTGAGAATGTCATTTTCTGTTTGTACTCCTTCTCTAACTCTATTGAGTAAATGTGCAAATTGAGCGTCATCTCTCTGACGCATAACAGTCTTCAGTTCATAAAATCTAATCAAGTCTTGCCAAAAATTAGTTGCTAGTGGTCCATAATCTGCTGTTGACATAGAAAAAATCCACTGATCAAGAACAGGGCGCAACTGAAATAGATCACCCACTTAAAGCAGTGAAATACCACCAAACGGTTCTTTAGATCCAAAGATATCCTGGAGTCGGTTACTAAGGAAATTAAACATCGTAATACCAACCATGGACACCTCGTCTATAATAAGGACCTTGAACTTAGCAAAATGACATCTAAGTGTGTTTAAAGTGCTGTGGTCTAATGGTATATAATTTTTCAAAGACTGGCTAGCAGGAATGTGGAAAATTGAATGGAGTGTGTTTCCTTTAATGTTGTATGCAGCCTTGCCTGTTGGGGCTCCTATTACAACCTTTATCTCATCTGGATTTTCACCTGCAGTGTCATAATATCGCAATAAGGCTTGATAAATAGCTTTCAAAACATGATTTTTACCCACTCCTGCTACACCGGATAAGAAAACATGATAGGGTTCATCATTTGTTTTAGTTGTATTCAAAATGTAGTAAAAGAAACACTTTTGCTCAGGATTTAAAGAACGAACTAGTTCCAAATATTCCTGGTCTGATAGCTTATTTGCAATAACAATTTCAGTGGCATTGTTTGTACTTTTGGAGCACCCAATGTCTTGTCCTATGTCATAATGTGTAAATGAATTATCTGCAGGCTGGAGTATAGATTCCATGTCTTGTCGGAGCTGTTCTGCATCATCCTCTGTTTGTCTTGCATTTGGAGCAATGTTATCTATTTCATCATTGACTATTTCTTGGTTGACATCTTCAAAAATTTCTTTAATGCTTTCATCTGTAGCAAAGGCATCAAACATTGCCTTACATGAAGTAATGTCAGCTTCATGTAATTTAAACTCTTCTTCATAAGTTGTACTTTGTCCTTTGAGAGCATATTCCTCTCTCCATGGGTAGAAGAGCATTAATTGCTCGCGATAGTGTAACTCTGGATCTTTTTTACGACTATATCTAACTGAACGTATTATCTTCGGGAACCTCCTCTTGACCAGCCTACTTCCATCAGGCAACTGAATGTTCATTCCTGCAACTATCTCCTCCACATTGTTGTCTATTCCATCTATTTGATCTACAGTGTCAGCAATACCTTTTTTATTGTCAACTTGTCTTTCAAATAAAGATGCAAATTGTGATAATGTACTATTTTCCATGGAAGGTGGACGTTCTGAGTACCTATCAAGGAGTCCAGCACAAGTTACTTCTGTAGATTCATCAGGTAGTGTTTTGAGCACAGATGTTGGTTTTAAAATACCGATACGTCTCTCTGGTGTAGACGTGTTGATAAAAATGACATCTCTAGAACTCTGTGTCAAAGGAAGTTGGAGCAGCAGGTAAATGGCTTCTTGTGCAGAAACTTCACAGTGATTTAAAAACTTGTTAGAAATAACTCTCATTTTCTCCCTTACACTAAAGTTTCCTCTTTTCACTTCATCCACTGCATTCTGCAAAAGCATACTCATACCTCTTTGGGATTTCATTATATAGCTAGCTATATATACGCACACAGCATATGGGTCAATAACGAACTGTAGATCTGTGTTTGCTTGCCATATTTGTAATACTTTAAGGTTGTAA
Organism: Mytilisepta virgata; assembly: GCA_028015205.1. Taxonomy (NCBI): domain Eukaryota; kingdom Metazoa; phylum Mollusca; class Bivalvia; order Mytilida; family Mytilidae; genus Mytilisepta; species Mytilisepta virgata. The sequence continues at coordinate 76,501,198 of CM051517.1, forward strand.
GAGTTAATTCTGACATCATTCACAGCTCTTTTTAGGAACACCTTTTTCTTTGACAATGTTGAACGAATAGCATCTATGTACTGTTGGTTGTCTAATTCACATTTAGTAAGGAAAGTTTGAAAGCTCATATCCTCATCACCTGTCAGGGTTTCCAATACCATACTAATTTTTTTTTAATTGTCCTTGTGCTTGAGAATTTCTGTTTTTGAAAGATCTGGAGGGAATGGTTCTAAAATCAAGGTTTCTTCCATGGGTGGAATTGGAAACCCAAAGCGACATAAACGCTTGTCTGTCTTTTTGCATGATTTGGAATGTCGGTGTTTTTGCAATTTTACAAACTGTTGATCTTCTTCTGACACATTAGAACTAGAAGTTATATGTGAGTCTATAAATTCAAGAATATCACTCATTTGACTAGATCCATATACTGGTGAATTTTTAATCCAGAACAAGCAATGCAAGTGCGGGGAGCCTCGCTGCTGAAACTCCACTCTTATGTAATAGTCTTGTACTTCTCCTAATGGTGAATTTTTACACTTCAAAATGTTGTTTAGAAATATCTGAGTTCTATAGTGGAAATGTCTTGCACATGTTGTTGGGTGTTTTTGTATCAATTCACATCTCTGCATCCAATTCATTGCAGTAATTTCCTCCAAGGAAAAGTCCTGTTTATATTCTTTCTTAGCTAAGATACCTAGCAAGTCTAACCATTGAGTTTCAGCTGCGGAAAAAGTAGCAAAGAATGTTGGCAGGCCAAGCTGTCTCAATATTGCAAATAACTCCTTCTGTTTGTTTTGATAATACGGTGGTGACGACCGTAGAGTCTTTAAAAATGTAAATCCCTGATCATTTTGTAGTAAACTGTTTATATTTTCAGATGATTTTAATTGTCCAGCTGTATATGAATTGTTGTGAGTTTTCCGTAAAGCAGTAGATGTAATGTCTTTCACTTGTAATGTTTGAAGTTTCTTAAGTTTAAAGAAAACGTTGGATGTAGATGTTGAAAATCTAGTGTCTGCACTCCTCAACTCTGCCTTACAGATGGTGCTGTAAGTTACTGGGATTGTTCTTTGATCATTCTCAATCCTTTTTTGTCCAGCAAATAGCACAGGGAATGATTTTTCCTCTGAATATTTGTCAAGGAATAAGCTCAGATGGTTTTTTTCCCCAGGTGCAATTTGTAATGCATGCCTTCCGTCATCTGTAAAGTCTAAATTTTGTAGTAGACTGTCTTTGTTCCCTGAACCGGATACTTCTTGATCAGACTGTTCTACCCAGTCATCATCGCTTTCACCTGAGATCAACAGATTCTTTTCATGGTTTTGTTCACATTGTGTTATATTGCCTTGTGCTCTCTGATCATTGGTAGACTGCATTTGTACTAAATTATCATGGCTTTTCTGTCACTTGAATGTCAGTTTCTGATGCAGAGTTGATGATATTTGTGTTTTCTGATGTCCAAGAGGTATCTAATTGTATTCCTTCCTCTTGATATAATGGGCTATTGTCAATGAAATATTTAACCAATTCATAAATAACTTTTGGTCTCACAGTTTCATGGAGGATAGAGGATTTATACTGAATTTTTCTTTTAAATAACAGATGAATAGTTGCAGTGTCATCAAATCTTCTAGGAAGTACTGATATAACATCAGACGGATCCATTGGTACATTAACTGTATTGCCATAAATCCCAAACTGCTTTCCTACTCCAAGTTCCTTCAGTTGCATGAACGGAATGCGCAATGCTACACATCTCTCCTCAGTTTGAGTTGGACACAAGTGATGTAAGTGATCTGATAAAAAGTCATACTTAAATCCATTGTTGTAGGCCATGGGTGGCATTTTTTTCCCCATGATATATTTGTGGCATGTTTTACACACCCATTCACTTTCAGAAACACTTTTAGTTCCTGTTAGAGTTTGATCAAGTATTTCTGCTGGAATTGCTTTCTGCATATAATGTTCTTTAGAACAGACATAAACACTATGCTGGTAAAATGTTTGCTTACAACAAGAACAAATGAAATCATCACCTCTTTTGGGCAAGTCTCTAAATACTTGAATTTGGATTTCAATGTCACTTTTCTTTTTCATCCTTGAATGTCTGTTCAAGTATGTTTCTTTTTTCTGCCTGTTATTGGTATGTCGAGAATTTTGTCTTCTTAAATTTTCCTGATCTCTAACTTCAGGTATACTACGTCTGTCTGGACGAGTTATATTTCTTTTAGCATTACCCTGATCTCTAACTTCAGGTATACTACGTCTTTTTGGACGTGTAATATTACTGCTAGCATTTTCCTATTCTCTAATTTCTGGTATGTTTCGTCGCTCTGGACGAGTAATATTGCTGTTAGCATTTTCCTGATCCTTTACTTTAGGTATGCTTCGTCGTTGTGAACGAGTAATATTCCTGTTAGCATTTTCCTGATCCTTTACTTTAGGTATGCTTCGTCGTTGTGGACGAGTAATATTCATGTTAGCATTTTCCTGATCCTTTACTTTAGGTATGCTTCGTCGTTGTGGACGAGTAATATTCCTGTTAGATTTTCCTGATCCTTTACTTTAGGTATGCTTCGTCGTTGTGGACGAGTAATATTCCTGTTAGCATTTTCCTGATCCTTTACTTTAGGTATGCTTCGTCGTTGTGGACGAGTAATATTCCTGTTAGCATTTTCCTGATCCTTTGCTTTAGGTATGCTTCGTCGTTGTGGATGAGTAATATTCCTGTTAGCATTTTCCTGATCCTTTACTTTAGGTATGTTTCGTCGTTGTGGACGAGTAATATTCATGTTAGCATTTTCCTGATCTTTTACTTTAGGTATGCTTCGTCGTTCTGGACGAGTAATATTCCTGTTAGCATTTTCCTTCTGTCTATATGCATGACACTGCCTTCTTTTTCGTCGAGATATATTGTTCAGTTCTTGTTTTGTAAGTCTTTGAAGAGAGTCTTTTTGATTTGCAGAACGTATTAGACTATTCAAACTTTTCTTGTGGATATTTTGCATGTCTTGATCCTTTAAATATTCACTGAACCAATTCATTTATGTGTTCCAATTATATCCATTGGATCCATCTTGCCAAATAAATCAGTTTCCTGTTGAGGTACGGCAATTCTGCTGGTTTTAGTGGAGATATTGAAGTGAGGTTGCGTTGACAATTTACGTTTCAATGGTTGTTTAACAATCTCAGTTGTATGAGGCAATTTGTGTGTTGACCGGAGTTTTCTCTGAAAAGATAAATGAAAAAATCCTTCTATCAATGAGAACAATTTGTTGGAGAGAACAGTATTAATCATAGACAATATGGAGTATAACATGATTTAGTGTATGTTCATTCTATAATACCATGGCATGTCACCAGCTTGGTTGAGATTTTGTGGCTCATACGTTTTACAAATACCCTGTGTATTTTTTTTCCTTTCTTGTCATTTTTGTTGTGTTTTTTATATATCTTTTTGTTTGTGTTATTTGTTTTTCTTTCTTTTTTTAGTTTTTTTGTACTATGATTTGTGATTTCTTGTTTTTTTTTTCTTTTTTTCTTTCCTTTCCAGACTGTCATAGACTCTCAAGTGTACAGTAAGGGGTATTTGTATCACATGATTTTTGCTATGATTTGAATTATCCACCGATTGAAATGACATACACTAACCATTGCTTAAATTGTATATAAAATGTACTAAGCTGTTGATTATGAATTTTGGTAGTTGATGGCTGTTGTGAACTAGGAGTGGCAACAGTATGTCTTTGCCTTAATGATTGTCTTGGCTTTCGATGTTCTTTATCTTGATTTGCAAACAAATCAGTTTCCTGATGAGATATAGTAATTTTGCTCTTTTTTATGGAGATATTATAGTCAGTTGTCTGAGTCAATTTGTCTGTTGTCTGGAGGTTTCTCTGAAAAGATAAATTAAAAATCATTATCAATGTGAACAGGTTGGTTGAAAATTTTGTTGTTCGTATGTTTTACCGATACGCTGTGTATTTTTGTTTTCTTTAGTGTTGTGTTTTTTTATTATATATTTTTGTTTGTTTTATTGGTTTTTCTTTCCTTTTTTTACTGTTTGTATCATTTCTGGTTTTTGCCAATTTTTTTGTTAAAAAAATGTACCAACCTGTTGATTGTCAATTTTGGAAGTTGTTGGCTGTTGTGAACTAGAAGTGGCAACATTAAGTCTTTGTCGAGATGATGGTCTTGGAATGTGTTTAGATTCTTCTGTATCCGATTTCTGTGAAAAACGAAGATAAAAATATAGTGCAATGACAGATGCAATGTCACAAGATTAAAAATTGATAAGTTCTGTCAGATTGTACAAAAAGACACATTTGCTAGCAAATAAAATCACTTCCCTTAGTTCAATTGTCAAATAAAATATAATGTTACCTAAGATCCTCACATGCACATGTTATCGTGCTATGTATAACCGCTCATTTGAAGTTGTTATCATATAGCAACAAAAAATACTGACAGGATAGAACAATGTGAAGATATATACTCACATCTTGTGAAATACATTTTCATAATTTTAATATCTCAGCAAGCTATATTAAAAATATGAAAATTTGTTTCACTCTATATGAGAAATTATGCAATATCTTTGTACAGTCTATATCGTTCCTATTAATATTGTTTCCTTGCACAAATGTGACAAAAATTAAAGCAGTTTCATTTTAACCAATATGTTTTTGTGAATAAATACATACATGACGTTCAAGTCTCCTCCGTAGCCTATCTTCTAATTTCTTTTGACTGAATGATTTTTTCTTCTGATTAGGCATTTTGATGTTGTTCAATCATCAATGTTGAATATCTAAAAAAAAAAAAAAACTTTATTGCTAAAAGTTATACACAACATAAATGATACAAAATGTAAACAAATACAATATAAATGTAAAAGAACAAAATGTCTATTCCACCAGTATGCAAAACAGATTAGGATGATTCATCAAAAACATCTCTCAGGTTTAGAATTATGAAAATACAAATAAAACATTAATACAAAAAGTTTGTGACATTGTTCAAAAAAGTTCAGGCTGTGTCAATTGTTGTGAATCTGTATTGGATGGTGGTTGAGTTTCATCTGTACTTGTGTGTGCAGTTCCTTCTGTTTCTGTGTGGGTAGCTGAACCATTAAAATCATCAATGTCTTCATCGAAAGACATGGCATGCAGAACCTCCTGGCTGGAGTCTAGGTCACGTTTTAATTTCTTACATCCCTCTTGTGCCTCATAAAGGTCTCGTCTTGCCTGAGAAAATTTTTTTCTTAAACTTAGGTTCTCATTTCTCAAACTCTGGATTTTTTTCTGAGCTTCCTTCAAGTGTTCCTCGGTGTTTGTTAATGTGTTTTTAACTGATTGAGCTCCAAGAACAAGATCATCCATTAAAATGGTTATTTCATCAGACAAATCGCTAACAGTATTCATTCTGTCTTCTGTAACATTCCCATCTTTTTAACTTTAAAAAGCATTCCAACTATTTGGAGTGATATCCCTTTCACTTTTATGGCCGAATTCTCAATAGTTTTCACCTCTTCCATTATCTAAATAGAGGAAATTGAATTAGAATAATTGTATTTGAGTGAAATGACCCTGAAGTGATAGGGGCATACAAATTGTCTGATACCAGAAGCCTGAATTGCTCACATGGAAACCCAGGCCACTATAATTAATTACATTTTGCTCAAGCTTCAATTTTTCTTAAATGCTTTATAAGCACCATATAATTACATGGTTTGTTTGAAAGTTTTGTTAAAAAAGACCAAGCAATTTCAAAAAAAGAAGATACAAATGTGAAAAGTAAACAGGCGGACAAACAATAGATGGACGGATGGAAAACAGAGGCAAAGTGATGACCAAAGCTCATACTAGCCTATAGCCAGGTGAGCTAAAATAACCAGCAGCTGATGCCATGGAAAACCAGCTCACTGGAGCCATGAAAGTGTTTATGATTTGCTATTGATGTACAGATTTATCCCTGCAGTGTTTGCATTCTAAAGGAAAATACATCTGCATAACTACATCAATCATGGTCCAGTGTACAAAACAAATAAATCATTATATTTGTCAAACTGCAGTAGAAACAATCCCCATCTGTCAAACTAGTCCAATTTAAAACTGTTACATTTAATAAACATCAAAATCAGAATTTAAGATATATGGTGATGCAAGGTGCATTAAAATATTGCAAACAAAATGTTTGAAGGTGCTAAATGAGAAACAGTATACAATAGGAATTTAAAGTATATTGATGGATGAAATAATCGATGTTTGGATTAGACAAGTTTGACAGTTGATGTGATGTCGTCTATTTCTAAAAAGGGAATAAATAAAAACATGTGAAGCATGGTTAATTTGGCCACTGATGCACATTCTTAGAAATACACTTTTTTAACATAGCTGACAAGAGTTGAAAGTAAAAATTGCTGTTTGAAATGAACATTAAAAGTTCTTAATTTTTTGATAATGAATGTAAATCACTGTTACTAGCACCACCACGGGAAGGATCTGAATATGCAGTACATTTAAACTACATATTCAGACTTAACCATGCAATGTGATACCTGGCACAAAGTGATTGTGTGATATCAAGCAGTATATACAACATTTATGCATGAGTGTAAATGGAATAGTGAATAGTAAATATATGTGTATATACATATGTGATTAAATATGAATAAGCAGGAAAGCAGGCAAAGTATCACATTTAGTAAAGCCTGAGATTTAATAGGTGTGACAATAATCCATTAGTCATGTAAAAATACAAAAGTTGTTTCAATCTCAAACTTTATCTGGTGCCATGATGGAGAATGCAAGCACAGTAAAAAGCAAAAACAAAAGATATATTACCTGTATCAATTGTTGGACACTTCTTAAGTCATCGGATGGAACTGCTGAATATCTCATTTTCTGCTGTATGAAGGGCCACGAATATGCCACAAGAAAAGTAATAACTTGACAACAACAAATGAACTTTGCATGGAAACGACGACTTGAACTGCCTTTTTTCAATTTTTTAGAACCATAACTCCTGAACGGTGAAAGTGAAAATCGTCAATATCGGAACGGTGAAAGTGGAAATCGTCAATATCGAACTTGACCTCCATTTTGTCATCAGTAACAACATATTAAAATTTGAAAAGCTTTGGTTGAACAGTTCATAAGTTATCACACGGACACCACTGGGAAAGCCATTTTTCAATCTTTCAAGAACCATAACTCCTGAACGGTGAAAGTGAAAATTGTCAATATCGAACTTGACCTCCATTTTGTCATCAGTAACAACATATTAAAATTTGAAAAGCTTTGGTTGAACAGTTAATAAGTTATCACACGGACACCACTGGGAAAGCCATTTTTCAATCTTTCAAGAATCATAACTCCTGAACGGTGAATGTGAAAATCGTCAATATCGAACTTGACCTCCATTTTGTCATCAGTAACAACATATTAAAATTTGAAAAGCTTTGGTTGAACAGTTCATAAGTTATCACACGGACACCACTGGAAAAGCCATTTTTCAATCTTTCAAGAACCATAACTCCTGAACGGTGAAAGTGAAAATCGTCAATATCGAACTTGACCTCCATTTTGTCATCAGTAATAACATATTAAAATTTGAAAAGCTTTGGTTGAACAGTTCATAAGTTATCACACGGACACCACTGGAAAAGCCATTTTTCAATCTTTCAAGAACCATAACTCTTGAACGATGAAAGTGAAAATCGTCAATATCGAACTTGACCTCCATTTTGTCATCAGTAATAACATATTAAAATTTGAAAAGCTTTGGTTGAACAGTTCATAAGTAATCACACGGACACCACTGGGAAAGCCATTTTTCAATCTTTCAAGAACCATAACTTCTGAACGGTGAAAGTGAAAATCGTCAATATCGAACTTGACCTCCATTTTGTCATCAGTAACAACATATCAAAATTTGAAAAGCTTTGGTTGAATAGTTCATAAGTTATCACACGGACACCACTGGAAAAGCCATTTTTCAATCTTTCAAGAACCATAACTCTTGAACGGTGAAAGTGAAAATCGTCAATATCGAACTTGACCTCCATTTTGTCATCAGTAACAACATATTAAAATTTGAAAAGCTTTGGTTGAACAGTTAATAAGTTATCACACGGACACCACTGGGAAAGCCATTTTTCAATCTTTCAAGAATCATAACTCCTGAACGGTGAATGTGAAAATCGTCAATATCGAACTTGACCTCCATTTTGTCATCAGTAACAACATATTAAAATTTGAAAAGCTTTGGTTGAACAGTTCATAAGTTATCACACGGACACCACTGGGAAAGCCATTTTTCAATCTTTCAAGAACCATAACTCCTGAACGGTGAAAGTGAAAATCGTCAATATCGAACTTGACCTCCATTTTGTCATCAGTAACAACATATTAAAATTTGAAAAGCTTTGGTTGAACAGTTCATAAGTTATCACACGGACACCACTGGAAAAGCCATTTTTCAATCTTTCAAGAACCATAACTCCTGAACGGTGAAAGTGAAAATCGTCAATATCGAACTTGACCTCCATTTTGTCATCAGTAATAACATATTAAAATTTGAAAAGCTTTGGTTGAACAGTTCATAAGTAATCACACGGACACCACTGGGAAAGCCATTTTTCAATCTTTCAAGAACCATAACTTCTGAACGGTGAAAGTGAAAATCTTCAATATCGAAATTGACCTCCATTTTGTCATCAGTAACAACATATCAAAATTTGAAAAGCTTTGGTTGAATAGTTCATAAGTTATCACACGGACACCACTGGAAAAGCCATTTTTCAATCTTTCAAGAACCATAACTCTTGAACGGTGAAAGTGAAAATCGTCAATATCGAACTTGACCTCCATTTTGTCATCAGTAACAACATATTAAAATTTGAAAAGCTTTGGTTGAACAGTTAATAAGTTATCACACGGACACCACTGGGAAAGCCATTTTTCAATCTTTCAAGAATCATAACTCCTGAACGGTGAATGTGAAAATCGTCAATATCGAACTTGACCTCCATTTTGTCATCAGTAACAACATATTAAAATTTGAAAAGCTTTGGTTGAACAGTTCATAAGTTATCACACCGACACCACTGGGAAAGCTATTTTTCAATCTTTCAAGAACTATAACTCCTGAACGGTGAAAGTGAAAATCGTCAATATCGAACTTGACCTCCATTTTGTCATCAGTAACAACATATTAAAATTTGAAAAGCTTTGGTTGAACAGTTCATAAGTTATCACACGGACACCACTGGAAAAGCCATTTTTCAATCTTTCAAGAACCATAACTCCTGAACGGTGAAAGTGAAAATCGTCAATATCGAACTTAACCTCCATTTTGTCAACAGTAACAACATATTAAAATGTGAAAAGCTTTGGTTGAACAGTTCATAAGTTATTGCACGGACACTGTGTGGCAGCCGCCCGTCCGCCCGCCGTACATCACCAATTTAATAACCGATATTTTCCTATGAAAATCCGGTTAAAAACAGAACAAGAAACATACCGCATATGGATCTTTGGTAGCCAGTGCAAGTTTTTCTTTTTTGAACCTGAAGCTCACATGAGACAAGGTTCCGTTCTTTTTTGCTAGGAAAGTCATATACTATGTAATAATTACAGATTAGTCTACAATATTTTGGTATCCGAAAATAAGATTGACTAAGATAAATCACACTTAATTTGTTATGCCTTCCGCCTATGAAGTACTTGGATATTGAAGATTGGTCTTGCTGCGAGCAAATATAGTCACCAAAGATTACAATCTTTTGCCCAGTGTCATCGACAGTATCAATGTCTTCGACGTCTTGATTTGAGACTCTGCAGTAAATCCTCCAAGCCCACTTTTATTTTTTTTTTTTTTTTTTTGCGATTTCCTCATATCGTTTGTTTATTTTCTGGTAGTAATGTTGTTCCAAATTCTTGGCGTAAAGAATGACCTTTCCAAAATACACTAGGGGTTTGAACAAAAGATGCATTAACAAATTAGTCTTACCAGATCCGGACGGTGCTACAATGACCATACGGAAAAAATATCTCGGCATATTGTCGACTCCTTCTATTGTCTTGAAGTTATTATTATTATTCCCCCTTCCAAGAAAGTATTGTGGTACCGACGTCATTTTTATAACCGATAGAAAAGATTTATTATTATCCAGGAAACTTCTTCCCTTATATTCGTTCTTATTTGCGAGTCTCTCGAAGTTCATGATATGAAGAATACTGAAATGATCGATCCCTTGCTCCTTCGATGATCTCTTCAGTTGTATCTTCTTCATGGAGAAGTCGCTTGTTTTTTTCACTTTCTCACACTGCAACATCTTTTGAACGTCTTCTTGCGTTAACTTGGAGTTGTCCAACCTTTTTCCCTTGGTCTTATCGCTAATTGCGTTATCGCTATCAATTGTAATGTAATAGTCATGTACAGCTTATATATGGCCTTGATTATCTTGGCGTCCTTCATGTAATCATTCGCAAAGTCATCCAAGTTATTCCCGTTGTAATTGTATATAAGTCTCGCCTGATCTCCCGGCACGTATAAACTATCGGTGTCCGTGTAATAGACGTCCTCTTCCACCCTTTTATTTAGATTCAAATTCATCATGTGGTAGTACATTATTTTGTGATTGTAGGCAAGGACGAAAGCACCCAAATGCGACGGTTTACTAATTTTATTTACCGAATCGATCTCCGATCTGAGATATCCGGAAATGTACCAGGTCTTAGAGACCAACACGAGATCGGTGACCACATACTTGAGGTGAAACTTCCAATAATCGTTGTTATCCTTAATGATCTGAATATGATTATATATCGGTCTTTGGATCATCTTCCTATATAATCCTCTCATCAGCAGATTTGCTAACGTGTACTATACGCTTCCCGAGCCCGAAGAACTTTTTTATGTAATTATAGAAGATCCTACTCGTCTCTTCCCAATAGTACCCCTCGATGATTTCGACTTCGTAACCGTATTTCGTCATCATCTCGATATCGTTTGAAGTATATCAGCCCTCCGAATCTTCTAGGTCCCACTTCGTGTACCTTTCGTATTTTTTCTTGCCACGACGGGTGCAACAGGGTCTTATTTGTTTTAGATCTGACTTTATATACTCTTATTATTTTACCCTTCATGGTGTTACCCCTCGTGTAATTTCGCCACCCGACCGGCAACTCGTTCAACATGGAAGTAGAATACAAGGATATAACGTCGACATTTAATAAGTAGTCGTGAACATCCTCGTACTTTACTTCCCCCTTTGTTACCCCGTAGTATTGAGTGGAGACGAAATCGGTCTTGCTCTTGTAGCACCGACCGCCGTATATACTCTTCCTGGTGTTTTTTCTATTTCCGTAGATTCCGATAAATCCACCTGAGACCCTGGGGGGGGGGGGGGGGGGCATAATCGCACCATATGTCGAACCCCATCAAACTAGTGGAAATAAATTTACTGATGTCCCTACCGAAGTCCTTGAAACACTGTTCGTTCAGATTATTGTTTAACTCTTGCAAACCGAGAACATCAGACCTGAGGTATCGGAGGCACTCTTCCCTCGTATCGGGTGACATAATTTCACATCTATAGGCCTTATTGTCGTGATCGAAAGTTCCCTTTTGCACGTCGCATTTGAAATCGGAGTGCTTGGGACAAAGAACACCCAAGGTGCCTTATCAAAACAAAGCACTGGAATCCGGAGGATTTCGCACCGGAAGCCTTGAATTCTTTTTGTAAACCTATTATATTCCCGTTATTCATAATAATTTTCTCGGGAGCCAACCCTAGTCTATTCATACTCTTGAGTAAATGGTAATGATCAAAGTTACTTCCGTTGTAAGCGTTAACGACATTCTCTTCGTCGATTTGCATTAAATAGAGGACATACTTGTCAATATTTGAAACCCCCTTCTTCCCAGAACATACGGCGTGTGGACTTCGTGACCGTCTACAGTTCTACGGTAAGTCTCTATATCACAGTGAATCACGTTGGGGTTAATATAATTGCTCTTCTTCGTCCTTCGGATCAGACAACTGCCCTTTTTCTGTATTACCGCTTGATAGTAGCTAACTCTGTTGTCGTTACATTTGTCCTCTGTATTATATATCCTTCCACAATGTGGATAGACGATCGGACCCTAACCCTAACTTTATTTTCTCTTGAGCAACAATGAGGGTGTAATGTCCCTCGGTCAGCTCTGTATTAGTGAGGCATCCCCTGTTTTTGTGATCTTTTGTTTCGGCGCATTATAGAACGACGGGGATATTATTCCGCTCTATTACGTCCCACACTATTGAGAACGGGATCGGTGTTCTATGCGCTAGATTGTAATCCCGCCTTATCGAATCGCACAATGTAATTGTGAGATTAAAACCCGGTAATACTTTCTCCAAACAACGGAAGAAACAATTGTTATTGATCGATTTCAGATATTTTCTCTTTACCCCATCCGTTATTTTCTCTGACTTTTCTCTGGACCAACATCCGCCGTCTGGAGGCCTCGCTACTTTAATTCTGATCTCTAATATCTCGTACACGTAGTCCTCGTTCAGTGCACGATGAATATCCGTGCAACTTTGATACAGGTCAGCATAATCGGTAAAATCCCTGATGAGAAACGAGTTCATACTCTTGGTTATATTGTATCTATAGCTCGGCGTACCATCTTCGATTTGATCATTTACCGATAGGTACTTAGATATATATGTGGATATGTCCTTGCAACTATAACTTCCGTTGGCGAAGGTTACTTCATTAAATGTCTTCCGAGAGTCGACACTGTATTTCACTTTCTTATTATTATAGGACTCAGATATATTGTACCAACTGTACGTCATAGTATTTATCACTAGCCTGTCAACGCTGAGGTTGTGAGTTCGAATCTCACCTGTGGCGGGGTGTTTTCGACTCCGATCTTAATTGACAAGGATTGCCAATTTTCCTACCAAAGGTCGGTGGTTCTCTCCGGGTACTCCGGCTTTCTCCACCAATAAAAACTGGCCGTCGCGAAATAGACAAATGTGCTGAAAACGGCGTAAAACCCCAACTAAACAAACAAACAAACTAAACTGAGTCACAAAATTAGAGGGTATTATCTCCCCTCGTTTGTCTTCCAGCATAACTAGACAATGTAATTTTCTGTTCCAATTTTATTACTCGAAATATTTTTTATATAGTAACTCGTGTTGCTCTCCTCTCATCTCCCCATTCTGCAAAAGAGTATCAATAGAACACTAGTATTACCAGAGTTTATACTCCCAATCACAAGTTCCAATCGATTTAAAAGAAAATCAGTATTATTGCACAAAATATGTTTGTATTTACCGTTTGTCTTCAGTAGTGTGACGAGGGAGACCAGATTTCTGAATGTCGTCTGCTGAATCAGAGTATCCCTTTTGCGGGTTGTACCTCTTTGTCACTAGATAGATAAAGTCATCATCTACATTTTCATCCAATACTAGATTTCCTGTCTTGTCTAGTCCATTCAACTTATTATATTCGAGGAGGTGCTCCAAATCTAATACCAGATCAGAAAAGGCATCGGACGTATCGATCTTGTAAGACGCTTTCGAGGATAAACCTTTGCCAGTTTTACCCTGCAATTTCTGATAGTATCTCTTATTTTTCTTTATCATTTCGTCAAAGAGGGATGGGTCTTTGGCTTTCTTTTGAATCTTCCAAGCTCTCTATTATATTTTTGTGCGTCTTTAATTTAATCTTTAGTATCTAAGAATGGTTCTCAGCATCAAGATTTTCGAGGTTCAAGCCAGTCGGATTCAACGGCTTTAAATCCTTCTGCTCCATCTTCAGGTCCCTCTATTCGCGGTAGTGCTTCTTCCTGTATTGGTAAGGGTTGATATACGGGTACTAGTTGATTGGCAGCTGGTTTAGTTGCCTCCGGTATTTTTTTCTATTGCCTTTGTTACTGGCTTAAAGATCTCTTTATATCTATCTGATTGTACACTTTTCTTATTTTTTCTTGCTCCTTTCTTAATCTAAGCCCGTTTACTGTATTTTTTCTGCTTTGGACTTTTTCAAAGCCCTCTCTCTCAATTCATCCAACATTATTTTTTTATTTTCTTTATAAAATATACTAGTATCTCAGGTAGGGTCTTAAACTCCAGCAGGGCAAGCAAAAACTAATTTTAATGTAGTAAAGTCAATATGCAAGAAAAGAACAATTAGATAAAATAAGTAGAGAGTGCTTACAGATTGGGAAAGATCTGGACATGAATGGGTACAAAATCAAGAACGTTGCAACCGGCACATGTGGAGATCATGTTGCTACAATCAAACAGATTGCTAATACTTTCTTTCCTGCAAGAGCACAAAAAGATTTGGATATGAACAAGAAGTGCGTAATGGGATTGGAGACTGATTTAAATGATCCAACATCTGCGTTTAAGTCATTGTAGCAGAAAATAGACATACAGAAACGGGACTTTTTATCTGCAGCTGCAGATGTATACTAAAAATAAATGATAGAAATGAGATGACACCGTTTCATGTCGAAAGAAAGAATAAACTTTTTCGTGGAGTTTTATTCATAATGGGCATGGGGATCAGTTAGTAGCAATATAAACTGAACTGAAAAGAGCAAGATAGCAGTGGTAGAATTAGAAAAACCGACCCACTCCTTAAATCACTTTTTACAAGGAATTGGAAAAGAAATCCAGTATTATATTCAGGATTACCGTTCCGACCTATTCTTTTCAAAAATAAAAATTGATTCTTACATTGACTCCGACGGCAAACTGTATGAAATTAGGTTACTTGAGGAGCAAGATATTATAGGACTCTTTCAGAAAACATAGCACTGAAGTGCTGATCTGCAGCGCTGCTGCTAAAGTTTTCGCACTAACCTCATTTTCCTATGCCTTATTGTTGTTTTGAGTCTTAACAGGGTTTCAGATACTGCAATAACATATAATACATTTACTTCAAATCTACCATCGTGCAATAGAATAACTGACCATTAAACAAATTTGGAGACATTTATACTATTCCATTTAGAAATTATGTTGAACGGATATCGTTAACCAGAAATTCAACTAATGGATAAGCTGAATGGTTGATTAAAGACCATCACAATCCATGAATAACTAGACCTCACTGAGTGATACCCGATTTGCAATACTAGGAGTTTACGCTTACAAACTTCAAACCCATAAGTTGGATTATCTCCCTTTGCAAGCATCTGGCAATAATTGTCTTCTTTCATATATATCTACATATGCTGCCCAACCTTCATATAACGTTTCATCAAAATTCATTGAAGGTTAATGAGGAGTTACACTGACAAGCTTTAAATTTGAAAAACCCTTAAGTTTGATTATCTCCATTTGCAAGCATCTAGCGATAATTACCTTGCTTCATACACATCTACGTATGATGCCCAACCTTCATATAAAATTTCATAAAAATGAATTGAACGGTTTAGAAGGAGTTCCTATATACCCCCCCCCCACCCAAAAAAAAAAAACAACAACAACAAAAAAACACCCAAAGAACTGTGTTTGCAGGGGGTATAATAAATGGTCCATTCTGACCATTTTCACTCATTCAGTAATTCATTAAAATAACTCGTGTAACTGTTAAAAGTCAGAACAAGTAATAGTTCCATATTTTGTTCTAAAACAGGTAAAACAAAAGGCTAACAACTGTTAAACTATCGTACAATATAACATATTTTACTGTGTAACAGTAAACAGTCACTTTCTGAATTATGAATCATCAGAGATACAATTTTTTTCAATTTTGATGCACAAGATGTGATTTACGACTCATCAGTTGTGCTCAAGGCCTAAAATGTTTGAAATCCAAAACAATAATCCAATAGGTTGAAGAGCAATTTAAAATTTCCAAAATTACCAAAAGGGGTTGTGCCAAAACGTTTTAATGACAGCCACGCACGAGGGAGATACTCCTTAGGTTTTGCAAAATTTTACATTTTTGTAACAGTATATTCTAAGTATCAGTTCCGGGCTAGTATCAAAATACTAGCAACTGAGCTGGGGATATCCTCGGGGACTTGGAGTCCACCAGCAGTGGCATATCGACTCCAATAGTAACAGGAGAGCTGTCTGAGTGACAGCAAACCGGGTTTTCCTTCTTTTTCATTTTTACTGAGTAAATTATCTCCAACAAAGAAGTCAAGGGTCAAGGTCAGACGTCAACATCTTTAGTACACGACACATCATCTTGAGGTACACTACCCACACATCAAAAATCTAAGATCTAGGTTTCAAGACAAAAAAGTTACAGGCTGGACATGATTAGCAATTTATTGACCTTGAGGTCAAAGTTCAAGGTCAACATCCTTAATATGTGACACATCATCTTGAGGAAACCTACGTACACAACAAATATCCAAGGCCTAGGTCTTAAGGCAAAAACAGTTACAAAAACGACCAATTTATTGACCTTGAGGTCAAGGGTTAAGGTCAATATCATTAGAATGTGAAACACCGTCTCGAGGTAAACCTACCTACACACCAAAGATCCAAGGCCTAGGTCTTTAGACAAAAAAGTTACAAAAATGACCTATTTATTGACCTTGAAGTCAACGGTCAAGGTCAATATTCTTTGTACGCGACACATCATCTTGAGATTAACCTACCTACACACCAAAAATGCAAGGACTTGTTTTTTAGACAAAAAAGTCACAGGTCGGACACGAAGATGATCTAAAATTACTTATTTATTCACCCTAAGGTCAAGGGTCAAGGTCATAGGTCAACATTTTTGAAACATGACACATAGATCTAAGGTCTAGGTCTTAAGACAAGAAAGTTATAGGCCGGACACGATTGGCAGCCGCCCACAAATGACCTATTTATTGAGTCATGATCAATATTCTTGGTACGCGACACATCATCTTGAGATAACCTACCTACACACCAAAAATACAAGGCCTATAATAAATAATAAGCAGAATATGTATAACGGACCGAGCAATGCCCATTTTTTTTTAGAATTGCCCACAAACTATCCTATCCATGTCGGATGGTTATTGACTTCGTTGACTCTGGGCATCCTTTATCTGGTGAAACTTCGTTTTGACTGTGGAAAAACACGGTGGATGGTCAGCAGATGGATATAATAAAAGGGTTAAAAAAATTGTATTGAGTTCATAGGAACTATTTGCAGACTGGGGGTACTTTGTCTCAACAGATCGTCGTGTCAACAATACTCCAGCACGGCTAGTTTTTATCAAAACTACCAGTGCTGGAGTAATTAACGTTATGGTTTCTTATTAATTCCAATCCTTTTCATAATTTTATATAATTCTTCTTTTTGATGCAAAGGTAACTCTTAGCTGAGTTTGGATACCTGTTTGTTTTAATTGTTTTGATTTTTGATGGCTGTGCTTATTAATTCATCATATTAATATCTTTAAACGGTTTTCCAATATTTTGATCGCGAGCACCGCTGTTGAGTTGTCAGTCAACGAAATGGCCATACAGTGCATCAAATTTATTTCGGTATTTTGTGATACGTTTTATTCCTATAGAGTCGGGAGTTTTTGGTTTTTTTTTACCTTCGTAATAACAGATTTGTCCAACATCGATGTCAGCATAAATAAATGAGTCAGCTGTAGACCAGAGAATGATTGACAATAATCTTGACCGCGGTATATTGTTTGAAGTCAGGGTATTATGAACTTAGTTGTGTAACATGAATTGACAAGACCACAAAAATCTCGTGCAAAAAATGGCGGAAAAATATACGACGGTATGATAATATCGTCAATCAAATGATAAAATTTGGAAAAATAACTTATGTATGCCATAAAAAGGCAGACATACGCATGTTTGGGACAAATATTGAATTTAATTATATCGTCAACGGGGAAATTTGATATGACTTATTGCAGACCGACCAAGAACGAATGAAATGGATAAAAGATAAATTTTCAATTGTTTTGTTGTATTTGTATCTGAGGAAAATTCCCAGCACAGGAAACGTTACATTTTGTAAACAGACGGCGAAATTTTATTTCATCTTAGAACGAAATAAAGGTTAATCAATGAAATTTAATTCCGTTATGTACAAAATGTATATAGTATAGGAAGCATATAAAATGTTATCATTACATTTTTTCAAAAGATAACATTTTTAAGAACCAAGAACATGTACGTGCAATTTGACTAAATGCATTAAGAAAAAAGTACTACAGATCAAACAAAAAAATAAATAAATATCAATTGACGACATTTATTTCGTAATAAAGTGTAATCCAATTTGAAGAAAATAACGAAATAAAAGACAGACAGACAGCGTTAAAGAGTTAAACGGAGAAATTTGAGGAACAGTATATAAGACGGTGTTTCAGAGATATACGGGGAAATTTGAGGAACAATATATAAGACATTGTTTTAGAGATACACGGGGAAATTTGAGGAACAGTATATAAGAAAGTGTTTCAGAGATACATGGGGATATTTAAGGAACACTATATAAGACAGTTTCAGATTTCTAAAGATTCCGAATGCATTTTTGAAATACCCCGTATTGGGACTGGACAGGAAAAATTGACGATATAGCCTATTTTGTTTTTGCCGAGCAAAAGTGAGAACGAAATTTGATAAATTTAACCACAGACATGTTTAATATATCTCTGACGTAACGTCATTCCAAAATAATAATTTCAAAAACGATTGATAAGTCTTGTTCTTGGATATATATATATATATATATATATATATATATATATATATATATATATATATATCGTCATCCAAAACCGCCCCATCGAGTCAAAATGGTCGCTCCATACTGATGAATTTCCCGTGTTGCCAAATTACGACCAAACACTGTTTAGATAATTTATATGCTCTACTGATTGTCGAAAATAGCCGAACGATCTTCGTGAGAGTCAAATTAGATGGATCCTGTATGGAATCAACAAAAATAAATTGGGTCAATAAATAATTATAAAAATAATACATGCGTTTTATTAATAATCATTGTGCTCTCCTTAACCTTAATTGTTGTTTCTTTTATTCCATTTCGTATAAAACAGTGTACCTTTCTAAAATAAGAATGTACTGCACATTTCGCATATTTTTTTTCCTTCATGTAATGAGAATTTATATTGACATTCTTCTTGAACTGTGTACTTAATATTTCTGAGCATGCGCGATGAATTGTCCGTGATCTGATTAAAATGCACGCCTGCAAACTCCGTCTTAAAGGAGAATTTGTTTATAATTAATTAATATAAACATTATTTTATTCATAAAAGTTATCATGAAGATTGTTCAGCAGGCTAAACCTATACAAGCCCTCTCCGAAAAACACTAAATAGTTTAGAAAGATGTGTACAATAAACTGATACCGCCCGGTTTTGGGAAACAAACAATTATTTATTTTTTGATCATACGCAAAAATATTCATAAAAATATTACAGTATCAATAACTCCAACTCAAACCTGGGCGTGGGAATTCATATCTGTTACGTGACGACCGATATTGACAATGAACTTTGTTTAAATTTTCAACTGACCGATGTGGCGTAGCATCGAATCGATTAGGTGATGGACTTGACCTATCTTTGAGACACGCTTTCTGGATTGTATAAACATCGAAATTAAAGGCTTATAACGAGTCGCACTGTACAAGAATTATGTAATTAAATCTATTAAAAAAAGAAAGAGATCAAAATGTCTCCAGGTAATGCACAAGCCTACAACTGAGACTGGTTCAGGTTGAACGGGGCCCTGATAATGGAGACTGCACTATTTTTAAACATTGTATCAATACGCAAACAGGAAAGAGGTTAGATTGGCTCATGATCAGTACAAAGTTATTGCCAGCGTGCTAACAATCTTACGCGCAGCGTCAGCTAGATAAGCTAAAGCTTATCTTCGCTGCAGCAGCGCTGCAGAAAAAATAACTGCTAGTATCGATATTGATTTAAACGATTTAATGTGTTTCATGGAACGATTTCGGAGGCGATATACTAAATAACCGGAGTCTAGGTAATATGGCAAAATGGACACGAATGTTTTCAGAGGCTCTCTCCAACGGGATTCAAGATATCGAATTCTGAATGGGTTATATGGCTAAATATATGCAAGTTATTGTAAGGGGATATTGGGGTTATGGAGTAAATAAATTTACGTTAACCCC
The DNA here is from genome assembly GCA_028015205.1 of Mytilisepta virgata. Taxonomy (NCBI): domain Eukaryota; kingdom Metazoa; phylum Mollusca; class Bivalvia; order Mytilida; family Mytilidae; genus Mytilisepta; species Mytilisepta virgata. Next base: position 76,521,348 of record CM051517.1, read on the forward strand.
TAATATGCAATAAGCATGTATAACTAACTCCTGCAGTTAGTACTTTACCTCCTTTAGGGACGAGATCAAAAGTTCAATGTAGGATAAAAAACTTAATTCAAATAGTTTGGGCGTGGAAGGGAGGGGGTAAAAATCGCTGCAAGTTTTGTTATCCGACATCGACTTTCGGATTGAAAAATACGGATTCAAGTGATGTCCAAGTCAATATACAGAACAAACATACATTGTTGAGGAAAAACAGGACCCATGATACAAAAAGTATAGTCTCAAAGCATATGCCCATATTGGTCAATCAAAGTTTCCCAAATTAAGTTAAGAGGGGGGGGGGGGGCAGTGAAAAAACTATGTGAATTAAGTTTTTTATCCTACATTGAACTTTTGATCTCGTCCCTTAGACAGATACACTTATAGTTACTCTCTGGGTGGTCTATTCGGTATGTCCACATATCCTATCGTTCCTCGTGTTACTCCGATACCGTTTGGGCTTTCGGTAAATGATTTAACTAGATATGATAAAAAGAGGCCTTTTGGAATCAACGGTGAGATTTTACACTCTCCAGGTAATAATTTCCAAATTTTAATTTCAAGGATAAGTGCAAGCCCACATTTACTATTTGCCTATTTGCCGGCGGAGAGGATGGATCAACTACATACATCTCGTGTTATAAAAGGGAAACATTAACTACTAGTATAGAATATTTGAAAACTAGCAATTCCATAGATCATTTTTGTCAATACAAGACTGAATTCATATGGGAATTTGATAACGATGATGAGATATTCATTGGAGGGATATGTCCTAGTGGAATTACTTGGTTGGTCTCTCCTTTTTTATTGAATGCTATTGAGGTAGATATCAAGTTTGAAGAGGTACCTTGATATTTTTTATCATTCTGCCCAACCGACATGTGAAAAATGTATTTATTTAACTTATCTAATCATTTTAACTAATTTTATTGTTAAATTCAACCATTTAAAGCTGCAGGCGTATTTTGTACCTGCAGGCACATAAAGGCAAATTTAAGTAGGACCGAATGTTCAATGTCTGTTACAGAGAATTCCAGTTGCCGCCATTTTCTAGCTTACTTTCTGTCTTTTCTCTCCTCTTCCCATTTGATCTCCAAGAAAACGAAAAATGGCGGCTCGAGATTTTTTATGAAAATAGCGGTCTTCGGACGCAGCTGATTAGATCTACATGCGTCCCAGGGACGCATGAGTTTGAAGGATGACGAGTCCAGTCCAATTTTAGTACGTCCAGGATGCATATACGTGCCTTAGCGAGAACCCTGTCTGTACCAAGTCAGACCACCCTGACACTTCTGTGTTTATGTTTGCGTTTTGTGCTGTTCTATGTTATTTCTTTTTGTCCTGGGTTCTGTCTGTTCGGTGGCATTGACTGATTGGTATTCAATTTTTACTTTTCCTGTTATACATTTGCCACTCAATCAATAAACATTTGAAAATGAAAAACCTTTCACTCAAAAATCACCTGGTTTCAAACTGTTTTATTTTTTAAAATGTCTTATCCAATTTATAACAAAGAAACAATTCATAGGAAATGTCCCTGTCAGCTTAGTGGCAATAGTTCACTATAGAAAAACATCACTATCTGAAAAAGAAAACAAAATTAATGCTTTCAATATAGTAACTAGAGGCTATCAGGAGCCTGTATCGCTCGCCTGGATTATGTCCATCTTGACTGGCAGCCTGTCAAGTTCCAACTGGCTCATTGGTTTTAAACAAGAAGATCTTTCAGTGATTTTTCCACTTAGGTCCTATGTTAAACGCTGTTTTCGCAGCCATCTTGGATGACGGGTTGCTTCATAGGATATAATTCTGAAAGAGGATGACCCAAGGACCATTGCTGCTAACTTTTATTTCAATTGGCCAAGTGGTTTCAGACAAGAAGATTTTTAATTAAATTCTCTATAGGGTCCTATGTTAAACTACGTTCAACTCTTCCGGCCATCTTGGGTGACGAGTGGGGTCATAGGACATAATTCTGAAACAGGACCATTGTTGCCAAGTTGTGTTCCAACTAGCCCAGTGGTTTCAGAGGAGAAGATCTTTAAAGGAAAGTTTACGACGCCAGACGCCAAGTGAAGACAATAGTTAACATGGCCCTTTGGGCCAGGTGAGCAAAAATACATTTGTGCTTTAAACAATAATGTCTATAAATGACTATTTATTTGATCAAATAAAATCTAAAAATATTTCAACATAGACATTTTATACCAATGCATAAAATAATTTAGAACATTTTGAAACATTTGTCACATATACTAGTCTGCAAATTAAACACATTGCATTTATGTCTTCTGGTGCATTTGATGTTATGTTGTACTACGTCCACTTCAAAATCAGACAACTTTCTGATATATATATATGTAATGACAGTGAGCATGGTCTTGCAATTTTGTTTTGCAGATAAAATGTAGAATGTTTGTCACTGGTGCAAGAAATATTTATGGATGGAACATGTACAAAATTCTTCCAACAACTTTACACCCTTTATGGCTATAAAAACAGTAACTATTTGCCATTAGTATTTTGCCTTCTTCCTTCAAAATCTGAGGACATATATCATTTCTGTTTCACGGGGGCAACAGACTCATATAATATTTGATATATTTATTATTTTTCGTGCAAATGTCCTGATATTTTATTACAGGCAAATAGGCCCAATCATGTTTTTCTTGGTCCATATTCCTCTTTTTTGGGGATAAAGTCATTTTTGCACAAATGTCTTTTTCCGACATGCTGTACACCAAACAAATAACCAAAAAAACACATTATTATCTTCAAAAAAGTTTATCTCATGTTTTCCCTTAGTGACACACTACTAGCAGAAAAGCAGCAGATGGCAAGTTAACAATATTAATAGTATACTTGTAACTAATCTTGAAATTCGAATACCTACAAATCTACGAGTTACCGAACATCACATTAATTCGCGAATTCGCATAGCACATGGGTGAATTATTAATGTTTTACGGTCACGAGTTGTAGATTTTTGTATTCGAATTTCGAGATTAGTTATACTGGATATGGGCACATATTTATATACATGTAAGTCTATACTGAGCAGTATTTCATCATTACTGTCAGCCATGCTGCCGTACAAAACTTGGCATGCCAATGCAGTGCATGAAAGAAATCCGTATTTTTAGCATTTTCATGACCGCAATCTAGTGAAATTCTAAATATAAAATTACATGGAGATGCACCAGGATACCTGAAATGCCAAAAAAGAATGAAAGAAAATTGAGAGCTTATTTGAATAAAATGTTTTGAGTCAAGGCAATTTTTCTGGGTCAGTAAACTGCTAACAAACAAACTTTTCATTTTGGCCTGTTGACTTTAATTTGTTATTAAATTAAGTTGCTGATTTTTGTTGTACTATTACTGATTATAAGTTGAATGAACAGGTTTAATAATCAGTGATATATATCTCAAAAGTTTTCAGAAAAATAACTTAAAATTAACCACATGCAAAACTTAACCAAGTCACTCTTGCACAAAATGTGGGTCATTCAGTGTTTATAAGAGGATTTTAGTGGTATAAAATCATTGATATATATTCATGGGTTTCTGAGAAATGGACCTGAACACATAAACTTAACCAAGCTGAACAGACATGAGGACAGAGATTGACAATGGTAAATCAATTCATGGATGAGGCATAACTAGAACTGTGAGTGACCTCACTGAGTGATACCCCCTGCTTGCAATACTAGGAGTTGCACTTACAAGCTTTAAACATGCCTAACCCTTAAGTTGGATTAGCTCCCTTTGCAAGCATCCGGCAATAATTATCTTGCTTCTTGCACATCTATATATGATTCCAAACCTTCATATAAAGTTTCATCAAAATCCATTGAACGGTTTAGGAGTGGCACTTACAAGCTTTAAACATGCCTAACCCTTAAGTTGGAGTATCTCCCTTGGCAAGCATCTGGCAATAATTATCTTAATTCATGCACATCTACATATGATGCCCAACCTTCATATAATGTTTCATCAAAATCCATTCAACGGTTAAGGAGTTGCGCTTACAATCTTTAAACATGTAAAACCCTTAAGTTGGATTATTTCCCTTTGCAAGTGTCCAGCAATAATTATCTTGCTTCATGCACATCTATTTATGGTGCCCTACCTTCATATAAAATTTCTTCAAAATCCATTGAACGGTTTAGGAGGAGTTGCGCTTACAAGCTTTAAACATGTAAAACCCTTAATTTGGATTATCTCCCTTTGCAAGAATCCGGCAATAATTACCTTGCTTCATGCACATCTAAATATGATGCCCAACCTTCATATGAAGTTTCATCAAAATGCATTGAACGGTTTAGGAGGAGTTGCGCTTACAAGACATACATGACATACGGAAAGACAGAAAAACAGGGTAACTTCTATACACCCCCACCCCCCCCCCCCAAACAAAAATTTTGTTTGTGGGGGTATAAAAAAATACTTAAGGTCCCAATGAATGGAAAGTCTGGAAAATATTTTCAAATGGCATCATACTACATCACACACATCTTCAATTCCGAAAGTTCCAAAGCTGTAGGAGAAATTGACTCTTTCCATAAAAAATGTGTGAGTCTTCCAAGGAAGACATGTGTCGCCTGCGGACGTCAATTTTTACAAAAGATATTAAAATTTTCTAAAAATGAAATGTATATGCACACCTTCCCATTAAGGTTAATGCACGGAGAAAGTTTCATCAAATTGCTTTGAGCGATTATGGATTAGTTGAGGATAGAAGTTTTGATTCCCCCCCCCCCCCCTTTTTTGCAAAAATGTCAATTTTTACAAAAAAAAAAAATTTAAATTTCCTAAAAATGAAATATATGCACACCTGTGCATTAAGGTTAATGCACAGAGAAAGTTTCATGAAATTCCTTTGAGCGGTTATGGAGTAGTAGAGGATAGAAGGACCCCCCCCTCCTTTTTTTCAAAGATGTCAATTTTTAATTTTGTAAAAATGAAATATATATGCACACCTGTGCATTAAGGTTAATGCATAGAGAAAATTTCATCAAATTCCTTTGAGCCTTTTACGAGTAGTTCAGGATAGAAGAAAATTGTGACGACGCAAGACGATAGTGATCCCTGTGTGTTGACCATGCATTCCGCAGGGACACAAAAATTGTTGCAAAAAAATGAATAAGTTCAACAACAGTGAAAATCTGGAAAGAAATCTCCAAATGGCATTATACTCCTTTAATACTGAAGATCTTCAATATGTCCTTTAAATATTCTGCAAATTTTCAAAGATCTGGGGAAAATTCAGTACAAGGAGTTTATTCACTTGACAAATATTGTACCTATCATGAAATTTTTCGCAAAAAATGACCAAGATGGATAATCTAGAAAAATAAATAAAACGGCATCATACCTCCTCACTGTATATGCCAATCTTGAACATAACCAGAAATATCCTGCAAAGGTCTAGAGGAACTGATTACACAAAATATGTACAGAACAATGTGCTATCCCAGCCTAATTACCATTAAGTTGAAATCTCACCTATTTATCATGTATATCATCAGGATCTCTTAGCCATAATTCTGGTTTATCATAACCCATTTCTTCTGGTGTTAATATTCCTAATTCAGTTAATGTTGGTTTTATTTCCTGCAGTAGATATGGCCAAATTTTTTGGTCTCCACTTCCTTTCTCCTATGGATATACAACATATTACAATTGATAAGCATATAAAGTTGGCAAGTCAATAAAGTTACTCATTGTCATGCATCCATAATTGTCAACATTTTTCACCAGTTTCCAAAACGTACACCAGAGGGGAGGGGGTTTCAAATTCAATTTATAAAATCTGACCGTATAAATGTCACTTCTGTCAATATCTAAAAAAAAAAAAAAAAAAAAAATAGAGAATACATGGTGGTGGTAGACAGTGACCAAGTTTTGAACATTATATAAGATGACAAAAGGCCAACAAACAGCAAATCACTTGAGCCTGTCAATGTAGTACAACTGATGCTCTGGAATTGGTACAGGTATTTTCAAGGGATGTAACGATGTCTGTAGATCCTCTTTCCGAGTAAAAACTGGAACCTGTTTACAGCAACAATGTTGAAAACTGTACACTATTTGAAAGGAGGGAAGGGGAGGGTTTCCAAAAAGAGTGTTCTTTGTGAACAATTATGGATGACCCCTTAGTAACAAACAGCAACCTATATTTCAAAATGAATGGGAAGGTAATTTTTTTTTTTAATCTTCTCAATGTGAATTGTTTTTACAAATCAATGTGAATTCTCTTAAGGCAATTTTTTTGTCCCCTCATAATAAGGATTTTCAATATTTCAGAATTTTGCAATAAAACTGCTAATAAAAGAACAGCATGGCAATAACTCCAACCAAAAAATAATGGTACACCACTGAAATTCGAACTTGACCGAAATAATACTAAATCACAACTATGATATAAATATAAATAAAATCCATTAAGGTTTTTAGACGTGAGAGCACCAATACAAGAAAAATTGACAAAATTTTCAGAGTTCAAAGGGCAATAACTCAAAAATAATGGCACTGAAATTCGAACTTGACCGAGATAATATTAAATCGCAACTATGACATAAATTTTATAAAAATTCATTGAGAAATGTCATGAATGTAGGCGTGATACTCAGCGCAAACAATGTCAGAGTGACGGACGCACAAACGCACCCCCACCCCCCGCATTTCTATGTCCCGCACTGCGTTGCGGTGCGGATAAAAATTGTATGATAAGTAGGACAGTGACATAATTTTGGTGGGAGTCGATGTTACTCTTCGAGATGCACCATCACAACAAGTAATATGATTGTAGTTCCCTTGGTATCAGAGAACTGAACTCGGATGTAAATCTTAACCTAAGTCAATGGATTGCGGTAAGTATGCTAGGTCATAGTGACCTAATTTTGGTGGGAGGCTGTATTACTCCCCGAGATGCGCCCCCACACCAAGTAATATGACTGTTGGTCAATTTGTATTTTAAAACTGATTTTTTACATAAACCTTAACCCTTGCCGTGTCACATGATTCAGAGCGCCATCTTTTTCCAACAAAATATTTTTTACTCATTGCATTGAACAGCTGATAATTGTTTTTAAATTGATAAAGATATATCCTTTTTGTTATATTATAAAAATAAAATGATATCTTGGGTTCAAAATTATACTTTACTCTTGGTTGTAATCAAACTATTTGCTAAAAATACAAAAAGCAAATGATGCGTAAAATGACCGGGGAAACATTGTAAACTGAAAGTAGAATTTTTTCCATTTCCCTTGCTTTTGTTAGTCGTTAGCTAGTACAAATCACTGATAAAACTTGATAAGAATGAGTATGTAAAGTAAACAAAATTGGGAAAAATGTGTATCTGTAAAAAATACGCTAGCAATGACTAGATTAAAACCGTACTTGTAATTTTTAGAATTAGGGAATTTCCGCGATTGCGTGTACAAAAAAAAATCGATTTACTATAATGCCATAAACTCTATTTCAAAATTATTTCACTTAATATTTCGGCTATATCCTGATTTTACCCCCAACGGGGTAGAATGTCATATCAGCATTTCTGGCAATGAATATTCATGATGGAGTAATATTTTGAATAAAGGAAAGATTTCAGTGGTCCGGTTTTATATTAAACAAGTATATGAATCACTGTTTTCAGAAAATGTACTATTCTGTAATTTACCTTGAAACATGTCATTTATGATTTTTATGAATTCATAAAGAGTGCATGTCTTATAAGAATAAAGAATAAGAATAAAGAATTTTATTTCCAATTAAGGGCCCATTAAGAGCAAGCAATCAAATACTTATATAAAGTTGTTCCTGAATCTACCCCGTAAATTATATAACACAGCGTTTTAAGAAATTTACGGGGTAGAATCAGGAACAGTTATATTACACAGTTTTTTAAGAAATATACGGGGTAGAATCAGGAACAGTTATATAAGACAGTGTTTTAAGAAATTTACGGGGTAGAATCAGGAACAGTTATATAAGACAGTTATATAAGAAATTTACGGGGTAGAATCAGGAACTGTTATATAAGACAGTGTTTTAAAAAAGAACGAGGATATTTTGTTGTAAAATAAATTATTTTTGTGAAATAATTATTTAATTTGTTTTCTTTCACACATATATCCAGGCGTCTGAAAGGATTTTCTTTGGGGTTATATTCAGGAAAAAAAGGGGGGGATTTTTTGGAGGAAATGAAAAAATAATGTCAATTAGAATATAGTAGGGGGAATAATCAGGACCAGTAAAAGAGAAACTGAAAATGGATCAAATTGCAGAATGTATGGGGGAAGAATCGCGACCAGTAAATATATACTAAAAATGGATAAAAAAGGGTTGTTTGTTGAAAATCGGGGTTAAAACACTGAAAATAGATAAAATATAAGGGGGAAGAATCAGGACCAGTAAAAGAGATACTGCAAAAGGATCAAATCTAATGTCTTGGGGAAGAGGTAAAATGAGAACCCCAAAAAAGCTTATGGAGACTAAGAAGGCCTACAGATTTACTTTGCATACGACGGAAAAAGGAAATACAATTTCACTTTTTTTAATTACATTTTGTTAAATTGATAAAAAATTCAGATTAAGCATACCCCTTTTTCCGTCATTTTTAAATTATGTTTCATCCGTTATCAGGTCAGTAAGGGGGGTTTGACATACGACGGAAAAAGGATATTTTATATAGATTTTAAATTCTTTACTCTGTTTTATGATTTCACGAACTGAGTTATATAACTATGATATTTCTTTTGTAATTAAAAATATATTTGATGGTTAATAAAGAAATACAAAATATTTATTTTATATTACATCTTGTAACAAATAATCAATATCACTTGGATGAAATAGCTAAAGGTAAAACAATTTGGTGATATAACAGTTTAGGCGATTCGTTGTCACTTGCCATAAAAATGAGTTCAGGTACGTTTTATGACTTTATTCTTTCTATTCTTCTTTTCTTTCAAAATGGACAAAACTAAAGTGGATAAGGATAGACATAAGAATATTCAAAATTTGTGGACAAAGATTCAGAAAGAAATTGGGGATGCCAAAACTTGGCCTAAGAATCTGCGTAGACTGTTTTGGACTCCCGCAAATAATTTGCATGAAATTGAAATTTTGTGTTCTTTTGTAAGAGTTAAGAGACTAGACGTGAAATTATTTCTAGACTGGGTTACTTTGATGAATTTTGGAAACATCTGCAAATTCAACAAATTGGTAAATTATAGGAAAATATGGAGGGAAAAGCTGAGGTCAAGGAAAGTTATGGAACTATGGATAACTATCCAAGAGATAATTGGCCCTGCCAATCAAAGTGATGGAAATCACCATTGGAAAGATTGCAACTGTAGTTGTGTATAATTTCAAATGGAACGAGGTGGGACTGTTTTTTAAACCAAAATATATGTCTCCCCTTCACTTTATTCTAGATCAATTTTTACCTCTAGGATAAAAATAATTTGGTGACCTTGAAGTCAAAGCTCAAGGTCAAATGAAGGTCATAATGTTACGCGACTCACACTCGTGGTAATACACCTACATACCCAAGGGTATAAGCCTAGGTCAATACAAAAAAGTAATGGCCTGGACAAGCTTCGTTGAGAAGAATAAGAAGAACTAGAATTGCAATTGCGCCCACGGTGGCCATTTTGAAAATTTTTGTATTTTCATGATTGCATCTTGTTTGCCATCCCAAATTTAGCCTAGATATCAATTTTCATTGAAATCGGACAATGTTTATTTTTCTGTCATTTTTCCAACATTTCTCAAAATGGCCGCCAAAAGTATCCAACCGATCGCATTTGTTTTTCCATGAGTATGTTCTACTACTCATACTTTAGAAAAGTTCGAAGTTTCATGACATTCTATGGTGCAGTTTTTGAGATTTGAAAGTTTTCAAAAATTTTCACACTTTTTCCGTTTCTATGGCAACGGCGGCCATGTTGAGAATTTTTAATGTTATATGCACAAACCAAAGAAACGGAACAATAACAATTTGTCGTCCCGACTAAGTCTGGGGGCGACATAAATACTACAAATATTTCTACGAAGGGGAGACATAATTTTATTACAGATATTATCTCTTCTATGTGGGATAAATTACAGTGAGTGTATTCGTTTTCCGAAGATAATTTTCAATAAGAGTTCAATGTGTTAAAGTTATACATTTTACTAAATTATGTTATTAGACCGTAATTTTACTTGAAATGACTTAAAAGAAATAGATTCAAACTAGATGTACTGTGAGCAAAGCTCACAAAGGATACCACCCGCTTTGCCTTGCCCAGGGTAAAGTTTCATCAGATATTTGCATCAATTTAAGCATACTCATGGTTGCCTTTACTACTCCAAAACATGATATATCTGTTCATGTTTCGAATGGCTGATGTAACTTGGGAAGTATAGGTACAGCAAAAATTGTTATTTTTTTTTTCAAATTGAACCTGAAACATATACCAATACAGATCTAGGAATTAAGAGTATTAGTTATAAAATAGAAGTCCAATTATCTCCCTTGTGTAATATCGGAAAGCCAAAATTTTCCTTCATACACATCTTTGGATGATGTATTTCCTTTGTGTAAAGTTTCGTTGAAATCCATTGAGTGGTCTAGGAGGAGTTGCGCTTACGAGGTTCATATAATATATAAGCCAAAAAAAAATACAAGTCGAATTATCTCCCTTGTGTGATATCGGAAAGAAGATTTTTCTTCATGCACATCTTTGGATGATGTACTTCCTTTCTGTAAAGTTTCGTTGAAATCCATTGAGCGGTCTAGGAGGAGTTGCGCTTACGAGGTTCATATATAATGTATAAGCCAAAAAAAATAGAAGTCCAATTATCTCCCTTGTGTGATATCGGAAAGCAGATTTTCCTTCCTGCACATCTTTGGATGATGTACTTCCTTTCTGTAAAGTTTCGTTGAAATCCATTGTGCGGTCTAGGAGGAGTTGCGCTTACGAGGTTCATATATAATGTATAAGCCAAAAAAAAAAAAAAATAGAAGTCCAAGATAATCGTAAGGTTTTTCTCCAATAATGGGTCCATTAAAGAAATAATTGTCACATTAGTAAATGCACAATTAATTTTGACATGCTCTCAAGAACGGATGATTACTCGCTACCCTATTATACGTGAATGGAACAGAAGGTAAACAATCAAAATGGGTGTATTTTCAAAACATGGGTGGAAATGTGTCAAAAATGTTAGTTTTAATGTATTTGGGACCAGGGCTCAGCGGCCTACTTCAGGATGACAGGGAGAAATGATTTTTTTCCCCTGAAGCTAACAAGAAGAAGTGGAGGGAGACAGGGAGAAGTCATTATGTGACATTCCAAAGCACCAATCGACACTGATTATGTTTTTATTTGAAGAGCTAGTCTTATTCTAATGTTTTTTTTTAAAGAAATTAAGATTCGTTCTCTGATTTACAGTTCAACTTGGTTAAGGCAAATTTAACTTCTAAGCCAGAGTACAAAATGTGTACAAGAGAGTCAACATAAAGAAGTTCATAAAATCGAATCATTACTTCATTCACAGTATCTCTCTCATTGTTTTTAAATTATTGTTATTCCGGTCCGACTTATCTTGGTCCGAGTTGTCAGAGGGCCGAGTAAATTTACCCATATTTTTTTATTTGATTATTTCCCTTTCATTACTGATTGAAAAAATGGCGGCATGGATTATATTTTCATTACACGAGTCGGACTTTCCTTAAAATATCGGCTCTCATATTCGCGATTTGGACCATTGAAATGGATCAGGCGAGTAATTAAATGTATGGTCAACTCAAACTTCGCTTTTGTAGTTTTGACGAAAGATTTCTTTGAGTTTTACTTCATCGCCCTCCAGGTTGACAATACAAGTCTGTTCCACACAGAGAAAAGATTAACATTCATTCTTGCTTTTCAAATTTCAACTCCAAATAATCAAACTTCCGAGTTTATCTAGATAAACGATTATGTAATTCGCGCACATGGAAGTTTTTCTACACCTTTTCAATGGGAACGTACGGGGATTCCCGGAGTTATTTTTGGGTTGCCGAAATAACTATATATCCATTCTACTATTAAATTATTGACCCATTTCACCTTCAATATTTTGAAATTGTGGTATACATAATTGTCAATGGAAATTTAAGCAGAGGTTTGGCAGATTGATTTTTTATAATAAACAATTCAAATGAGTAACTTGAATGCATACAGCACGTTTCTCAGGCCGAAATACAAAATGGCTGAAAGTTCAAAACATGCATAATCTAAAAGGGTCAATTATAAAAGAATATTCGTTAAAATTTAAAAAAGCAACATAATACTTTTTATTAATCGATAACCTTTTAAATAAAACTATGAACGTAAAAGCCTTCTATATCTGTATATACAAGTATGCACTCAGTGGAAATGTAACCAGAAGCTGTATCTGCGTAGATTTGTTTTGATATATTCATCCGCCGCACGTCATGTCTTCGAAATAATGTTTGAAAATTCATTATATTTTCTTGAAATTTCGGTAAATAACAAAAATTATGTTAATTAAAAATATTAGTTCAGCTATTATCAACAAAATAAAGTACTCGTAATTTAAAAAAAATGCTGTCATCATTGGAACTACATTTTTATGTACTAATGTCCAATGGTATCGAAAAGGCCACACTTTAGTAATGTCAGTAAACACTAGGGGTGCCACTGGGCGGAAACCACAGTTTGTTTACAGTATACTGGTCACAGAACAGGCTGGAAAAGGTTGTAAAGAAGCGGAATCCATTTTTCAAATAACTTCCCCCAAAAACAGCTTCACCTGGCGTTTACTGACATTACTACACACTTTCAGTTTTGGAGGCCGATGGCATAGGAAACATTTGCAATCTTTCCAAAAAATGGCCACTAAAAATAAGAGAACTTTTTTGGACCAATAACGAAAACTTTGGGCGGGAGATTCTTTGTGCCTTCGTGTACGTGAACGGATTAAATCCAGAAATTTTTATTGAATGGGCAACGCTCATGGATTTAGGAGATGTGAATAAAATGGCAAATATCTTGAGATATTTTGAGGAGGGACGATATCCTTATTTCTAACGGACGGTAAGTCTTTTAAGTTATATTTATCGTCTATTTTGCATGCAAAGTACGAAAGTTACAGTTTTATAGCTACAGCTTCAATTTTTATTGGTGGTATATATGAATTATGTCTTTAATATACTGCGGATAAATAGTAAAAAATTTTTTAAAAATGTAATATTTCTTATAAACCATAAGAGCTTTTGGCGAGAAAAAAAAATAAAATAAAAATGATTATTTGTTAAACCCTTTGGGGCATTGTTAAAAGTAGTTAATTCTTTAAAAAGAAATATATTTACTAATTTGTATTTTTTTTTTTTTTTTTTAGTTTTGAATATGTGTGGATGGAAGAATTCGTTATTATGTCCTTAAGAGTGAGCGAAAGGTAAGTTGTGAACATTTATTTGAATATTAAATTTTCCACTGAATAGCCTTGGGTTTATGAAAGGGGGGGTCTTTGTGAATTTAGGGTAGCTTTAGTTTTGTGATTAGAAGGCTGTCTTTAAGATTTTGATTTTTTTAAATTTCAAGTGATTACAATTTAAGTTAGTTTTTGTTTTTGTCATTCCCAAAATGTCTGGTCGTGGAAAAGGAAGGAAAAAACATGGTGAAGGCAGTTATCAATTACAAAAGAATATACATGAAGACATTGACTTCAAGGATTTCAGTAATCCTTGGACTTTTTCAAACCCCTGTCTTTCAGCAGATGATGATTTCTTTAGCTGGCTTCGACAAAACGGGCTGCTTTTAGAGAACTTAGATTGCGTCAAGTGCACCCGAAAATGCACTCTATACAAGCGCGCAAAGGCCAGTGATGGTTACTCATTCAGGTGCTTAAATGGCCATGAATTTGGTATGAGAAAGTTTTCTTTTTTCCAAGGTTCCGCATACAATATTAGAGATTTAATGCTTTTTATTAAGAACTATTTAGATGCCCCACATTACACCAATCTGCAATTAGCGCGGGGATGGAATATAGACATACGTCCGTCAACTAGGCTAGTTACGTTAGAGAACTCTTCTGTGAACATGTACACACAGAATATCAAAACCTTGTATTTGATGGGGATATAGAAATTGACGAATGTTTATTTGGGCGGAAAATAAAGTATAACCGGGGAAAACCAACTGGAACCCGAATTTGGATATTTGGGATGGTCGAAACCGCCTCTAATAGGATAATTATGTACCCGGTAGATAAAACGGACTCTACTTTAATTCCTCTTATTACAAAGCACGTTTCGCCAGGATCACAAATTTTTTCCGACAGTTGGGCCGCATACATTCCGCTTAATGAAGCCGGGTATAAGCACTTATTAGTTTGTCACAAGACGAGCTTCAAACAAGTTTATAAAAATGCAGAAACCGGAGAAGTTGTTAAATGTTGCACAAATCGTATTGAAGGTGCCTGGAAATTGTCAAAAGACCATTTTCGACGCATAAACGGAACTAACACAAAGCAATTTGAGCAACATCTTGCTGAAATAATATGGAGGAATTACGCTTCGTCAAACACGAGAAACGTTTACGACTCCTTCTTCAGCTTAGTGAAGGAAACATTCACTTTAACCGACGATCCAAAATATACCTATCCGTCGCCATTGTGTCCCACCTGGACTCCTCCCTTGAAAGAGGTAGAAAACGCCTATGCTATAACCATCGTCCAAGGAAGCGATGATGAATCTGATGATGAAGTTGTCTCTGCAACTCCGCCGAGTTCAAACATTGCCTCCTCTACAGTTATGGCACCCTCTGGCTACGCTACCGTTTCTTCCTCAGCCAATTCTAATCCTGCTACAAGTTCTAATATTATGGATACCGCTGTCGCTTCTACAAGTGCTTTACAGTCCTATCCTAAATGCACACAGCATAACAAAACAGCAACCTCTTCAAAACCCAACAAATCAAGCGAATCAGATAGCGAGGAAAGTATTGCAAAATTGTTTTTTCCTTCAGATTTCAAACCGATGAAATGTAGCACAACGAACATATTCAACTAAGTCAGACATCACGTGACTTTTGTGACGTATATAAGCCGCCATTTTGTATTATATTGCCCCATATAAAATGCATAGGTGCTTCAATTAAGTTTAATTTTCTCAGTAACCTGACCCGTTTTCTAACTTTTGCAAATCAATCCTTGATATTCAAACATATTTCTATCAAACAATGTTGGTCCTAACAGTTTAATTTTTGATTAAATTCCGTCCCTGGAGAATCGTAAAAAAACGCACCTTTTCTCGTCATTTCCCGTTGACTCAATGCTAAATGTACCGATACCCATGTCTACTTGTACAACAAATAAAGAAATTCCGTAAATAAAATTCAAACTTTGCAACTCGATTTAGTATATTAAAACACATATCTGGTGAAGAATACTACTTAAAACAGTTTAATTTCAGGGCAAATTACGTCCCACATCGATTTAAAAAAAAGTGAATTTTTCGGGATTTTTCAAAATGGCGGACGGAATCATTTCATACAGACATAATTTCTTTTTAATCGAGGATGTTATTATAGAATGTTTACAATATATAAATACCAAAAAAGATAAATTATTAATTTAAAATAAATTAAAATGTTACTTATCTGACATTTGAAATTATATTTCATCTCTGCATTCAAATTTGTGATCCCCCACATATACACAGGCCTCTTTATTAAAATGCTGCATTAATTATGAAAAAAATGTATCGTTAAATATGAAATCACGCTGTCTTGGGTCAGCAAACGGTTTACCTGTATACATACAATGTACCTGTGTGTTGGAACAATAAACATCCGGACAGTCATGGTACAATATACATGTCAAATCGTTAATTAGTTATAATTACCTGAAACACACCATGTTAATTGTGGAGAACAAATTTCTTTACATGTAATTAAAATTACTCAGATAAAAATCAAATCAGGGGATTAAAAAATGGAAAAAAAAACTTGCACCATAACCCTTTTTTACGTAACGTGTTATTATGTACTTTTGCCAGTTTGTATAATTGGTGATAAATTTCATATTATAAATTAATGTCACAATTTAAATCCATGTGAAATGTTACTACATATTTCAAATGAAAAGTACTTTAAAGTGAAGACGATGGGTGCGTGCTATAATCAATACAGAGTTATCGAAGTACGATAAATGCCTGGCATGAACGGGACCAGTACAAGATAATTGGGTAACCAGTCAATAAGTCTAAACAGAGTTACATATCCTAATTATGACCGATATAGTTGCTTATGAAGATAAAGCCACAGAGACCTAGAAGAAGTAATCCGTATGCCAAGTCCGCATTCCAATACAGCTTTTCTAGTGACAGCGACTTTGCATAATTCTAATTTTACCCGAATCAATCGTTAATTTTCATGAGGACGTTGAAGTTGTGTTTTGTCTTTGTATAGATAGTATGTATATGTATTTTGTGTTTGTTGTACTCCATAGACAGAAACAATTTATTTTTACTGGGCTGTGATCGTGTCGTAACAATATTTATTATATAGTAATAAATATTTGTTTGTTTATTTAAATTAAAACACCCGAGAAAACGACCGTGCAATAAATCTCTGTATTTGCACGCATTTCCGGGAAAAAGCTGAGGCGTTCCGAAATCGGCATGCATATTATTGCATCCTTTGTTGTCGTCTGGAAAAACAAGATGGCGGACGCCGGTCATACAGATAATTTGATGACCCCAGAGTCTATGATTGATAAGCAGATGGTCATTAGATTTAGTGATGATCAAAAGAAAAAATCAACAGTTAATTGCACGAAGCGTGACTTGAAATTTTTATACAAATGGCTGGTTGGAAAGAGGGGGGGGGGGGGGGTTGAGGTCAATCGAGAACATCCCTCACAATGAACTTGATCCTTTCTTGAATGTTTAAAATATTTATTACTATATAATAAAAGGGTTATTGCATTAATATTGGTGGGTATTGCCCTCGTAAACTCGTGCAATATGATATACTGCTCAGGCAATATCCACCAATATTAATGCAATAACCCTATATTATAGATTTGATGGATTAATTGTATTGGGAAATATTAAACAACTGATTAAATCAGGTAAATATGTGTTTGACGATGGTAACAAATTGAACCGTTATCAAATATCTAACGAATTTTAAAAGAATACAACCATCTAAACACTAGAACAAAATAGCCAAGTCTGGTTATGTACACGAGAAAATTTATTTACAAAGGCGGACAATGTAAAAAAAAAAAAAAAAATCAGAATTTATATACAAAATGGTTTAACAGTATTTCAGTGTCTTTATAAATGTTATGCATACCTGTTCTATTTTAATAATCATTTTTATTCTAAAAGTAACATTTTTGTTCTGTAGGGTTATTGAAAGCAGTGAGGTGGAATCCAGTAACAAAGAGTATCTTAGAGAGCAGCTGATGATGATTAATATGTGAGTATGAATACCATTTTTATATAGTTTTTGTTGAAGCGTTCAATCAAATTTATTCAATTTGATTAAAAATATGCTCAGCGATCTGGTCTATTATTCACATATCATTATGATCGTGTTCTCGTTCTGAATATGTGTTTAACCTGCCACTGGACTTTAAACAATCAACATGCTATCTTCTTCTGCGGCAAGAGACTGATAGTAAGCAACACACACAATGGATGATTCCACTGATAATGACAAGCCACAAATAGTTACGATGGGTTATGTTCAGTAGTATTGCTATAAAATCTAAAATATCATATAGTGTTTTTCATATTTATGAACATCAACTTGTTATCATATGCAGTAATTTTGTCAGTTGTTTTTTCGGTAGGTTCTTATATTGTCCTTTAACATGTTTAACGTTTTTACCTGGTTATACCTGGGACTATTACACTAACGTTAGTGTAATAGTTCTACTTTGTATAGATATGCACTAGTATATTAATATCATTAGCATTTTTGCTGTTGTTGTTTTGGGTGTTTTCAAATAAGTTGGATTAGAGTTTCACTGAAGTATTTATCAAGTTGTCAGAATGTACATTCTATGCTGCAGTAAAATATATATTGTATCAATAATATTCCCACTCTTTACAAGGTAGTTACGGGTGAAATCAGCATGATAAACTTTGAAAATAAATCCAGATATAGAGAACACAAAAACATAAAACTAGAGGCTCTCAAAAGCCTGTGTCGCTCACCTGTATCTAATGTGATTTTGGAAATTATGTAAAATTATATAATGATTGAGACCAAGATTGGTTTAATTTGACACAGTATTTAAAATTAAAAACAGGTCATCTTAGTGTAGTCTTACAATAGCTACTGAAGATATCTTATCATTATTATTTTTGAATATGTGGTCAAGTTGTGAGCATTCAGAATTTTTTTTACAATTTTCTGATAGACTTCTAAACATCTTGGATGATGGATCGGCAACAAAGTAACAACACTTGGTCAGCACCTCATAAGGAACATTCATGCCATGTTTTGTTACATTCCATTCAATGGTTCTCTAAAAGAAGTCATTTGTATGCATTTCCCATAGGGTCCAATGTTAAACTTATCCCCAGCTGGCGGCCATCTTTGATGATGGATCGGCTACAAAGTAACAACGCTTGGTCAGCACCTCATAAGGAACATTCATGCCAGATTTAGTTTCATTCCATTCAGTGGTTCTCTAAAAGAAGTCATTTGTATGCATTTCCCATAGAGTCCTATGTTAAACTAAGTTCCCCGCTGGCGGCCATCTTGGATGATGGATCAGCTACAAAGTAACAACACTTGGTCAGCACTTCATAAGGAATATTCATGCCATGTTTGGTTTCTTTCCATTAAGTGGGTCACTAAAAGAAGTCATTTGTATGCATTTCCCATAGGGTTCTATGTTAAACTAAGTCCCCCGCTGGCGGCCATCTTGGATTATGGATCGGCTTCAAAGTAACAACACTTGGTCAGCACCTCATAAAGAACATTCATGCCATGTTTGGTTTCATTCCATTCAACGGTTCTCTAAAAGAAGTCATTTGTATGCATTTCCCATAGGGTCTTATGTTAAACTAAGTCCCCCTGTGGCGGCCATCTTGGAGGATGGATCAGCTACAAAGTAACAACACTTGGTCAGCACCTCATAAGGAACATTCATGCCATATTTAGTTTCATTCCATTCAGTGGTTCTCTAAAAGAAGTCATTTGTATACATTTCCCATAGGGTCCTATGTTAAACTAAGTTTCCCGTTGGCGGCCATCTTGGATGATGGATCAGCTACAGAGTAACAACACTTGGTCAGCACTTCATAAGGAATATTCATGCCATGTTTGGTTTCATTCCATTAAGTGGGTCACTAAAAGAAGTCATTTGTATGCATTTCCCATAGGGTTCTATGTTAAACTAAGTCCCCCGCTGGCGGCCATCTTGGATAATGGATCGGCAACGAAGTAACAACACTTGGTCAGCACCTCATAAGGAACATTCATGCCATGTTTGGTTTCATTCCATTCAACGATTCTCTAAAAGAAGTCATTTGTATGCATTTTCCATAGGGTCCTATGTTAAACTAAGTTCCCGCTGGCGGCCATCTTGGATGATGGATCGGCTACAAAGTAATAACACTTGGTCAGCACCTCATAAGGAACATTCATGCCATGTTTTGTTACATTCCATTCAGTGGTTCTCTAAAAGAAGTCATTTGTATGCATTTCCCATAGGGTCCAATGTTAAACTTAGTCCTAAGCTGGCGGCCATCTTTGATGATGGATCGGCTACAAAGTAATAACGCTTGGTCAGCACCTCATAAGGAACATTCATGCCAGATTTAGTCCTTCCACACATCATTCCTGTCAACTTTAGTTACAATCTGACCATTAGTTCCTGAGCAAATGACAATAAAGTCCTTTCCAATATGGTTTCAATGGAAACTTTGAACAGCCGCAGCCGTTGGTTGAGAGCATGAATCTCAACCATAAGTGGATCGTTTGTTGAGAGGATTGTTGCCATCAATCCTGCAAGTTTCAAAACATTTTATCATGCAGTTTCAAAGGGGAAGATTTTTGAAAATTAGCCAATAAAAATCAAAGATGGCCTCTGGCGGTTATGTTCATCAAACCAAAACCAATGGTGTATCGTTCGTAGAGGTCCTTCCATACATCATTCATGATCGGGATCATCGGATATACTTCTGAAAGAGGACCACCTAAGGACCATTGCTGCAAAGTTCTGTTCCAATTGGCCCAGTGGTTTTAGAGAAGATCTTTAAAAGTTTACGATGACAATGGATGCCAAGTGATGACAATAGCTCACATGGCCATTTGAGCTATAAACTACTTGTAGAACATTAGCATCGTTGATGAATATTTTCAATCAACATACATTTCTCCAAAACAATTTGCCATGTTTGACAGCCTTGTATCATCATTGCTTAATTATTACTCTGAAATCTGGGGGTTTCTTCATGCAAAAGGCATCGAGTCTATTCATAAATTTTCTAGATATGGATAAGAAAGGTTATGTAAATGTAATATGTACTGTATAGCGAAAGAATATTATTCTGTTATGGTTATTTGGCTTAGAGACAGTTTAATGTTGAAAATTTTGCCTAAATGCTAAGTTTTGTGGCCTACTGTTGACAAGTTCTATAAATTGTTAAAGAATCACAAAAAGTTCATTGGTTAATAATTTGGTTTGATATCTGAACATTTAGAACCTTTTTAATACAGTCATTTGTATATATATATATATATATACATCAGGTTGTTCTGTATTCTTAGAAATTTTGATTGCCATTGCATATTATGCTTTATGCAAGAAACATATCTTTGTCTAGTCTAAATAAATATACCCAAATCTGTCAAACCGGGCTTGTTGGCAAATGGGTTGAAGTTGGTTTATCATCATCGTAGTAGAACTCTTGAGGTGAGTGAGATGTTACCAGGCTTTCTCGTGTACGATGGAAGTTAGAACCAAAATAGGTTTATAACCACCCTAGTGGAGTACTCCTTTAGCTTGGTAGTGTGCTGGACTACTGAACAAAAGGTACTGTACCGGGTCAATGCGGTTGGTAAATTTTGGGAGACAACTCATTCTCAGTTACAATATTTCAATTATGAACTACAGCTGGTAATCTTACTTTACAACATTCAAAAGTTACTTAGGAATAACCTCAAATTTATCCATTGATTCATTAAATACAAAAAAAATTATACTGGCCTGGCTTTGAACTCCTAGATGTTGCTCTTCTTCAATTCTATGGGATGTTGTCCCTTTAATGCATACACATTATCCTAATATTTTCATCTTGACTGCATACAAGTTTTGTGGATTTCAAATACTTGTATTAAAATTTGATCTGAGTGTACAAAAACACTGTACATTCAAAAATTCTTCATAAACAGACAATATTTTGAGAGAATAATGAGACAAGTGTAGAATATAACAAGTGAAAATTTAAAAGAAAAGCAGTTATAAGAATTAGAAGTATTTCATAAATAAAATAAAAATAAAAGTCAAAATATTGTCCAGTCGATACTTCAAATAAAAACAAGATTGGACACAATACATGTCTCGCCAGAGTATGCAAATGGACACAGAATAATGATTATATGATACCCGACATTTTGCAAATCAAAGGAAAATGCGTTAAAAGAAATTGAGGTCAAGGTCAAAAATCAGGTGTCATACCAACATGTATCCACTAAGAACTATCTATTGACCAAATATGGTGGGTCTAGGTATTAAAGTTGCTGATGGATATTTGAATTGTTGTGGCTTATTTGTAAAAATGGGACAAGAGTCACTCAAGCCTAAAACTGAGGTAAATTTGGATATAGGTACCGCTACAGAAAAATGGACTTAATCATAAAAATGTGACTCAAATCTGAAATTCAAGTCAAGGTCTCAGACAGCCATGTACCCACCAAGCACTATCTATAGACCAAATACGGTTGGTATATGTATTTCAGTTGCTGAGAAATGAATATTTTCCCAAAATGTCAAACAAGTCAGTCAAGCATAAAATAAAGGTCAAATGTAAGGTTTCAGATGTTAAAATGGTATATACTAAGAACTTCTATCAACCAAATACTGTGGGTCTAGTTACAAATGTAGTACAGTTGCTGAGAAATAGACTAAATCAGGAAAATGTATATTAAGTCACTCAAGCATGAAATTCAGGTTAAGCTCAGCTGATAGGTGTTAGACTGGCATGTCCCCGCTAAGAACTATCTATTGACCAGATATGGTTGGCTTAGGTATTACAGTTGCTAATATAAGATTTGGACTTACCCATGAAATTGGGGTCAAGGTCAAAAGGCAGGTGTCATACCGACATGTATCCACTAAGAACTATTTATTGACCAAATATGGTGGGTGTAGGCATTAATTTAAAAGTTGCTGAGAAATGGACTTAATCATCAAAAAATTTGGATGAAAGTCACTCAACCATGAAATTGAGGTCAAGGTCCAGAGACAAGTGTCAGACTGGCATGCACACATCAAGAACTATCAATAGACCAAATATGGTGGGTCTAGGTATTACAGTTGAGGAAAAATGGACTTAATCAAGAAACTTGGATGAAAGTCATTCAACAATGAAATTGAGGTCAAAGTCTAGAGACAAGTGTCAGACTGGCATGTACCCAATAAGAACTATAAATAGACCAAATACAATGGGTCTAGGTATTACAGTTTCTGAGAAATGGACTTAACCACAAAAATGTGACTAAGTCACTCAAGCATACAATTTAGATCAAGGTCCCAAGCTAGGTGTCAGACTGGCATGTACCCACTAAGAACTATCTATAGACAAAATATGGTTGGCCTAGGTATTACAGTTACTGAGGAATGGATTTAACCATGAAACTTGGATCCAGATTTTACATTTATGTTTAAGTCAGTGAACCATGAAAATGAGGTCAGGTTCACAAGACAAGTATACTGCAGCAAACCTTATATGATAAGCTATCTGTGGACCATAAATCTTAATTGTAGGTATTATTTGTGCAGAGTTATTAAAGTTTTAAAGAAGTTTACGCCGCTGCCGCCCGAAAGTAACACCTATACCTCGCCTTCGAGAATTCTCGTCGCAGGCGAGACAAAAAAGCAAATGCATTTATAAGACAGAAGTTAAATAATCTTAAGAGTCTTTAAGGAAATTTACCAAAATTGGAGTTATTATATTTTTTGAAAAGTTTGTAAAAAACCTCCCTCAGATGCTTCTTGTCAAGTATCATTTCATTTGGCCAAGTGGTTTCAGAGAGGAAGATTTCTTTATATCAGCTTATCAGAAACAAGAATTGGCAATGGCAACCATGCTTCCAATCAGGATGAAAAAAATAGATTTCATAAAGGACTTCCTGTCAAGTTTTGGCCAAGTAGTTCCAGAATTTTTTTTTTTATCAACCAATGAGAAACAAGAATTGCCCATGACACCCTGTTTGTTGCCCGATCGGGGCTAAATTAGGAATCTTTGTAAAGAACCTCCCATAGATGTTTCAAGTGTCTTTCTATTTGGCCAAGCGACTTCAACGGAGTTTTATATCAGCCAATCAAAAAAAATAACTGCTCATGGCGTCCATTTTTGTAGTCCAATTGGGACGAAATGAGGAAATTTTATAAAGGACCTCCCATATATGCTTCTTTTCGTTCCATTTGGCCCAGTGATTTCAGGGGAGAAGATTTTTTTATATCAGCCAATCAGAAACAATAACTGCCAATGTTGGGCAAATCTGAAGTCGGATCCAGACAAAACGATGAGACTTTGTACAGAACCTCCCATAGATGCTTCCTGTCGGTTTCATTCCATTTGGCCAAGCAGTTCCAGAAAAAAAAACAAATTTTTAATCAACAATTGAGAAACAAGAAATACCTATGGTGGTCACGTTTTTTACCTATCGGGAGGAAATGAGGAAACTTTGTTAAGAACCTCCCATAGATGCTTTCTGTCAAGTTTTGTTCCATTTGGCCAAGCCATTTCAGAGAAAAATTTTTTATACCAACCAATCAGAAACAAGAACTGCCCATGGCGGCCATATTTGCAGTCCGATCAGGACGAAATGAGGAAACTTTATAAAGGACCTCCCATATATGCTTTCTGTCAAGTTTTGTTCCATTTGGCCTAGCAGTTTCAAAGGAGAAGATTTTTGAAAACTCAGCCAATCAGAAACAACAATTGCCCATGGCGGCCATGTTTATTGTCCGATCGGATGAAATGAGCAATCTTTATATAAATGATGCTTCCTGCCAAATTTAATTTCATTTGGCATAGTGATTAAAATGTGAAAAGTTCACAGATGGACGACGGATGGACGATAGACGCCAAGTGATGAGAAAAGCTCACATGGCCTTTGGCCAGGTGAGCTAAAAATGAAGGTCTTAGAGTCTTTCATGAAATTTACTAAAGTTGGAATTTAATTTTTGGAAATTGAATGGTTACCTTAACTCTTGTGACATTAATGGTTATTAATATATATGGTTGCTAGATACATTTCCAAAAAATGAAGGTCTTAAAGTTTTTCAGGGAATTTACCAAAGTTGGAATTATTTTTTTTTAAATCAAAATATTCCATTTAACAGCTATTATTCTGCTAGTGTCTGATAATATGGTAGATTGGTAATTTTCAAAAATTAATAAGTCTGAGACTCTTCCATAAAATTTTTTCTGCCCCAAGGCAAATTAAAATTCCGAAACCTTCAGCACAGACAAGTAGTTATGCACCAATTTTTATGTTTCTACCGCTTAGGGTGTAAGAGGAGTTCTGTGACAATTGATTATGGGATTTTTTAACTCTCTTGTTGCTATGCCCCCAGGTGTTTCAGAAAAATTCTCATGCCACTTTTGAATTTGCCATATTTAATTCTAGTCATGGTTTCAGTTTCAGCATTATAGTCCAAATAGTTCAGAAGATTTCACTATGTACTGGATATCACAAAATCCGTTTTTGCTCCTAATTATGCCCTAAGGGAAAATTCAAAAATTCTGAAACCTTTGGCACAATCTCCATCAACAAGGCTAACAATGATCAAAGTTTCAGTTTTCTATCTCTTATGGTTCCTGAGATAATCCTGGACATTACATACACATGTACGTATGTACGGCGAACAGCAAAACATTATCCACGCTGCTTCGCTAGCGCGGGGATAATTAGTGGAAACCTAACTGCCTATGGACGCCAACGACATGATCATGAATACCATAATACAACCACAAATATTTGCAGTCGTATAAAAATTAGAAACTGGGGGGTATTATTAACATGATCATTTTCAAACATTTGGCACAACTGACAGTTCTTTCCAACTATCTTTTAATTGAGTTTGAATTCACATATTTTAATATGATTTGTGCATTACATGTTCAACCATTTGTACAGCAGTACTACCTTTTCTGCTTTTGTCAGCTGCATGATAATGACAATGTAATGTTAAACTATGTCTCCATTTCTACAGAAATAATATAACCAAAGCAGACATTTGCAGTGTTAATTTACTTACTTTTACAGCCTCTAAGTACCTCACTGCCAGAGCATAATCATTAACAGTCCTACAGGCTTTCATTACAGCTATCAACACTCTTGGTTCAGGCACATAATCTTCTCCCTGCAAACACACAAAACGTGCAGATGGAAAATTGCTGAAAGTCAACACTGCACAAAATAAAATCAAATAGAAACAATAAAGTTTTTGTAATATTCACCTACATGTAAATAGGAAAGAAATGGACCTAAACATGAACCTTAAACAAAGTCATTCGACCATGAAATGTAGGTCAATGTGACCCAAATATTGCTGAATAGCGTAGTACTATACAAGAGGATTTTAGTAGTGAAAAATCATTTATTTATAACCATAAGATTCTGATTCATTGACCCTAATGTAGTAAAATTAAACCAAAGTCACTGAAGGATGAAATGTAGGTCATAGTGACCCAAGTGTTGCTGAACTGCGTTGTACTATACAAGAGGACAGTAGTGGTGAAATATCATTGATATATTAATATACGTTTCTGAGAAATGAACATAAATGCAAAACTTAACCGAATCAAGACGTACCAATGGACAGACAGACAGAGGCAGACCATTACTAAGTCCCTCTGTTGCATTGTGGCGGGGGACACAAAGGACCATGCAAGGATCATTTCTGCCAAGTCCGGTTACAATTGTCATATTTGTTTCAGACATAAGACTTTTAAATGAAATTTCCCATGGGTCCTATGTTAACAAAGTTCAGCTGTGGCAGCCATCTTGGTTGACAGTCCGGATCATCAATAAAATTATGAAAGAGGGCCATCTTATAAAGCCATTGCTGCCAATTTTAGTTCCAATTGGCTCAGGATTTTCAGACAAGGAGGCTTTAAATGAATTTTCCCATAAAGTCCTATGTTAAACTAAGTTTGGCTGTGACGGCCATCTTGATTGACAGTCCTGGTCATCTGAAATATTTCTGAAAGAGGACCATGTAAGGACCATTGCCGCCAAGTATAGTTCCAATTGGCTATACTTAGTGGTTTCAGACAAGAAAATTTTTAAATCAATTTACCCACAGAGTCCTATTGTTAAACTAAGTTTGGCTGTGGCGGTCATCTTGGTTGACAGTGGACGAAATTCTGAGAGAGAATCTCCTCAAGACCATTGCAGTCAAGTCTGTTTCCAATTGGCCATGTAGTTTCAGAGAAGAAGATTTTAAAAATTCATCCCCCTTTTTTTCTATTTTTAGTCACAGCAGCCATATCCGTTTGAAGTCCGGGATGCAGGATATAATTTTGGAAGGGGCCACCCAAGGACCATTTCATCAAAGATTGACCTAATTGGACCAGTGGTTTCAGAGGAGAAGATCTTTAAAGGAAAGTTTACAGTTTGTCTTTATCTTATAATAATAATTTTCAAGATAATAACCTAAAAGTGCAAAATTTCCTTAAAATTAACAATTCAGGGGCAATAAAACCAACAAAGAGTTTACCGATTCATCTGAAAATTTCATAGCAGGAAGATCTTGAACTGATGAACATTTTTACCCCAGTCAGTTTTGCTCTAAATGCTTTAGTTTTTGAGATATAACACAAAAACTGCAGTTTCCAGTTATGTTCTATTTTTGGCCATGTTGGTTGGCAGGCGTGGTCATTGGACACACTTCATAAACTAGATACCCTAATGATGCTCGTGGCCAAGTTTGGTTCCATTTGGCACAGAAGTTTCAGAGGAGAAGATTTTTGTTAAAAGATAACGGATGACGACGACGGGTCAGGTGAATCATATGAAAAATAAACACAAATGTTTCCTCCAAAATAGCGAACTTTGACCCTTGTATCTCAGAAACAATAAAAGATAGAAAAAATGAGTCAAAGACACAAATGGCCGGGTTGCTTTACTGGGTGTTTACTATAGTGGTGACAAAGGTGATTACAAGATCATATTGCTCATTGGCAGTCATGAATATTTATATAGACAAAATCAGACACATTGTATGTTGATGTACGAGCACAGAGGTAGTCATCAATTTAATTAGAAATAGCTGAAGTAAGCAATATTTGATTTGATTACACGTTGATAAACACTTGTTTGGAAAAATGGGAAATATTTCCTGAAATAATTCCATAAAGTGAGGTGCACATCTTCAATAAGTATTTAAAGATTCTGTGAAGTTTCAATGATGTGGGTGAAAAACTGTAGGAGTTGATTTCGCAAAATAGGTACCCTCTATTGAAGATGTCAATAAAAAACGACTAAGTTCCAAAGTTTGGAAAAATGGGAAATAATTCCTGAAATAATTCCATAAAGTGAGGTGCACATCTTCAATATATATAGAAACATTCTATGAAGTTTCAAGGATGTGGGTGAAAAACTGTAGGAGGAGTTGATTTCACAAAATAGGTACCCATTTTTCCCGCCCGCCCGCCGCCACCCGCCCGACATTCACCATACTATAACCCGGATTTGCACTCTGTGCAACCCGGCCAAAAATTGTTGACATACTAATGAAAGCAATCATCAAGGTGAATTAAAAATAAATCCCATTAAAAGTGGATGAACCATCTAAGGACCGGTGTCTGTAAGACATGGACACAGGCTCGACAAAAACCCTTAATGACCCTCAGAAAAAAAAACTGCTGCGCCTTAAGCGCATGATATGCCCGTAGGAAAATACTGATTTTTTTTAGCAAATTAAGTATCATGTTACTTTTTCAACGGCTTGAAATATCTAAATTATAACACTGTAACAACAAACTAAATATCATCTTTGTGTAAGCAGGAAATTTTATACTTATAACAAATTGCTTATATTTGGACAATCTAAGTCCCATAACTCTGGAAAGACAAAAATGAAAATTGTCAAAAAGTATACAGACCCTCAGACTGTCATTTGTAATAAGGTGTTAAAGTTTGAAGAAAATCAGTCAAGGCATACTCATGATACTTGTGCGAGACATGAAATATTGCTTATATTTGGACAATCCAAGTCCCATAACTCCAGAATGACATAATTGAAAATCGGCAAAATTGAAAGGGAGCTTTCTTCCATCAATCCTAATGTGTTAAAATTTCATGAGAAATGATTGAAGCAATTTTGAGTTACGGCATGAATTGTTGACGGACGGACGGACATTGGTATACCACAAAACGTCCCGTCTACAACGGGCGTATAAAACGGAAGGGGACAGATTTCCCAAAATCAATCCCAATTGTGGTGAAATATCATAAGGATACATCAATAGAACAAAAGCAAATGAGTGGAAACCTAACTGTCTATATATATGTTTAGCCCTTTTATCCACTTTTATCTCAAAACCATAAAAAAAAATGAATCTGTTAATATACTACTGGAAACACTCATCAAGATGAACTAAAAGAAACCAGAGGCTCCCTGTATCGCTCACCTGATATTACTATTTGTTAAAGGACCTTGGGATTAACATCCATGCCATGTTTTGTTTCAATCCATTCAATAATTTTCAAGAAAAAGCTGTTTGTATATATAATAACCATCGGGTACTATGTTAAACTAAGTCTTCTGCTGACGGGCATCATGAATGACAGATCGGCACCAAAGTAACTACTCTTTGTCAGAACTTCATAAGGAACATTTAAGCTATGTTTGATTTCATTTCATTCAGTGGTTCTCTATAAGAAAATGTTTGTATGCATAATTGCATTTCACATAGGGTCCTATGTTAAACTAAGTCACCCGCTGGCAGCCATCTTGGATGACGGATCGGCAACAAAGTAACAACACTTGGTCAGCACCTTGTAAGGAACATTTGTGCCATGTTTCATTTCAATCCATTCATTGGTTCTCTAGAAGAAGTTCAAAATGTGAAATGGAAATGTTGACGGACGGACAATGGAAGAAAAGTGATGGCAATAGCTCACTTGACCCTTAAGCTTTGGGTCAGGTGAGCTAAAAATTCCCATTAAACATGTTAAAATTGGATGTAAAATAAATATTTTAGGTGTCCTGCAAATTTGCTAATTTTAGCCCCTTCAATCCCTTTTATCTCAGACAAATGTAAATGTTACACAAAAATGATTTATTTTTTATTTCTTATGCCAAAACAATTTAAAAAATAAGTCATCAAAATAGGATAACAAATAAAAAAATTAAGGCATGTCTCTTTTTTGGCCCCTTATATCTCTAAAACAGTAAGAGATAGTGAAAAACAGATCAAAGGGAGATTTAATTTTTCCAGTTTAATGAAAAATTATAAACCAAAAACCATGACAATCAGATAACAAGAGGCTCACTAGAGCCTGTATCGCTCACCTGGAGTCTGGTTTTCATTGGACAATTAATCAACTATTTGACCATGTTTGTTGCAATTGGTTGAATTGTTCAGGGAAAATTTGTTGAGGATTTATTGTTCATAAGGTTTAATGTTAAAATATGTTCCCTGATGGTGGTAGTCCTGGCAGGAAGTTGACAAAATTGACCAGGAATAAGGGTGAACCTTAAATAAATGTAACAGAACCCGACCTCAAATTACACAAACCAATAACTCCTAAATAGAATTTGGGATTCCCTTCAAAATTTCAGGGTAGGTAGATCTCAACATGGCAAACATTTTTCAATTTATATTTCACTTCTATCTAAAATACTTTTGGAGATAAATGCAAAAATGTTTAAATTTTGAAAATTTGACAAAAAAAGGGCAATAACTCCTACATGGGTTTTGGGATTTCAGGGTATGTAGATCTCAACATGGCAAACATTTTTCAAATTTACATTTCACTTCTATCTCAAATAGTTTTGGAGATAAATGACGAAAAATGTTAAATTTTGAAAATTTGACGAAAAAAGGGCAATAACTCCTAAATGGGTTTTGGGATTTCCTTCAAAATTTCAGGGTATGTAGATCTCAACATGGCAAACATTTTACAAATTAGATTTCACTTCTATCTCAAATAGTTTTGGAGATAAATGACAAAACATGTTAAATTATGATAATTTGACGAAAAAAGGGCAATAACTCCTAAATGGGTTTTAGGATTTCCTTCGAAATTTCAGATTAGGTAGATCTTGTCATGCTGATCAATTTTACCCCACATCAGATTTTTGATATCTGTAACGGATTTTAAGTTATAAGCCAAAAACAACACATGCACCCCTATATTCTATTTTTAGCTACGACAGCCGCCATGTTTTATGTCAGATCAAAATAAATTGAGGATTATTTGTAGAGGACATGTTATAGACCATTCCTATTAAGTTTCAAACCAATCGGCCCAACGATTTCAGAGGAGAAGATTTTTTAATAAAAAAATTTTGAAAATTTGACAAAAAAAGAGCAACAACTCCTAAATGGGTTTTTGGATTTCCTTTAAAATTTCAGGGTAGGTAGATCTCAACATGGCAAACATTTTTCAAATTTACATTTCACTTCTATCTCAAATAGTTTTGGAGATAAATGACGAAAAATGTTAAAATTTTGAAAATTTGATGAAAAAAGGGCAATAACTCCTAAACAAGTTTTGAAATTTCCTTCAAAATTTCAGGGTAGGTAGATCTTGTCATGCTGATCAATTTTACCCCGTCAGATTTTCGATATCTGTAACGGTTTTTGAGTTATTAGCAAAAAACAGCAATTTACCCCTATGTTCTATTTTTAGTAACAGCGGCCATGTTTTTCGACGAATCAAAAATCCCCACATCAGTTCTATGCAGGGTACCCCAGGGAACATTCATACCAAGTTTGGTTCTAATTAGTCAAGTAGTTTCAGAGGAGAAGATTTTTGAAATAATAACATAAAAAAAAAGCCAAAAATGTCATAAAAGGGCAATAACTCTAACATCAGTTGACAGATTTTCACGAAAATCAGCACACAGGTAGCTCTCATCATGCTGAACACTTTCATCCTGCCAGAATTTGCCGTAACCTAATGATTTTTGAGATATTTGCGAAAAACTGTTGTCTGACCCCTATGTTCTATTTTTAGTAACAGCGGCCATGTTTTTCGACGGATCAAAAATCCCCACATCAGTTTTATGCAGGATACCCCAAAGAACATTCATACCAAGTGTGGTTCCAATTGGTCAAGTAGTTTCAGAGGAGAAGAGTTTTGAAAAATTGTTAACGACGACGGACGACGGACGACGATGACGATGTTAAGTGATGGCAATAGCTCAGATGGCCTTTGGCCAGGTGAGCTAAAAATTGAAAATTTACACCAAAATTATCAAAAACCCCAGAAAAAACAGGAGGGACCTGATTTTCCAAAATCAATCCAAACCTGTATTTCTTACAAAGGACCATTGTGGTAAAAAATCATAAGGATACATTCAATAGATTAA
This sequence comes from Mytilisepta virgata, assembly GCA_028015205.1. Lineage (NCBI taxonomy): Eukaryota > Metazoa > Mollusca > Bivalvia > Mytilida > Mytilidae > Mytilisepta > Mytilisepta virgata. The sequence continues at coordinate 76,553,178 of CM051517.1, forward strand.
AAGTAAATGAGCAGAAACCGAATTGGCTATGGACAACAACGAAAGGCTCATACCATAATACAATCACAAATATTTGCGGTCATATAAAAATTGACTTGCCCGACTGAAATGCTTTTGGTGCAAATTAAATTTTAGCAATGCATTAAATTCAAAAATCTGATGAGAAATTAATAGATAAACTTATGTATATCAATAAATTTTAAGGTGAAAGTTTGAATTTTGAGTGAAAAATTTAGAAAAAAGTTATACTATTAAAGATTTCTCAAATATTTGAAATTTAATAATTAATGTGAAATTCTACTGACAGATATCATAGAAAGAATAGATAGAATATGTGAAATCACTTTTGAAATATGGTACAGATTTTTAACAAATTCTGTGTCAAATATATCTTTTGGTCAACTTCATGTGCACCTTCGTGCCTCTTTATTGATGAAATTGGCTATCTGGTTTAATTTTTATGTCTTACTATTGAAAATGACCAATTGAAACCATGTGTTTATGGTGTATACATGTTTAGCAGAGGTGTTTACCCCTATTTCAGTCTATCAGTAGTAATAACAATTTTCTCAGTATTTTTCAGTAGTATCACCGGTGATCAGCCGGAGTTGCCCGCTTTGTAGCTGACATATTTAGAGTTTTCATAATTTCTTCAAGCACATTTTAAATTATCTTTTGTTACATACTTTGAAAGATCAGTAAAACATACAATTAATAAGAGGTGTCCCGAAAACCGCAGAAATCTCTATCTCAGACGCGTTTACTTTAATACATAACCACCGCTCATTCAAGCACTTTAAGGAGAAAAAAAAATAATTTCTTGAAAAGAACCGGAAACCATACTTCCGTGAATTAAATCCGTAGTCCGTATTTTGCATTTAAAATCCGTGTAAAACGTAGTGGTAAACACCTCTGGTTTAGCCAAGTGACAAACCAGGAATCTGAGATGGAGCAATTTTCTGTTAATATGTTTTGATTCTATTAAAAATTTATCGTTTTATTGAAATAATTTACAAAATAAAGGTTAATATTATAGTGTTAATGTGAAAATTACCAGCCATGGCCATTAACAAATAACGAAATTTTAATTTTTGACAAATAATGAAATTTTAAGCCAAATACGAATGGTAAAATTGAGTCATAAAAAGTGGTGGAAAGACTTCCCCAATTTCTACACAAAAACATCATCCTTTGTATCCTTACATTCTCATGTTTCATATATACAATGTAACAATCTACATTTTGAGGTATAATTTGTAAATTTTGTTCAAACATGATCCTTTTTACGGCACTTTGCTCAATTTTGTAACCTTTTGTTAGTCTCTACATGTATAGAGAATTTGTCCTGCTTACATTAACTTTTACTTCTTTGGAAAGATTTACGCTGTTGTAATCTGCAATTTTCATGCATTTCTTCATTTTATTTGGTTTTATTCATTTGTTACTGTCGACATGTGATCACTGCATTCTGATTGGTCCTGTGAATAAAGATAAGTACTGCACCGAATCTGCCAAGGGTGAAGCGAGAGAAGCAAAACATAACCCTTGGTTATCAAAAATTTCAGATGTAAGAAACAAAAAAATTTTTAATTTTAGCCTAAGTATACATTATTAGCAATAATTTTGAAAGATTTTTTTAATCTTTGTGGCTCAAAAAGGTACCTTACAAGATAGACAAATTTTGTCCTCCACATTGGTGGCACTTCAATGGGTATATGTTATTATACATTAACATACCAACTGTTGATCCACAAAGCTTCTGATCTGATATCCCGTTATTGTTGGCCTTTCCATGAATCGAACAACTTCATCATCAAAATCTTCATCAGACTGAGCCAATCCTCCTGCCTGCTGGGCAGTTATATCAGATGCCTTCCGTAATGGTACAAACACTGTAAGAATAATAAATAATTAGTTTAATTTAATTATATTTGCTTAGACTATCAATAGACCAAATATGGTGGGTCTAAGTATTACAGTTGCTGAGAAATGTATTTAAATGTCGAAAATGTAACACACATCACTCAAGCATGGAATTGAGGTCAGGGCCAAAAGAAGGTGTTAGACTGGCATATAGCCACCAAGAACTATCAATACACCAAATATGGTGGATAAAGGTATTAAACACGTAATTGCTGAGAAATGGACTTGTCACAAAAATGTGATTAATGTCATTCAACCATGAAAGAGGTCAAGGTCAGGCATTAGACTGGCAAGTTCCATTAAGAACTATGTAAAGACCATATATAGTTGGCCTAGTAATTATAGTTGCTGAGAAATGGATTTAATCACGAAACCTGACGCAGATTTTACAAATATATAGTGCCAATGAACCATTAAAAACAAGATCAAAATCAGAGGACAGATATACTCTGGCAAGTTTAAACATGTGTCACAATGTATCTGTGGACCAAAGATTGTAAGTGTAGGTACAATGTATTTAGTGTGCAAAGTTAATGTTTTGAAAAAAAGTTATGCAACTGCCTCCGCTGGAAAGTAATGCGTTTCGTGACTTACATTGCAGGCAAGACAAAAGTAGACACATACATTCTGGCTCCTTTAACCCCTTATATTTAAAACTAGAAGGTCCCAGTGGCCTGTATCACTCACCTGGATTCAATTTGCCAATCAACAGCCATAAAGCACCTAAGAAACAAACGTCTGTATAATTGGACATAATTCTAAAAGTCGACAATCTAATAACCATGGGTGCCAAGTCTGGTTCCAATTGGCCGAGTTCTGCAAGAAGACTTTTAACCATCTCTGTGCCACGGGCCACTTTTGGGCCACTTTTTTTATACTACGTTCACTGCCACGGGGCCACTTTTGGGCCATTGTTTTTTTCTTGACGTTAAACAATGGGAATAACGTAGCATTACTATGACGTCCCAAACTTCATTGCCGTGTACACAGTGACGAGGTTTGGTAAGGGGCATCTCCATAATGAATCTAAAACTTTTTTTCCAAAAATAAGCAGTTGATAATTACGTAGCATTTGATGCGGATGGATGAATTATTGTTTAACGTCCAGTGTAAAATAGGACAAACGTAGTATTTGAACAAACATAGATACGTCCGGGGTAATAAGCCCTCTTTCCAGGGATTACACTTATGTTTTTTAAAACTTAAAATGGCAAAGTTCCATGACACTTTTTTTTTTCAAAAACAGATCAGATGTACAGTTGACTCTCGTTATCTCGAACACATTTAAGTCGAAATTCCGGGTAACTCAAATTATCTGTTTGGACCCGCAACAGCAGTAACTATACATATTTCTCCTGATATCTCGAATTTTCTATGCTAGATTTTCAGGTCCCAATAGATTCGACATAACGAGAGTTGACTGTATATGAGTATTACCATAATCCTGACTTTCTGGTCGCCTTTAATGAAATAGCATGGATTATTTACCACCACCCCTCATGAAATTGTCTCGTTTTTATTTATTTTTGTAAATACTCAAATTTTTCGCAACAAACTTTTATGAAATCAATTTTTGGTCAAAAATGTTCAAATGGATATAAAGAACACTGAAATGTGTTGACATAGTGGATGAGGAAAGCTGGATGTGAAATTGAAGATATATACCTTACATGTATATTTCTATTTTACCGGCAGTACTAACTCATGTGAGCCATATCTATTTATCAGATAAAAATAACAATACAAAAAAAAAAAATAAAATAATACAACATTTCAACAAACAAAACGAAAACATTCTAAAAAAATATCCCTTTTTAAATGGCATATCCCTTTAATTTTTTTTAATTCATTGATTTATTATTGGTCCAAAAAAGTTTTAACCATAGCACAAAGTGCTCATGCCCAGTACTGATGCTAATATGCACGCTTTAGCTATGGATTTTGAATTAATACCAAAATATTGATAATTATTTACGGGGTACTTCATAAAAAAAATATCTCAACCATTTTATATAACGTAGGAAGATAACATGGGTACCTGCATCATTTGCAAGTTCCAAGACTTCATGAAAGTTTATTATCACAAGCAACCATGACATTATTACAAAAAGCACTGCAACTAAAATTCAAAGAGGATACTCTAAATTTATATATGGTTATAGGGTGGGAATCTTAGAGTTTTCAAATTTATAAAGACAAACATTATTTTGAGAGGCAGGACATAATACCCACTAGGTATCCCATGTGTATACTAATAAGCAGAAAAAAATATGGTTATAGGGTGGAGATCTGTACAATTTCCAGTTCGAGATCATGTCGCAATCTTATTCCATTTTTATTAACCGCCTCGGTGGTCTCGTGGTAGCGTGCTCGCCCCGAGTGTGGAAGGTCGCGGGTTCGATCCCCGACCGGGTCAAACCAAAGACATTAAAATTGGTATTTGCTGCTTCTCCGCCAAGCACGCGGCATCTAGGAATAAGAGCAAAGACTGGTCGGCTCGGAGTCAATATAATGTGTCTGAGTGAGGTGATATGTCTTCCTGCGGACAGTTACCTCGTGAGCTAGCACATTAAAAATCCGACTTAGCGTGTCGGTCTAGTACAAAGCAGGGATCATATTCATTATCATAACAACGTGTTCTCGTCCTGATATGCACCTGGTTGCCACTGGACGTTAAACAATAATTCATCCATCTATCCATCCATTTTTATTTCCGAAATTTATCACTTTTTGTTCCTTCAGATAGCTGTTTATTATTAATAAATAAATATTATTAATTTCTACACGGCAGTAGTTAATTCACCAATGATTACTTTTGATAGCAACTAGCGTCCCCGATTTTTCTGATTTAAACTTCTATCCCGATTATTTTGTGCAATTTTGACCTATGATTCTATAGACTTGGACCTCTTTTCTTTTTCATTTTTTTAGGGTGGGAGGGGGGTATTCGAGACTTTCAGGATGTATCATTACGGAAAGCATGTAATAAGTTCAAAATTGTACCCTGCGCACAACTGATGAGTTGAAATCGACGAAATTTGCACCACAATTTATATCAAAGATTTTGTTAAATTCAGTAAAAAATATGACAAAAAATGTATGAGGTCATATAGCTATATATTGATGCATACATGCCAATGCTCCGGATTTCTCCCTGAACCTCAGGAAATTTGACCCCATTACCGGGTTACTGGGTGAACTGTAATATTCTCCGGGATTTCTAAATTTCCCAGGGATTTTTTTCAGTGCTTATACATCGTTTTAAAAAAAGATATCTGTTTGATCTGATAAAAAGCCGACGGTTATGAAACTTCATTGGTAATACTTAATTCACATTTTTGCACTTTGGAAACAATTCCAAATACCTTAAAATCGCTTTTGGGTGGGAGCTTAGCCCTGGAAAAAATATGTTGGCAAGTATATAGATGTATTAAAGAATATTCCATAAAATTTAAAATCTCGAAAATTGTCCATATTCAGATTCAATATTCCCTAATTTTACCCCTTTTATGGAAGCTAAAGCTGTGCCATTGTTAACGTCATGCTATTGTGAACGTCACCGGACAATCGGCAGTAAAAAAAACAGGTTGGCACTGAATGTATATATTTATGTGAATCCTGTGGCAGTGAAAGGGTTAAATGAATTTTCCAATAGGGTTCTATGTTAAACCAAGTTAGTCTGTGGCGGCCATCTTGGTTGATCGTCCAGGTCATTGGACACAATTTTGAAAAAGAACCACCTAACTCTAAGGACCATTGCTGCTAATTTTGGTTCAAATTGGCTCAGTAGTTTCAGACAAGAAATTTTTATATTAATTTCCCATAGGGTCCTATGTTAAACTAAGTTGGGCTGTGGTGGCATGTACCCATTAAGAACTATCTATTGACCAAATATGGTGGGTCTACTTATTAAAGTTGCTGAGAAATGGACCTAATCTAAAAAATGTGACAATGTTTGTTGTCATGGAATATAAACAATGACGTAAGATTTCAATAGGGTTTTCCTCATTCCAAGAAATTATAATTCCATTACTTCCGGTTCAACAGCAATATATGCAACAGGCATCCAGGCTTAAATTTAGAGATCGAAGTGAGCCAATATGATGATTGGATTATTCCGGTTATGTTTATTACTGAATATGGGACGAATCAAATGTAACATGGGGCGGATCGACTTGGGGACCGATCAACTGGGGCCGGAATGACTGGGCACGGATCTACTGGGCAGGAACGACATCAAACCACATGTAATATGAAAAGCAAGACAAATTGATAAGCATTCATTTTATTAATATCTAAACTTGGAACGAATTGACTACAAAAAAATGTACGAATTGGTTGGAACGAATCTGAATTTTAACCCTTTTAGCCCAAGCAAGAATAAAAAAGAACAAATCTACGGTACTGGCATGCAAAATTACGTCAAACATATATCCACTTCACCTATTTGTGTTTGCCTGAAAGTTGTTAATCGGGCCGTGGACTGTAATGTGGTACCAAGCCTCTGAATCACTGCTCTGAACATGTTTCCAAGAGAAGTTTGACCTTGCTTGGTTGTGCACAAGGTGAATTGTTCAGCTATACGGTGACCAGGGATAACGGAAAAAATAGTACCAATATGCGCAATAATTAAACTGCAGATGATACTATTAATAAATTTCTATTTTCATATCTATTTATTGAACAGTTGAAACGGGCGGTGGTTTTAATATTATGATATTATTACATAGTTATTTCTGTCGACTGTATTGGCCTTGTTATAGGTACGAGGCTTGCTGTATTGGCCTGAGGCGGAGCCGAAGGCCAATTTATAGCCGAGGGAATGCGAGTCAAGTCGCCCCCAAGACAAGTCGCTCCTCTTAATTAAGACAAGTCGCCCACGTCATCAAGACAAGTCGCCCACTTCATCAAGACAAGTCGCCTCCTCATTAAGGCTTTCACTTACGATTGTCGATGATGATTAATTAATTAATTAAATTTAATAAATTATTTGGCTGGCTATGTTAATGAGGTAAGCTTGGCTTACCAATTTTAATTAGCTTGGATAATTTATAATGACAAAAAAGGAAATCAGCTTTGGGTTTTCACTTGAACAGTGTCACTGCCAAAATCCTGCATAAATACTGAAGATTTGTCATTTTCGATCATTCAACCTAACAATGGCTGACCTTACTCCTTGCCTAGTCTGCGACGAAGACCTTAGACCACGTCAAGAAGTACGTACTAGTGAACATACTCTACAAGGAAGCCAAGCTACTACCAACCCAGCTGAAGATGGTGACCAAGGGGAAACTCCGACGCAACCATAGGAAGAGGACAACAATTCTACAACACAGGATCTTCACCTTGAGGGACCAGTACCGAGACAACCAGTTCAGCCCCAACCAGCTACTGAAGAAGTGTGGGAAGATTTACGGCGGCAAGTGAAGACTTTGTTTATGTATATGTTTTGTATGTCTTTGTTGTAAATTATTTGTTAATTATTATTATACAGCCAAAAAACTGTATTGGTCGGGTTTTTCGATATTGACCGAGTTGATGATCATGTATTGAATGGACAGTTTTAGTCACATTGAAACCAACAATACACTGGTTAATTAAAAATGGTAAGACATATACTGAGTATTTTTACACAATAGGGACACATGTACAACAAAAGAAAATGTTGGTTTTACTATAGTAATAAAGGTTATTTTGAAGGAATTTATCAATGTGTAAACTCGGGCGATTCACTCACAAACTAAAGTGCGAAGGACTTTATGCAAAGTTTGTGAGTGATAAGCCCGAGTTTACACATTAATAAATTCCGTAAAAATAACCTTTATTACTTATAGTTCCAGAGTAATGAAGAAATATGACGTTTTCCATTTGAAATTAACATTTTCCTCATGCACTATAAGTAAAGTCAAGAAATACCAAAGGGATATTCGAAGGAGAGAAAAATCGTAACAACTGACAAACTCCGGAGAACAACGAAGACAAGACCAAAACAATACATGTACTACAATTAAAAACTCAAACATAAATTATGAACAACTTGGACCCCACCAAAAAACCGGGGCTAGACTCTGGTGCTCCGGAAGAGTAAGCAGACTCTGCTTCCTGCAGGACACCCGCCATGCTGTCCATGTCAAATCCGATATGCGGAAGGGATAATATCAATGGAACAGGTCCATTTTCATTTGGGAAACGGTGTTTTCATACCTGTCAACCAAGTCATGATGACGCCCATAAAACTTTAATAAGGATGACTTCAGCTAAGGAGCAACGTACCCCTGTCTGAGCAACTTTTCAGTCAGAAGCCGGGCTCTGTCTAGGAAGTCAATGTATATGTCAGAAGCTCTGGAATAACGTATGAGTTGTGAAATATATACTCCATACGCCGGCGCTTCTGGAATATTGCCGCTCAAAAATGGGAAGTTGACGATTGGAAAGTCAAAGTCATCCCGTACGTATTCATACGCACGACGTCATGAAAGGAATTTATCAAGTTATAAACTTTTTACCGGAAGTTGCCGTTATCCAATGAAATTGCTGCATTTGATGTTTTAAAAACAACATTGGAATTATTCTTGGATAAAACATACTTGGAAACAAAGTTTTAGTGAGCTTTTAAAACGAACAAAAGTCTAACGTGCTTGATAAAATGGGAAATAAAGCACTCCAGTTTACTTTGAAATATATTGTTTCAAAATATATAATAAATTGCTACCCTTTCCAAAAATCAGATGACAGGGGGAGATAATCCAAAGGATGGGTTGCGATAAGATATCTGAGCGGTCCCAATTTATTACAAAAAATAAATTCCCACGAAACGAATATTATCGGAGAGCTGAATTATTCTACTTGTTGCGAGAAAGTGACCTAATGGATCAGCTAGAAGCCTCAATGAACAAATTGGATGGGACACCTTACTCTCTCTATGGTGATTCAGCATATCCATTGAGACCACATTTAATCGCGCGGTAGAGAGGGGCAGCTCTAACCGCAGAGGAGCAGGAGTTTAATAAACTCATGTCTGCTGTCCGTGTATCCGTGGAGTGGACTTTTGGCAAAATATTATCTTTATTTGCTTTTCTTGACTAAAAATACCTTAAATTGTATTTGCAGGTAGTTGCCAAATATTAATTACCCGCTGGTGGCAACAATTTTGACAAACTGTCATACTTGCTTATATGGTAGCGAGACGGGAATGTTTTTTGTACTTAATCCACCAAGCCTTGAAGAGTACCTTAAATAGACATACTGGGCACGTGCATAATAGGTACAATGTATATTATGCATTCACGGTTAAACAGATTCCAATTCATTTTGTGAAATTGTTTCTTACTCTTTTGTCATTCGATGTGTATTGATTTCTGGACGCAAAATGTTTCACCATCTGATGATTTATATTTAATGCCACAAATATGCATACTCAGGGACATAACTTATTGTCGTTCAAAGGTCCATATCTATGTAAAACATGCTGACCACTTCAACCCTCTTACAGAAATGGGATAAAATTTTTGCTGTTTGAAAACTACAAACAAAATCTTCTATTTGACAGGTGTGTTTGATTTCTTCATTGAGGAGATTAATGTTAGTAGATAAAGGTCATTTCTAAGAACATAACTATTGGCCGAGATGTGAACTTAATAAGTCAAAGGAATTTAATCAATAATGAACCATGTAATAAACAAGTATATGTAAACAAGATTTGAACAAGAATTGTCCAAAACACAGAGTCCCCCGCTTGAAGCTTGTACAACATCCTTTTTGATGTGATCAATGACACACTGAAGTTGATGAAAGGGGTACGGTTACAGACTGATTTTTATGCCCCGCCAAGAATGTGGCCGGGGCATATAGATTTACCATTGTCCGTCTCGATTCGGTTAAGTTTTAGGTTTAGCTCCATTTCTCAGAAACCTATAGTAATATATCAATGATATTTCACAACTACAGTCGTCTTGTATAGTACAACACAGTTCAGCAACACTTGCGTCGCAATGCTCTACATTTCATGCTTCAGTGACTCAGGTTAAGATTTGCGTTTAGGTTCATTTCTCAGAAACCTACGGCAGTATATCAATGATATTTCACCACTATAGTCCTCTTGTATAGTACAACGCGAATCAGCAACACTTGGGTCGCTATGACCTACGTTTCATGCTACAGTGATTTTGGTTTAATTTTACTACATTAGGGTCAATTAATCAGAATCTTATGCTAATACATCAATTTTTCACCACTACAGTCCTCTTGTATAGTACAACGCTGTTCATCAATATTTGGATCACATTGATCTACATTTCATGGTCGAATGACTTTGCTTAAGGTTTATGTTAAGGTCCATTTTTTTATATTTAGGTCAATATTACAAAACCTATATTGTTTTTAGGGTGGGGCATCAGTGTCTTATAGACATTTTCTAGTTTAATATTAATTCCCTGGTGCATATGAGTATCAAGTTGAATTATAATTGCACACTCCTTTAATGCAAAAGAAACTTTAACCTGCAGGTTAACCCTAGTTAAGAGAAACAGACGGACTCACAGACCTGGATACTATAACCCCTCCCCCTCCTTTTCGTAGGCAGGGCATAAAAAAAGAGACCACCTGACACGTGAAGTTTCATTTAATACCATGGAATCCATTTGGGAAATAAACCTACATGGAAAAAATAACTTATATCAGGACATGCAAACAGAAAAATCTATATGCCCCTTTCACTTCCTAATTCAAAGCACAACTAGAGGTGGAATGCTCACAAAAGAATACGCTCCACCTCCCCCTCCCACATTCCCATTTAAACAAAATGTAAATTTTGCACCATAGTGTACCTCCATTTTTACTAAGTTTGTGACCTTGAATTTGCAGCTAAGGGTCCAGTTCTTGTTTGCGAAACACTTATTAATTATGGAATACAAAATAGCCTAGTATAATTAAAATCCACCATGGCGTTCAAAAGTTTTAGAGTGGACATGATTTCTGCACCAAGGCTTTAGAAATTTTTCCAGGTCACTACGGGTCATTTTAATTGACTTTAGACTCGAGTTATACCTGGGAGCTTGTGTTTGAATTTTGCAGGTCTGAGAAGGGTGGACTCGCATTGTTTGTCCTTATGTCTCCGGAAGATACTTTTACTACATATGTTGAACTTAAATACTCTCTATAAGCATTAAATAAACTTGTGTATTGAATAAACAAATAGTTTTTTTTCCAAAATAATTTTTTTTATGACCGAAATCCAGTTTTTCCTTTCAGTCAAATCAGTAAATATTTTGGTCATGACTTGCAAATGGGACCGAATCCTAAGGCCTGGTTCTGCACAGTCAGACTGACAGACAAAGTTATTCCTATATTCCCCGACTTTATTCATTCCGGTATAAAAAATGGTAATGGACACCCAGTGATGACAAAATCTTTAGGGGAAACTCTCAACAATTGAACTCGAAAATATTTCCTTGCCATTCATTGAAGACCCTTGGATCACCATGGGCTGTTTATTTCTCTTTGGTAGGGTTGTTGTCGCTTTGACGCATTCCCCATTTCCATTTTATTTAACAAGGGTGAATTGTTAAAGGCTTCATAATGACCAACGCCAATTTGGTATTGATTAGAACTGTACAAGGGCTATTCTGTAACAGTGGTTTGATTCCGCCAGTGTACTTTATCCGGCGGATGAAAACCCCTAGTGTTTTTTATCCACCAACAAAATATCCCTAGGTTTTTTTCTCCGGATCCAGTGTAAAATATCCATCACACATCCTAACATTCTAAAGAGGGTTTTTTTGAAGGGGAACTATATAAAAAATGGGGCTTGGTATTTTTGGGGGGTATTTGAATATACTGAAACTTGCATAAATGATTTATGTGATAAATGGACAAAATAAACTAGTGTTTTTTATCCAGGAATGATTACACTAGTGCTTTTGTACCCGGAATGATTACACTAGTGATTTGGAACCAGGAATGATTACACTAGTGATTTGTAACCAGGAATAATTTCACTAGTGCTTTAGATCCAGACAATGATGAAGTGTTTAAGTACTCATTTTAAATAAGTGAGGGGGTGAGTTTTTTTAGAAAGAATATCCTGACCCTGATTTTGGTAAAAAAAAATAATTCTGGTCTGCAATTGTATTGAAAAAAAATAATCTGTCTCGCATTTGACAATTTAAAAAAAAAATTCTACATTGAACGTATAGGGAACATAAGAAAGACTGGTATTCTCTCCACCGCAACATCTTCTGATTTAATGGTTATAACTTTATCAGGTGAAATCAAAATAACAATCCAAAGATACTAATATTAGATATAGTAAATTTATACTATGCTGTATACGACGCATTTCAAGGAGTTACCTCTCATCAGCAGCATTAAAACCGAAATATTTGGAAGACCAAAAACCAAACTTATATTAAACAAGAAGTACTCAACCAAAAATACCGAAATAGGAAGCCAAATTTCAGCTAAGGAGATCTACCATGTGCAATACAAGGAATGAACCCTTAGTATTTCTATCATTTTTGAATTTTGCTAAATACTGGTAATTTCTGTAACAAATCAATGAATAATCATGTCAGACAAGTCTGACGACTGGGTTGGCGAATACCCTCGGGGACCTAGGGTCCACCAGCAGAGGCATCATCCCAGGAGTTTCAAAATAACAATCCAAAGATACTAATATTAGATATAGTAAATTTATACTATGCTGTATACGACGCATTTCAAGGAGTTACCTCTCATCAGCAGCATTAAAACCGAAATATTTGGAAGACCAAAAACCAAACTTATATTAAACAAGAAGTACTCAACCAAAAATACCGAAATAGGAAGCCAAATTTCAGCTAAGGAGATCTACCATGTGCAATACAAGGAATGAACCCTTAGTATTTCTATCATTTTTGAATTTTGCTAAATACTGGTAAGGTATTTCAAATATATTGAACAATGGAATATTCATAAATAGTGAATGCATATAAAAATTTAAATATTTTAACACTTAGATAATCAAAGCTTCTTAATATTTTAGTTTGTTTTAAGCCAAATCAAACTTATAAATAACATCTTATTAAGAAAAATGAATCCAAACCTATTAAAGGGAGATAATGCTAATCCACACAAATCACATTTATAAAATACACAGCGACATGTAAATAACCACCCCCATAGTTCAAAATGCGACAGGAATATACTAGGTAATTTCATACTATTTACAATAAAGTATCTATGTATTAAAACAATACATTTACTAATCAGTAGCGAATTCAATTTAAATTCTAATATGTTTCCCATGTGAATTTAAAGAAAAGATATTAAAAAATAAAATAAATTACAAATTTTAATAACATACTGAACGCATTTTAAAATAAAAAAGGTTTACAGTTAGATAACTAATGCTCATTTATATTTTCATTTGTATTAAAGGTTTCAACTTATTTTAAACATCTTATTCAGAAAAAAATTTATCAAGACCGAATAAAGGGAGACTATTCAAATTAGCTAAAATCACAATACAAACATGTATTGTTTGTAACTAACAAAAGAAAGTCCTTACTCAGTCCTAGAGTACAATAGAGAGTTTTATCCTATGTACAAAAAGTACCAAAATATTAAATTCATTAAAATATATATTGCGAGGTCAATGAAGTATGAAAAGAAAGTAAACAACAAACTGGTCTAATGTAAACAAAACAACGAAATCAATATCGACGTTTTCACACTATTTACATCCAATATTCCCTAGTGAAAAACAGTTACCCGGAATAAATACACGGCGGAATGAAATTACGCTTACAATTCCAGAATAAAATGTCTCTTGGGTGAATAACGCCATTGGAATTTAGGGGTACCACCAAAAAATTAAAATTAAGTTGCAATGTTTATGTTAAATGGAAAATTTCAAAATTGACCGCCAACCAACAGGATGATAAATCAATGGCTTCTGTTCCCTGCAGATATTTTTTTCTGAAATAGCCCTAAGACATGTAAGATAGACTCTATAATAAGACATAATAATGTATTATTAATCTAATTTTTTTATGCTTCTAATAAGTTCCATCATCAACATTTATTGTTGTTTATCATTTTCTAGCTTCTGTCTCCTTTCTCCCTCTCTAGTTCAAATCGTTCTCCCTCCAGGGTCAGTCCTTCTTTCCTGATTTTCACTTCTTCAATTTTTATTTCTTTTTCTAAATCAATAATTGCTGAATTTTCTGTCATCTTTGTACTCTTACCAGGGGTAACCTCATTACTGGAATCTACAACAAAAATCAAAAACACTACAAAATCAAATGGGAGCTTCTGCTAACAAAACTTAACCTTATTTTCAACTTCATTAGGTGAAAACATTAATAACTGTCCTTTTCATAATCATGGCAAGGCCCTAAATACTAACATTCCAAAATCAAAGAGTTTCATCTAGTGTTGTTTAACGTTTGTATAAATTTAATTTAATCAGGTTAAAACAAACTTGAGTTATGGTATGACAGAAATAGTGTAGATGGATGGACAGACTGTGTGGTTGCTTATGCTATAAATATACAGGTAATAAGACACCCAGCTATACTGGTAGTCCAGTTTGGATCATGTGGCAAAACGTGCAGAAATCAAATGTGAAATATAGGTCACAATCACCTATTTTCTTGGATACTGGTTTGCTGTTTCACAATCGTCTGTCTACATGTACATGCAGTAATTGCAGTGATAACTTCGAACAGCCCATTAAAATAAACTCAGTGATTTAGCTACATTTTTGTAGAGGAATTCAATTTAGTCATTGACTTATCATTTTGCCAAGTGACTAATCAATTTTGCCAAAAATAATGCAAAATTAGTCACTTTTCATGTGTTTTTCTTAGACATTGTGGAAAGTGACTAATTCTTTCAAAATCCTGGCTAAACCACTTTTATCTAAAAAATCATTAACCTTTAAGAGGTTAATACCTATAGAGTTCTTGGTTGGAGTCAGGGCCTCCATTGCCCGTTTCCAGATCAGCTTGGCTGATGCTTGCTCATCATTCTCCTTTTGTTTTTCCCTCATGTCCTTCTCCTTCTGTTCCCGGTCTTCTTCTTCAGCCAGTAACAAAACTTCTTGCAGCAATTGCTGTTTCTCTGTGTATTCCTCTTCTGTTCCGGATCTACAATAATCATTGAAAATGTTCAATAAAATTTGATAAAACTTCAATAACATATGTCTAAAAGAAATGGTGCACTATCACAGAGTTTTTTTAACGCCCTCCATTTTCAGTTATCAATGAACTATAAGTTTGTAGAAGGGATCCAATTTCCTTGCAATAAATGACCTATTTATTCACCCTAAGGGCAAGGGTCAAGGTCAACATTTTTGAAACATGACACATCCGACGTCTTGAGGTGACATATCCACATACATGTACCATAGATCTAAGACTAGGTCTTAAGACAAGAAAATTATAGGCCGGACACGATTGGCAGCCGCCCGCCGCCCGACATCACCAATTCAATAACCGGATTTTTCCAGAGGAAAACCCGGTTAAAAAATGAGAATGGAAATATGTCAAAGAGGCAACAACCCAACCAGGGAAAAACAAACAGCCCAAGGAACGTGACCCAAGGGTCCATGGGTCATCAATGAACGGTGAGGCCACCCCTCTTAGTCTTCTCGGGGAAATTTTCAGTAAGCAAGACCGTGCCTAAAATAGAGTGAATTCTATACAGACCTGTTTATGCTAATTTATAACAACTAATATTTTTTGGCATATTTTACGAAAATGAACCGTAGAATCCTAAACTTTAAGAATTTTTAAGATAGTGCTATGGAGACAGTAACATTCCATAGAGCCTAACTTGTCACATGTCAAAATTCGTAAAAACTACAGCGAAATCGCAGAGGTAAACATCTCTGTTCTATATTGTATTAATTGGCCTGGAGGCAAAATTTATGCAAGCCCACCAGCATTTTAACCAGCTGGACTGTCAGGTTGCTAGCTACAATAATGTGGCTCTTGTGACAACTTTTGATCCGCCGGATCAAAAATGTTGTCACAAGAGGTGGATCATTGAAGCTATCAGGTTGTCTGCCAATTTGGCAGACTGGCCTCACACCTAGGGGTAGGGTGCAACTAGCTCCCAAACAATGTAATAGCTGCAACACTAGACCCAAACAACATCTGAACTTGCATTAAAAACATAAAATTACACTCTATGACTCATGACAATATCATAGTCCTAGTATGTGTATAAACCTGTATACAGTAGCACACATTGCTTGCTCATGGGCACTAAAATGTAACATGCACATGATGATTGATTAAATCATTTTAGTATATACTGAAATATTCAGCTTATACAGAAATATTGGCGCGGAATCAAGGTTATAAATATTGTATATATTTAAAATCATTTTAGTATATGCTTAAATGAATTCATTTTAGTATATAATAAAAATCATTTTATATTATCATGAAATGATTTAAGTATATGTTAAAATCATTTTATGATACCCTAAAATCGATTTTAGTCTATACTAAAATCGTTATTTTTAACCTTAATTCCTCGCCAATATTTCTGCATATGCTGAATAATTCAATATATGCTAAATTGATTTTAGGGTATCCTTAAAGGATTTTAGTATAGAATCATAGAGTGTAAAATGATTTTAGTATATACTAAAATGATTTTAGTATATGCTAAAATGAATTTAGGATGCCAATTTTCAATATAGTTTTTTTTTTTTTGGTAATTTTATTACAGAATGTCTTAAAGCCACTTTTGGATTTAACTAATATGTCATTGTTACAATTAAACAATGCTTTTTTCAATACTTCTGCAGAGCCATACCATGAAGGTTTTTAATTCTTATGCAAATGTTCTGAAGTCAAATATGCATCTTTCAGAACTTGAAATTCATCATCTAGATTATGTAAACGGTGCCAATATTTCAACATTGATCTTACAATAATAAAACGCAATGGAAATCTTCCCAGTTCTGATAAAACAGCAAAATTTGTACTTTTCTTTTGAGTTCCCAAGACATATTTACAAAATTTTATATGAAGTTTTTCACATTGAATTTCTTTGAATATTTCTTCAATAGGCATGTCTGGTTTACGTTTTAATCTGCTAGAGTTTGCATTGAAAAAGCCCCAAATTTCACATCCATAAGTTATTATAGGCAATATTGTGTGATCAAAAACATGAAGTGACGTCTTTGGAGAGGGTCCATGTGCAATAAAATCTTTACAGAGCTTAGAATAAACTTTCAACCCCTTTCGGTAGAGTTCATTCTGAGCATAAGAAAAAGATCCAGATGAACAAAAAGTGATATCTAAGTATTCACATCTAGATACACATTCAAGTGGTTTATTTTCATATATAAAATTATGTTTTAGATGCCTGCCTGCATTGTTGAAAATAAGAACTTATGTTTTGGTTAAATTAACAGTTAGACACCAATCATTGCAGTATTTTTCTAATATATTTAGTTTATCTTGAAGTCCTTTTGTTGATGAAGATACCAACACTATGTCATCTGCATACATTACACAGTGAATTGAGCGTTTGTTTAATATTACTGGATCTGATGACTGTTCCAAACATTTTGGCAAACCATTTATACAAATTTTGAACAGGTTAGGATTTAGATTGTCTCCCAGTTTTACGCCCAAGCGGTTTTCAAAGAAATTTGTACTGCAAGTCTTAAATCAAGACGTCGAAGACATTGATACTGTCGATGACATTGATACTGTCGAAGACATTGATACTGTCGATGACATTGGGCAGACGATTGTCATCTTTGATGACTATATTTGCTCGCAGCAAGATCAATCTTCAATATCCAAGTACTTCATAGGCGGAAGGCATAAACAATTAAGTGTGATTTATCCGAGCCAATCTTATTTTCGGATACCCAAAGATTGTAGACTAAACTGTAATTTCTACATAGTATTTGACTTTTCAAGCAAAAAAGAACGGGATCTTGACACTTCTGAGCTTCAGGTTCAAAAAGAAAAACTTGCACTGGCTACAAAAGATCCCTATTCCTTTTTGTATGTAAATTTACCTGAGAAAAAAATATTCAGGTGTTTGAATCAAGAAATATGAAATAATGCATGAAGAGCGTAATCCTTCTCCTTTTTTTGCACCTTTTGTATGATTAAAAATTAAACAAAAAGAAAATGAGTGACAAACCACTAACTGTTGACGAGTCGAGTATTGACGAGTCCGACTACGAAGAGTCAGGTAAAGATCTGATGTCAGTACTGTAAATTCAGAAATTATTGCGTGTATTTATTTTTGCGATTTTGTCATTTTAGACCAAAATGCGATTTTAATTTTTGCGATATTGAGAAAAATCCTGCTTCATTCATATAAAAAATTCCAGAATACGAATTGAAATTATTGCGATAACAACCCTGTCGCATTTTTCGCAATAATAAAAACATCGCAATAATTTCCGAATTTACAGTATACCTCGATGAGAAAAAATATTAAAGGAAGCGTGTGGCAAACCGATTTCTTTAGAAAATTACCATGTGGAATGTATACAATACTCGATATTGAGGAGAACGGCAAGATTCTACATTTAGTAGATAACGCTACCGGTAGTAAATTAAGGGTGTGGTTACACGGTACTTTTCCAAAAGTACCAGATAGCTGGATCAAAAATTATATTTGGTGGGATAAAGACGATAAAGAGTCTCTACTTGAAAAATTTAGGACGGAGGGACTCCAGGTCTGACATGGGAATCCAGGAATTAAATTTGTCTGCATATTTTTTCCATTTGATATATACTCTCCCATTCTTTTTATCCCGTCTGATGATCTTTTCTATGCGGTATGTCTCTTGATCTGTTTTCTGGAGTTCGGGTTCGTAAAAGCTACCTTCTATAGGCTCATTATCCAAGTCTGTAATTCTATACGTGTTTGATCGGTGTACTGAATCGCGGATATCGTGAATACCTCTTCAGTCCAGTTGGGTGAGTATCCCTTTGCGAACGTGCCTTTCTTTTTGCTTATTCTGACCTTGTCGCCCATTTGAAATGTTGGGGTTTTTAAGGATTTCTGCGCATCCAGATACAAATTACGGTACATCGTGTTTTGATTAGAGAGTTTACTTGCCTCGATTGACTTTATTTTTTATCGAAGTATGTTTCGTATTATTGTATTGCTCTATGAGTTTTGGTACTATCGCCATATAATTATAGATGTTATTAGCGCTAAAGTAGCGGAACCTTTTATCATTCAGGGTGCGATTGAAGCGCTCTATAATCAGGGCCTTTCCTTGATTGAACGTGTGGTAAATCTCTACATCATGGTCGTCCAGACGTTTTTTGAACTTTTGATTGCAGAACTCAGATCCCTGATCGACCCATAGTAATTCTGGGATCCTACCCTCCTTTAGTATTTTTCTGAATCCTTCGCTCACTTCTTGTCCTGTTTTTGATTTCAGTGGCACACTCCACGCGTATTTAGAAAATACGTCAATTATATTGAGTAAATATTTGTACCCTTTGTTATGTCTTGAATAAGATTGCATGTCTACATGATCGGCACTGCAAGTGTCATCGGCATGCGACACTTCCACTCGTCTGGGGAAAAACTTTTTTCTTGTTTATGTTCTGCCAATATGTCTGTCCACTTTATTTCCTTTTTTTGCTTCGCGCCTGCGGTTTTTGCTTTGCTGCCTGTGGGTTTTTTTACTCCGAGTCCCAATTTAATCTTGGCTCCTATCACGCCCTGGACTATTATTTTTGTTTACGGCCTCTCCAACAGATGAGGGTTTTACTTGTTTTAATTCAAACAACATCCTTTTGTCATACTCTTGTTTTCCTCCTGGAAAATCTGAGTAACAAAGAGCGTGACTTTTGCATACCCCATCTAATTTGTTCTTGGTGGGTATATCCATTATATTATAAGGTCCACACTAATTTGTTAGTGATAGAGTAATCCAACCTTTTGGTACTATTGGTCTAATCGCCTTGTGTAGGTCCAGTTTTCCTCCCTTTTTTCCTGAGACAAACTTGGTTTTAGTGATCTTTTGGTCTGTCACACAGTAACTTACTTTATGCGATGGGTATGTCAATTCTGTTGGTAAAAACAGCTTTATTTACCCTGATATTACCAAAGCTGCTGCTACGAAAAATACGGGATTTATGACAAGAGCTACATTAACAAATGCCCCTGCGGAAGTAACAGCAAAAATACCTCTAAATCGGTTCAGTTTCTTTCAGTCGATAGAACAAAATCGATTACCTCCAGCTCACATGAGAATTAATATAGAGATTATCAACGATAATTACTTAATATTCAGGACCGGTGATAAGATAAGATAAGATAAGAAAAAATTATTTTGTTCCGCATAAGTCTCTAAGGAGCTTTTGACCGAATATAAAAACATATACATAACATAAAAATACTCCAAGATATAAATAACCTGCAATACAAAATTAAAAATCTCACACATAGCATGCAATAAAAATTTAGCAGCAAATTTAGAATGAAGTAAAGTATTTATCTATATGATTTACCTCTTTTAAAAGTTATAAAAAAATTCAGATTAAAATATGGTAACTATTTTAAATAGATAGATTACTTTTATAAAAAAAATCAAGAAATTTCAAAGAACAAAATATTATCAACCTGCATTGATTACCCAATTTCTGCAAAGATGTGTCAAAACAAATTTTAAATAAATAAAAATTCATGCAGAAATACATCAATACTAGTCCAAAGCAACAAAAAGCTATAAATAATTAACAGCTCAGCAAAACAGTTATCTCCAAGCAGAACAGCGACATTCCAAACCGTTCCGGGACTGAATAAGACTTTTAAAATACTAAGGATTCATTCCTTGTAATGCACATGGTAGATCTCCTTAGCTGAAATATAGCTTCCTATTTCGGTATTTTTGGTTATGAGTACTTCTTGTTTTAAAAATAAGTTTGGTTTCTGGTCTTCCAAATGTTTCGGTTTTAATGCTGCTGATGAGAGGTAACTCCTTGAAATACGTCGTATACAGCATAGTATAAATTTACTATATCTAAAGATATTTATTTAGTATCTTTGGATTGTTATTTTAAAAATGTGAGAAACTATTTTCAGGCCTGAAATGGTTTGGAAGGCCGTTCCATAAAGTTGCGGCAGCAAATTTGAAAGATTTTTTACCGTTTTACCCTTGGCACACCCAGAACATTTACATACCTGAAAGAATATTTTTAACACTGACCAAACTGTAAGCACACAGTAGCTATATTGTTCATAATCTTGAAAGTGTCTAGAGCCATTGTTCTTATCCGTCTGATCTGCAAGGAAGGCACCTTAGCTTTATGTAAGAGGTCCTCGCAGGAGCTGCTATAATCCTCGTATATGCTCTTTCCTACACCTTTTCTAGCTTTTTAAAAATTTTTCCCAGTACAAAAGTGCCAAAGGGCAAAAATTAAAATTACTAAGAATAAACGTATGAAAAATAGTATGTTTACTAAGTCTATCCAAAATAGAACCCAAAAGTTTTAAAACATTAAGTTGCTGTGAGGCCTTCCTGCAGATCGAGCTGATATGCATATCGTATTACAAGAGGGACACGTAATCCCATTCTTGCAAAGATGTGGCAAACACGCTGCTCAGAAAGAAAACCCTTTGTTACTCGATACTTTCAGTGTAAATAAAGCAGATGCAGATCGTAAGCTCCTTACAGCCAGACTAGAAGTTGGGTCTAGAATACAGCTGGAATCAAATTATTAGAATTTTCGGTGATGTCTGCAATTTCAAGCCTAATGCTAGTAACGAGTATGATACAGGGAATATGCTAACCCCTACCAATTTTGAGTCCCTGTACGGGCTTATTTACTTTGATTTGATGAAAGAGTGAGTATGGAGAATACATCTCTTACATTTCATTACAAACTGAATGGTGTCCCTACTGATTCGTATCGAATTTACACCCTTGTATTAAACGAGTAGGAGGTAATTCTGGACAGGATTGGAAATGATATTGTAATTATATACTAAAAAAATTAGTAAATACGTCAACTATAGTCTCAGTTTATCCGGGGGTCAATGAAGAAATTTAGCAAAGGCATATGAGAATAAATCGTGCCTTACATTAAGATTAATGAATAGTAAATTAACAGGTGACTTTCCAATGGCGTTAACGCAAACGCAAGTAAATAGAATACAGAAAGCAAAAGCATCTGGGAATGGCGTTCAACTAACTATCACACAGACACAAATGAGAGCCCAATCACAAAATGGCGGATTCCCTGGTGCTCTTGCTAAACTTATACTTCCGGTCGTAAAGACTAGCATCTAAATTATTACCCGCTCTAGGTGTTGGAGCTGTAAGCGCGCTAGCCGAGAGGGGTAAAGAAAGTTCTTGGTAGTGGGGCTGCAAGCACACTAGTACCAATAGCAAAAGTACCATGCAATAAAATTCCTATCTTATTAAGTAAACCTTATGTTGACCAATTGTCAAAATCACAGAAAAATCAACTTCAAGCAGCATTCTGCAAAATGACCGAAACTGGACTTAGAATAACAAGAAGACAACAGACTGGTGGATCACTTGGTATTTTACCAGTCTAGCAGTACCAATGTTAGCTGGTTTATTTGGAAACGGACTACAGGTGGAGCTCCCGTCTGGTAGAGGATTACAAGTGGACGGCGTAAGAAGACCATATGTAATGCAAAAAAAAAGACGCTTAAACCGGTAAACAACTTCGATATCTTAAAGTGGGTTGACAAATTGGGTATTACTAATTTCAGAGGGGTGTATAGTCGGGACAATCTACCAAACAAACGGAATAAAAATGAGTGTGGAATATTGAATCTTGATGCTTCCATTGGTGAAGGGACCCACTGGGTGTGTTGGGACTTTCGTGATAAGCTGACTAGTGCCGGACGCATTTACTTCGATAGTTACAGTCTTCCACCACCACAAGAATTTCTTGATTATATAAAGACTAAATGTCGCTACAACACAATACTGTACCAACATAAAATAAGTTTTTTATGCGGCTTATTCTGTCTATTCTTTCTTCGTCAAGCACAGGAGAAACCTATAACATTTTATACAAATACCTTAGTCCAACCAACAAAATTTATAATGACATTTTACTAAAGAAGTACTTTAAAAAATTGAATGGTAGAAAACGGGGACTTGAGGAACTGGAACATGATTTGTCATTAGAAATCAAGAATTATGAGAATAAACTTGAAAAAGGTAACGTTGGAGTAAAATTGTATTGGGTGCGTTCACTGTTTGTACCATATTAAATGGTTTCAACACAGGTACTGCGGTGGGGACAGCGGCGACAGGTGTAGGAATGGTTGCTTGTATCCCTTTGAATTCGCCGGCTGTGGTAAATTCTGTGATTTACAAGCGAAGGAAAAAGACTCGCTTTATCAAGAAAGTATAAATTTAAGATTGAAAATGAAATAAGTAAGTCATTGGAAGACGGACAAATTACAGATGAGGAATTTGGAAGGATTATCAATTTTATGTATACTTTTTACGAAGAACGTAAAAAAACTAGATGATGTTGCAGTTCCTTTATGTCAGGATTTAAAAGAAATTTAGTGTTCTGAGACAGTAAAAAAATTTAAAATGAATTAAGATAATCATAGTCAACTGATTTTAGTGTATTGTAGTATTTAAATGTTTATTTTTATATAGATTTACAGTAGGGATTAACAGTTCTTTAAGGGATGAAATCAAAAGTTCAATGTAGGATAAAAAACATAATTCACATAGTTTTTTCACTGAATTAAGTTTTTTATATTACATTGAACTTTTGATCTCGTCCCTAAGTGCTTTGATTTCTGATCTATTTTTAGAACTTATTTATAGTATCAACACAGTGATAATTGCACACTGCTAAATCCACAATGCAGTTCTGTACTACACAGGAATTAAAATGATGTAAATAAACCTGGTTGCTGAAGTTGACTTGTTAAATATGATAAACAGCTAAAAAAAAGTAAAAAAAGAAAAATGAGCCGTAGGGTATAAATGCGCATGCGCAAAATATAACTTAAATATCCTAAAAACAAAATAATTGTCTGGCCAGACACAATCCCTACCGCTAAACCGCTGCCTTGCAACATAACAATCTTTATGTAAGGGTTCGAATCTCTTAACAGTAGATTGGTGGGATCAGGGTGTAAGAGACCACCATCCACAATTCAAAATAATCCTTGTAACATTTCAAATGTTAAAATGTATAAGAATCATATAGAAAAGGGGTGATAGGAAATTTGGTAGTATTCAACGTAATAGAAAAGACAGCGGGCTCGATAGAGGAGTATCAGTTGGAGAGGACAAGAAAACTAAGTGAAAGAAGCTTGACAGGCGCCTGAGATGAGCCAAACAAGACACAGGCGCCTGAGAAGATAGAAAGTCCTCCCCAACTAAGGGCCCTTTTGCCCTTTTTTATTCTAAGGGCAGCGGTGATAAACCAACTTCGGTCAAAATCACAAGGAAATGACTATTTTGACGGAGGTTTTGAACGTGCCCTTGGAATTTTAAGAGGAAAAAAGTACAATTTCATGGGTACCGGTGATAAACCAACTTCAGTAAAAAAAAAAAATAAAAATCACAATGAAATGAGGGGCGAAATAGCCATGTGGCTAGTCTGGGGTGGATTTCAAAAATGCCCTTGGGTCTTTGGTCAGAAAAAAGTACACATTTATGCGGTATAAACTACTAATGTAGTGGATGATGATAGTTTCATAACGTCGCCTGGAATCACAAATTCCTTGAATTGAGTTGTTAAGTGATCACGATATTTTGTTTGTTGCAAGAACATTGGCTATATGATTTTGAATTACCTAAATTTAATAATTTACATCCGGATTTTTTTGGAAAAGGTATTTCATCTATGAATTCTAATTTAATTAATCGTAGTAGACCATATGGTGGGTTAGCTATTTTATGGCGTAAAAATTTATGTTGTAAATGTAAAATTATAGAATATGGAGATACAAGAATTATGGGTGTTTTGATACAGGCTAACAAGTTTAAATTGCTTATTATTAATGTAAATTTACCTTTGACTGTACTGACATTTTATTCAATATTTGGGTAAAAATCATAGTATTATAGAAAAAGCTGAGACACCCAATGTACTTGTTGTAGGGATTAGAATGCTTGGTCAAGTGACGCTTTATTTGGCAGTGAATTGAGAAACTTTACAGATAAACAAGATTATATTATCAGTGATATTCGTTTTTTATGGGAATATTCTTAGGGCTAGTACTTTTACGCATTTTAGTGAAGCGCATGGAACTGTTTCATGGATTGATCTTATTGTAAGCACAACATCTAGTCACAGCTCGATCAGTGATATAAAAGTCCCGATTGAACTCAAAGAACAATTACAAATATGAGAATTCTGTAAAAGAAATCGTAAAGGTGTGCCCTGTTTCCAATGATGCTATTACAACTGTAGAAGAAATTCAGTCCATTGTAAATACTCTACATTCCGGAAAAGCAGCTGACAGTGATGGACTTGCTGCAGAACACTTGAAATATTCTCCTCATATTTTATTTGTGTTGTTATCGATGCTATTGTCTTCGATGTTACTTCACTGTGTTATTCCAAAAGATTTCACTCGAGTACCAATTCCGAAATCTAAATCTGGTGATCTCACAGACAAGGATAACTATAGGCCGATTGCATCGACTTCTATATTATCAAAAGTTATTGAAAAGTACTTATTGAATTTAATGCAAGATAAACTTTAATAAGTGACCATAAGTTTGGTTTTAAGGATGGCCACTCTACTGACTTGTGGTTATTCGTTTTTAAGAAATTGTATCTTTCTATGTAAAGCATGGCAGTCCTATGTTTGCCTGTTTCTTAGATATACGCAAGGTTTTTGATAGAGTTAATCATTGGACTTTATTGCACAAATTACTACAAACAGACATATCAGTATTTATTGTTCGTTTTCTTATGTCATGGTTTGATATTCAGATTTATTGTATTCAGTGGGGTGAATTCACATCTAATGAATTTAATGTACGTAATGCTATATGACAGGGGGGGTATCTTAACACCCTATCTGATTAATTTTTATATTAATGATCTGAACAAAGAATTATCTGGAGAGTTATTGGTTGCTTTTTAAATGAAGTGCGGCTAAATAATTTTAGTTATGCTAATGATATGTGTATTATTAGTCCATCAGTTGCAGGTTTGGGAAAACTTTTATCCATATGTGAAAACTTTGCTAATGAACACGATATATTATTTAATACAAAAAAAAATCTGTTTGTAAAATTTTTTTAAGACAAAATTTTTGAAGATTTAAAACATTCCCAAGTTTTATTTAAATGGAAATGTGATGGAATTTGTTGATGAATTTAAGTATTTGGGTCATATGATATGTAATTATTTAAATGATGATTGTGATATCAAAAGACAATATCGAAGCATTTGTAGAAAGGTTATTATGCTGAAACGTTAATTTAACAAGTGTTCATTTGATGTTAAAACACAGCTCTTTCAGTTTTATTGTATGAATATTTATTGTGTGTCATTATGGTCCAACTGTGGAATATCGTCTCTTACCAAAATGAAAATAATGTATAATAATGCTTTCAAAATATTGATGGGTTTCAATTCACGATGTAGTGCTAGTGGTATGTTTGTCGGAAATGATGTAAGATGTTTTCAGGAAATGAGACGTAAAACTATCTATAGTTTGTATAAACGTTTGTAATAGTCTGATAATCAGCTTGTTCTTACTATTCTTGGTAGTGATTTATGGTATAGTTCGTCTTTACTCAGAAAATGGTATACCGAGATTTATGTCAACTTTGACTGACATGTAATCAAATTAGAATTTCTAATTATATTTATTGGTATTGTAATTCTTCATTTTTGTCTTGTATATGACTATGGACTATTTATGTCTGAAATAAATAATGATGATTATTATTATTATTATTATTATTATATTGTATAATCAAATCTGAGTACTGTGACGTCAGTAGTATAGGGGAGGTTTTTAAGTCGACATTCCACCACGCCGGAAATGACTTCACCGGAAGTCACCTGAACGGAAATGACGTAATAGGAAGTGAAATCATCGAAAATAGTTTGTGTGTATGCTTAAACAAGTTACGATAGAACTCCTATGGTCTCGATCATCATGACAGAAATTCTCTCATTTGTTTTTAACTTAAAAAACTTTGTTTATTAATTTCGATGTTCAATAACCAAAGAAACAAATATAAAAAAAAATTCTATGAAATATGTCTTACAGGGCCGTTAAAATCGTATAACTTACAAAGTTATAACATTTTTATTATTGAATAGTAAATGTCTTCTAGAAACAATTATTAATTTAATTAAAACCTTATTTAGTTTGAGCATTTATCTATGCATTCCTAATTCCTGTGATGATTTATAATTAATTATAATAAAAAATAAATTAGTCCTGATTGTATGTTGTTCATTTGATGAGCTTGTGCGGTTTCCTTTCTACTTTTTGACAGATTGTAAGTTGTAAGTTGTTGATTTAATGAGCTTTTGTAGTTTCCTTTCTACTATTCAATTTAGAAAGGCTATGACCCAAGCTACACTAAAAGAGTCATTGTCTACTTTCAAAATGACCAAAGCTGATTTGAGAAAATTAATTTTGAGAAATATACACGAATATGTCATAAAAAGAACGAGTTGCAAAATCTGCTATTTACTTTTTGATTTGAACTCTATTAACATGTCAGATTTTTTATCTTGGGACACTGGTCTTGATTTGGAACTATTGCTAGGGGAATATACAGAATATAATAAATATATTTATTTGTCTAACTATTTCTCTAAACAAAAAAAAACAACTTAAATGACATACCTTAGTAAAATTATAAACTCTAGTTGTCATAAAACTTTTATTGCATAATCACATCTTTAAAACCGCATTTCTAACCAAATAAAAATCTTTTCTCAGCTGGCACCTGTATATTCAATTATCAATAGCACCTTACCTTCTGAGGTTCACCCGGCAACATGACATTTGTTAATTACAGGTGTTATGATTGATTGTATAAACATGGTCTGTTAGTTAGCCTGCCACATAGGTAATTGTTTCAGTCTTACACATAAATTCGTACATCATCTACATCATACTACACTACACAAAACCATTCTTCAATTGGCCGACGGAATTCATAGGTCGAATGAGACAAATAAAACAAAATATGTAGGCTTTTCTGTCAGATAGGAGGCTTAATTTTGCTCAGCATGCTCAAAAACATGTAAGGAACAGAAGACCTTTAAAGTAAAATTTGTTTACTATTCCGATATTGACTTTTGAGCTGCAAATTAACTGCATTGCCCCGGTCACAGTTAATTTGAGAATGAAAAAAAATGAAAATTAATTTAAGCAAAGAAAGGCTCAATATCTCATTCATTTTCCAAAATAGGAAGCTCATTTTTTTCTCTGCAAGTCTAGATATATGTAATGAAAGGAAAAAAATAACTGTAATGCGTTTTTATGCAATGTGCATGTACCTTATACCTGCAAACTAACAGCTCTGCTCTGATAGGTAGATATTATTAAACAAAATAGAGCTGTTAAAAATTTGTTCATTTTGTAGCTCAATATCTAATCAAATTCTCAGCATAAGAAGCTCAAATTTGCTATGCAAGTGTAAAAATGTCATAGAAATGGAAAAAAATCATGCAATATGTGATTGTGTAGCATATATTCAACAAGATAGCTGCAAAATAACATCTCTGCTCTGATTGATAAATATTTGACAAAAAAGATAGAGGGGGTTTCAATAACTTCAATATTTGACTAACCTCTTAACAAATAAAGTTGAAACTTGCTATGCAAACGTTAAAATATAAAAGGAAAGGAACTCATTCAGTTTAGAAGCGTCTTTTCACACCAAAAATGCACATTTAGCTGCAAAATACAAGGCCATTCTCCATGGAAGTCGTCATTTTGTTTACCGAAAAGGACTGGTTTATATGTTATATTACACGTGAAATACACAACGAAAGACGCTCTATTTTCATATGCAAACGTAAATATTATCTAAAACTTGTAATAAAATACTTTTATGCAAGTAAATGCAATAAAATTTTAAAAAATCAATGCAACATGACGGGTTATGCCATCTCGGTCCCAGTATCATGGGCAGCATCTGGCATCCTTACTTATGATCTTTTATTATGATGTTTATAAGCGTTTGATGTTGTTTTTATAGTGAAAAATCATTTAATACCATAAAATAACTTCTACTAAATATGTTTTTAATTATTCATATAATGTTTTTATACATAAAAATTGATGTAGAAATCTCGAAGCGGCGATTCCCGCTGAAGCTTTCTGCAGATCTCGTGTTTTCTCGCGATTCGCAATATTTCTCGGATATTATCAAGGCGATATCGGGAGTTTCCTATTGTTCTAATATACGTCCTTGTTGGTACTAAAAGAAGTTTCAGTTCTGAAAGGATCCGTGCAAAATCGTCGTTGTTTATTTCTCGTCTTAGTCCTTCAACTTTGAGTAGGGATACTGAAGCTTTTGCGAAAGAAAATTTCAACATTATAGTGGAATCTCAGAAACTGGGCCAAAGTATGATACATACACTTCATTTAAGTCCCGTTTAAGTTATTGTCAGATATAAGATCTTTTGATACACTGTTGAATCCATCTAGTTGGCCTGAATACGTTCTAGTGCGTAAGTTTTTCGAAAATAAAAATAATGGACACAGAAGATAAATTATTAAACGTTGTGTCTTATAATGGTAGATCTTTGAATCTAAATGTCAATTCTGTGATTGAGTTGTTAAGTGATCACGATATTTTGTTTGTTGCAAGAACATTGGCTGTATGATTTTGAATTACCTAAATTTATTAATTTACATCCGGATTTTTTTGGAAAAGGTATTTCATCTATGAATTCTAATTTAATTAATGGTAGTAGACCATATGGTGGGTTAGCTATTTTATGGCGTAAAAATTTATGTTGTAAATGTAAAATTATAGAATATGGAGATACAAGAATTATGGGTGTTTTGATGCAGGCTGACAAGTTTAAATTACTCATGATTAATGTATATTTACCTTTTGACTACTGACAATTACTTTGAATTTATCCAATATTTGGGTAAAATTCATAGTAATATAGAAAAAGCTGAGACACCCAATGTACTTGTTGTAGGGATTAGAATGCTTGGCAGTGAGTTGAGAAACTTTACATATGAACAAGATTATATTATCAGTGATATTCGTTTTTTATTGGAATATTCTAGTACTTTTTCGCATTTTAGTGAAGAGCATGGAACTGTTTCATGGATTGATCATATTGTAAGCACAATATCTAGTCACAGATCGATCAGTGATATAAAAATGCATTCTAACTTTGTAAGCTCCGACTACTTTCCAATATCTTTTCCAACTAACTTTTTGAAATTACATACAATGTAGATGCGTAACAAGCTTGGTCAGTATAAAAGGAATGCAAGGACCAAAAATAATCAACCGAAAGTGATGAAATTTTCCGCCATTTTTGAAAGTTAGAAAAGGGATCTAATTTCGCACCGTTTTTTATCCGGTAGTGTTATGGAGATAATTTCGCCGGATTTTTATAACTGTAAGTATATGGGTCATTTCCAGAGTCGTCCTATACATCTTGTAGCCTGATTGCCATACCTCCCCTTTTCCTGCGCTTTTCTTTGTTGTGTTTTTTTTTTTTTTTTTTTTTTTTTTTTTTTTTTTTTTTTTTGGTATTTCATTGGACTTACCTCTTCGAGGTGTTTAGTATCGGACCTATCGCTGGAATGTATTACCGAAAAGGTACGCATGACCGGAAGTCCATTTT
Source organism: Mytilisepta virgata (assembly GCA_028015205.1). Taxonomy (NCBI): domain Eukaryota; kingdom Metazoa; phylum Mollusca; class Bivalvia; order Mytilida; family Mytilidae; genus Mytilisepta; species Mytilisepta virgata. The sequence continues at coordinate 76,583,906 of CM051517.1, forward strand.
CTGGAATGAATTACTTCCCCTTTTCGTGCGCTTTTCTTTTTGTATGATTTTTGGGTTTCCCGGTTCAGTAGATGGACATAAAGTCCCTCTTTCAGTTATATAGGCTTGAATGTTTCACCGTGAGGTCAATGGCCGACGGGTTTTCTTGGATTGGATTACATTTTTCAATCAGGATTAAATCTTGTTTTTTCGTGGTAATGTATAGGGTTTTGAACTCATAATGAAGTCTATAAGGTTAAACCTGTCACTGCTAAATCAAGGACCGAAACAATAGTTCTCTTTCTTTCAATGGTAAGGATGTCCTTCTGAAGTCTATCGGCGTTGATCCTGTTGGTTCGTGGTCCTTGTAGTGGCTTCTCTTGCTATTCGCTGCTCAAATCTTTACTCATATTGCTATAATAAGATATGCTGCATTAACCCTACCTCATTTTTTAAAATTATTGTTTTAAAAAAATGTCATTTTCTTTTCTTTTTTTTCTGTTCTTTTCTCCATCCTTGGATTACACGGAGTCATTACTGTCTTCAGTTGTTGGTGGACCATAGTCGCTCAGTGCACGGTTAAGCAGATATTTTCTTTTTTCGACGGAGTATTCCCGTGATTTTTTAAAGTCGTAGTCGCGCAGTAGAATTTTGATTTTCTAAACAAGGAGCACACAGAGGTCGAACTTCCAAAATTTTGAATTAAATTCAAGCTTGTGACCTAAACTCCTCTTTCATTTTTTATGCATGTTATTTATATACAGTACTATCATGCACCATATGCAGATGCGCAATAAGGTTATAGAATTTTGATTTTTTAAAACTGGGTCAAACAGGGGTCGAATGTCGAAAAACTGTCAATTTAAGTTTGTAACGTAAATTCCTCTTTCATTTTTCAATTCATGCATTTTATTTCTGTATGGTATTGTCATACACGATATGCAGATGCGCAATAAGGTTTAAGAATTTTTATTTTCTAAAATCGGGGCCCACAGGGGTGGAATTTTGAAAAACTAACAATTTAAGCTTGTGATGTGAACTCGTCTTTTGTTTTTCAATTTATGCAGTTTATTTCTATATAGTATTGTCAATCACCATATGCAGATGTGCAATAAGGTTTTAGGTCCACATGTGTCGAAATTTTCAATTCTCAATTTAAGCTTGTGACATTAACTTCTCTTTCATTTTATCTTATGTATAGTATTGTCCGACACTATATGTAGTTGCACAATTTTTGACTATAGGTAAGTGGCCCAACTACTTACAGTGGGTGCGGGGAGCACTGTCGATTACGACAGTACAGTTTTCTAGTTGTTATTATCACCGCACTTTCGAAGAAAGTTCACGGATATAGCGATTGTCTCCGTCCATTCGTCACAATTTCTTGTGACATCAACTCCTCCACTTTTGGTTTTAGGAATTTAATTTCTATATAGAATGGTTGCAAACCACGTGTAGATGCGCAATAAGGTTTTAGAATTTTGATTTTCTAAACAAGGGGCCAACAGGGGTTGAATTTCAAAAATTTGGAATTCAAGCTTGTAACTTAAACTCGTCTTTTATTTTTCAATTTATGCATTTTATTTCTATACAGTATTGTCAGGTATGCAGATACGCAATAAGGTTTTAGAATTTTGATTTTCTAGAATTGGGGCCCACAGGGGTCGAATTTCAAAAATTTTTAGTTGAAGATGAGGATGTAAACTCTTTATTTTTGTAATTTATGCATTTTTTTCTATATAGTAGTGTCATGCACAATTTGTAGACGTGCAACAAGTTTTAGAAGTGTATAAAATTGGGGCCCACTGGGGTCGAATTTCAAAAATTCAATTTAAGCTTTTGACATAAACTTTGTTTTTCATTTTCATATATATGCATTTTTTCTATACAGTATTGTCATGCACAAAATGTAGATGCACAATCATGTTTTAGAATTTTAATTTTCTGAAATTGGGGCCACCAGGGGCCGAATTTAATAAATTGTAAATTTAAGCTTGTGACATAAACTTATTTTTCATTTCCAATATATGCATCTTTTACTAAATAGTATTGTCATGCACATTAAGTAGATATGCAATAAGGTTTTAGATGTTTAATTTTCTAAAATTCGGGCCCACAGGGTCGAATTTCGAATATTGTCAATTTAAGCTTGTGACGTAAGCTCCTTTATATTATTTTCAATTTATGCATTTCATATCTATACAGTAGTGTCATGCACAATATAAATATATGTGCAGTAAGGTTTAAAGAATTTTAATTATCTAAACTTGGGGCATACAAGGGTCAGATTTCAAAAATTGTCAATTGAAGTTTGTGACATAAATATTGTTTCATTTGTTATTTCTTCATAGGATGATTGCATAACATTTTTAAATGGGCAAATGGTTTTAGATTTGTTCAATTGGGTAAGTGTCCCAACTAATTGCAGGGATAACTGTCGATTCCGACAGTCCAGCTTTCTAATTGAATTTTGAATTCTAGCTCGTCTTTCATTTTTCAATTTAGGAATTTTATTTTTATACAGTACTTAGAGTCACATGTGTAGATGTGCAACTAGATTTTATAATTTAAATTTTCTAAAATTGGGGCCTACAGGGGTCGAATTTTAAAAATTATCAATCATAAGCTTGTCAAATAAACTTGTTCATTTTTCAATTTATGCATTTTATTTCTATACACTATTGTCATACACCATATGCAGGTGCGCAATTAGGCTTTAGAATTTAATTTTTCTAAACTTGGGGCCCACAGGGGTAGAAGTTTTCAGTTTATGCCTCTGACCTAAAATCGTCTCTTTTTTTCCCCACAAATAAATATTCTTTATTCTTCAGATTGCCTGTTACAATTATACTTCACTGTCCAAGCCCCAATGAAGTTTCCCTGTGAAATGTTTTCTGAGTATCCAGGAAAATACTCAGAAAATAAAAAAAAAATCACTACATAATCTATTACCATTTTTTTCTATTATATCAATCTTTTTAAATTTATGAAAAACATATTTTGAGAAACCGTTTTGTTTTCATTCATAACCCTTCGTAGTTCTTTTATAAACACATCTATAACCCTTCGTAGTTCTTTTATATACACATCTAAGAATTTCAAACATAGCAGGACTTGTAAATACAAAAACCTAAAACTGTCAAAAATAGTTAAAACCATAATACCCATGATCTGATATTTTGTATCCAAATACTATATGTTTTACTAATATCTTGTTTTGAAAATTGATTTTTGTTAGAAGATAATGTACTTTCTCTCAAAAATCTTTCAAAAATGAGCATGTAATAAAGAAATGCAAATAATCTTCTTTTTCTGTTTTACAAAAATTACATTTATTATCGTTAGATATTTTACATTTTAATAGTAACTGCTTTGTAGGAATAATATACTGTAGCAGTTTCAATCTGAAAATTTTCAATTTGTTTTCTTTTAAATTTTTAAATATAAAATCGTTTACAGACCACATATTTTAATTTTAAATATCTTGTCCAAATATCAATCCCGATTGGCTTTGTATATTTTTTATCTACTAAAATATTGTAGAGCATTTTATTGTAAATATTTTTTGCTTCAATTTGTTTATTTCGCCATCGCAATTTATCCTTACATATATTGATTTTACTCTTTACAGAGTTTTCTTTTTTTAAACTTGCTGCCATTTTTTTGGGATGGAAGATTTTAACATCTTAAACTCTGCAATCCAGTTTGACTTATTAACTTTTCTAAAATATAACCTTCTGATAATTTTTCCTCACGATCCAATATGTCATTAATATAAAGCAATCCACTTGCTATCCAATTTTGAAAGAACAAGCTTTTGTTGCAATATTTAATGTATCTATTTCCCCAAACAATCTGTTTTCTGATATCCGAAAAGTGATCGGTGAATTTTACTAAACCTCCTCCTGTTTTCACCCAACTTGAAATTACTTGTAAATAAAAATCCGGTATTTTTCCAAGTTCTTTTAGTGATTTTATATTATCTAAATTCATGTTAAAGACGAGAAAGTTTTTACCAAGATTGTTAAAATATTTGGTTGGAATAATCTTCCAGTTCGGTAGATTGGTTGTTATTAATTTGGAGACCCATGAAGCTTTCAGTGGTGTAAAATAACTGTCAAAATCAACCATTCTTAACACCCCCCTTTTTGATATTCGCCGATAAGTGTGTTTCTTTTTACTTTGTCATTTTTACCTTCCCAAATATATTTGAAACAACAGCTTTCAATTTCTTTAATATACTTGTCTGGGACTATACATGAAGTGGCCAAAAATGTAAATTTTGGTAGTATTAAAGATTTTATAATCAATATTTTCCCAACCATTGTTAATTTTCTTTTTTCCCATGTTTTAATTAAGGATTTCATTTTATCTATTTAAGGTTCCCAATATAACTTTTCATATTCGTTTCTGTCAAGATCAAAATAAATGCCTAAAGCTTTAACGGGTTTGTCCGTCCAGCGTATGCCCTCAATTTTATCTAATATGCTATTTTTAAGCGCCCCAATCCAAATTCCTTCTGTTTTACTACGATTTAACCTCAGACCGTAGAAAGAACCAAACGTTTCAGTTATATTCATAGCTTTTGATATATCCGTTTTTGAACTACAAAAAAATGTTGCATCATCAGCCAATTGTGATAAAATCTTCTTTCATTTTTCAATTTATGCAATTTAATTTATGTGCAATAAGGTTTCAGAATTTTCGATTTTTAAACCTGGGGCCCACAATACATGAAATGTCGTCGCCATGGTGGCCGCTTTGCAGAACACTTGCGTTCTATAAAGAATGGAACTGATTGTCCAGTTGTCAATCACTTTCGATTGCCTGGTCACAGCTCGTCAGACGTCCGCGTAACCGTTTTAAGGACAGTTAACGGAGGAAGACAATACAGACAAAGTCTTGAGCAGAAAATAATTTTTAGCCTGGGGACACTCCGACCACGTGGAATTAATGTCAAAAATTCTTAATTTCAATTCATTTACTAAGTATGCACACTAACTTTTACAGTTATCTTATATGGTACATTTTCTATACATCACAACGTCAAATATATTATTTTACTTATTTTTACTATATAGTTTTACTATCTTCCTTGCCATTTATGTATTTTCTATGAAGTACTTTTTACTGAGGACATCCACGTCAAATATTTTTTTTGTTTTTGTTTACATTTCATGTACGAACTCAGTCTTGCTCAGGGTTTCAAAGAGTCAACACCTTTTTATTTTTATTTTTATTTTTTACATACTCGTGATCAAGACCATATTGGTCGAAACATTGAGTATTTTTAACTTTTTAGTTTGTTGTTGTTGTTTTGCGATTTTATATTTGGTTTTGTTCGACTTGTGTGTTTCATACATTTTGGTCGTTTTACGCCCCTTTTGACAGCTCATCATTTCCATTTATTTTTCTTGTTATCTATTGTTGCATGAGCTGTTTCGCAACATACTTGTTTTCTTTGTAGAAATCGTCGGAGGAAGTGTATATCCCTAAAAACCAAGTAAATTTCTATGACGTTCATAATGACTATCACGACGTTAGCGGATTAACCAAACGTGGTAGTTTATCTCACGGTTATCTTGCTGTATCTTATCTGCATCATCTTGTTGAATCAATTCCAGGTTTTACTTCCTATAATATAAGTAGTATATAGGGACAGTTCATTTATTATTTGTGGTGGTGGTGTGGTGGATCCACCGAATATGACGTCACAGGAAGTAACGTCACCGAACCGGAAGGGGTTTGTGGGTTTTCCCTGCAAATTTTCCCATTATTTGTTAACGGAAGTGACTTAAGTCACGTGCCTAGACCCAGATGTGTGGTATTCACATGTGTAGGAGGAACCCTAAGTGGATTACGCGACAACTAGTACAAAAAAAAACCGAGCGCGTGACTATAGTCATGAGTAGCGATTAACAGTAAAGAGCAAGAGAAAAACAGCGATGAGCAAGAGAAGAGCAGATGACGAACAGCAACAAGCAGCAGGAGCGAAAACAGCGACAAGTAGCACAAAAAAACCGAAATGAGCACGAGTATAGTCATGAGTAGAGATGATCAGCAAAGAGCAAGAGAAAAACAGCAATGAACAGCAAAGAGCAAGAGAAAAAAACAGCGATGAGCACGAGAAGAGCAGCGATGACGAACAACAACAACCGGCAGCAGCGAAAACAGCGACAAGTAGCACCAAAACACCGAAATGAGCACGTGATATAGATTTGATTAGCGATGAGCAGCGACGAGCAGCGAAGAGCAGCATCGACGAAGAGAAGAGAAACGAAGAGCAGCATAGAACAATGAATAAGGCGGTTGCTAAGGACACCCCTCCATTGACCTAATGGTGACAGCATCACCTGGAGGTAAGGGGACATAATCCAATCCTTCCTTTGGTCCTCACGGAAAATATCACCAGTGGGGAAAAGCGCGGGAGAAGGGGCAGATAATCCAAAAGTACCTCTGTACTTCGTATACTCTCGGACTTCGACATAACAGTGAGAGTATCAGTCCCTAGAGACTCAATGCCAGACCCTTATCATATACAGACCAATGAAAGAACCAGAGACAATGAAAGAACCAGACCGAGAAGAGCGGGGAAAGGGATCCGAATCCCGGTAAAACATCCAGGTCCCAGCACGTGACTAACGTCACCTCCGTAAACATATAATGGGAAAATACCGGGAAAATCCACAATTTCCAGATGCGCATGCGCGAAATCCACTTCCGGTTCCTCCTACACATGCGAATACCACACATTTAGGTCCAGGCACGTGACTTACCTCACATCCTTCAACAAATAATGGGGAAATTGCGAAAAAACTCACTATTTCCTGTTGCGCATGCGCGCAAACCACTTCTGTGAACTTCTTGTTCCGGTCACACATGCGCAGACGACACATCCGGGTCCGGCACGTGATTGACCTCACTTCCGTAAACAAATAATGGGAAAATGGCGGGAAAACTCACTACCTCCGGTTGTGCATGCGCGCAAACCACTTCCGGTAATTTCGGTCAAGTGACTTTCGGTTCCGGTGACGTCATTTTCGCTTCCGGTGACGTCATATCCGGTGGATCCAACCATGATCCAGCACCACAAATAATAACTTAACTGTTTCTATATATTACTAATATAAACTATGATTTGTGCGTTATGGATGGTGAAAGGGATATAATTTAAGGCTTTTAGGGTTTTGTATGTGTTTTTTCTCCTGATTGGGAAAGAGGTTTTGATTGATTTCAACCTGGCGTAAAATAATTTAAAAAAAAACAGTCATAGTGTTCAATGTATGCCATATATGAGATATTCACAAGTAGAAGTTACTATGAAATAACGATTAATAATGTAGTAGTTAAATAGATTGTCTCAGTGAGACATGAAAAGGATTGTCAAACCAACAAAAGCGCGAACAACACTGTGAAACAAATAAAAATACGATAGACCGTGAATTCGGGATTTCTTTAAAGATCTTTAAACTTGGATCACTTCGTCTTGTACATGTTGTATACTATATAAGAACTCACACAAATATTTAATTTTTTCACTCTCAAATTAAAAAAAAAGTTACCTATTTATACTAGCCGATTTTAAATAATTTTAAAATTGAACATTGAAGTTTTGGGATTAAACTCAAATTTTTTAATTATTCAACATATGACGGTATTAAATGGGAAACGTTTTATTTTGAGTCTTTAACGAAACTGTCCACACCAACACAGAATTCAGTAATTTCATTTTATAACTGTTACATACATTAATTGTGAAATTCAAGTAATGTGAATACAAATGTAATTTTCATAGTTTTAATTCAAATTAATCTACCCGAACAAAAGAAAGTGTGTGTGTTATATTTCAGAGTAGGCAATAACAATATTAATGGACATGTTGTAAATTTTATCAGCGTTTCGTGGAATAATTTGCATATACCGAAAGTTTTATTTAGGGGACGACCATTTGATATTCTGGGGAGGGGGGGCAGGAGGATTTTGAAAATAAATAACTCAGCCTTGATAATAACAAAAATGAATGGTTTGTTCTGTGGTAGTTTGAAAGTGAATAACCTGACTTACAATGTATTGACAATCAATAACTTGGCCGGTCTTTTAAACCATGTCATAAATGCATATTTTAAAGTATGAGATGGCATAAGATTCTACCAAAATTCGTCTTTTTTCATATTTTTTTCCGAGAAAAACTTCCCAAATCTTTTAAAAATATATATACTACACCATATATAAATTTAAATGGTTTTGAAATGTCTGAAAAAGGATTTCATTTCACTTGAGATTTATTGTCTAATAAACATTTACCTCACTTTAATACCTTTTCCAATTTTAACCTTTATTGTTTTTTTTTTTTTTTTTTTTTTTTTTTTTTTTTTTTTTTTTTTTTTGCACGTATGCAATATATGCAGTTTTGAATTCAGAAGATTCACTTCCAGATGATGATGATTAATTTGGATTAAATGGTACATAATGTATTTCATCTCATCGAATTTATAAGGTGTAAGTATAAACTTATTATACTGGTGTATATATATATATATATTATCGATCCAACATCTAGTAAGTTCGAACGTTGGTTATTACTTTAGACGTATATAATATTTTTGTGTAACCTGTATTATGGATTTTTATGCATAATCCGTAAGAACTTACAATTTTCCATCATGCAGAAAAATTATAATTATTTTTTTAAAGAACTAAGATCATTAAAAGAAAAACAAATTAGAGCAGAGCATCATGTTTCAAACTTTTGCAGTTATATGACTTATGAAAAAGTACCACAAGGTCTCCAAATAAAACTCGCACCCCAATCACCTGGTATTAAATCAGAACGATTCCTTCGGAGATGGAACAATATTTTGTTTGGCTGTTCTATGCGCCTTATGAAACTCCTTTATGATCATTCCGAACAGCATCTTAATTATCTTGATAAAAGGTTGACTACACTACTCAATCAATCTAAAGAGTCTCTATGTATTGAGGAGGTCACGGAAATCATTAATCGTTTGAACGATATAACATCGATCCAGTTAAACAAACTATCCAAAACGCAAAATTCAAAGTTTAGGAGAGACAATGTAAATCATATGCACTTACCTACAGCACAAAGAATTAAAAATAAGCGAAAGAGACGTTTTAGTAAACGTAAGAATATTCCCCAAAGACAGTCAAATGTTGTTGTTAATTTATCTTCTAAAAACTTGACTGACGCTGAAACATCACTACTATCCAGAGGTTTGAATTTTTGCCCAACACCAGCAAAAATTAATGAACAGCAATTGTCAGATGATCTTGACCAATTCACTAGACGGCTACGTATCAAGGATTATTTCCATTCCAAAGAACAACACCGAAGCTAATAACGATGAGTCAATTGACTCAGAGGACATAAACACTACTAGACGTCCTATACGTTTCAAAAAGAAAAGTAACTGGGTTCCTAAACCAAGTGAGAATACCACACTGGAAGCCGTTATTGGTCTAATTAAATCAGACGTAAACCAAACTGCCGTTGTACACGACCCCGTTTATGACAACCTTACTATACAAGAAAGATCAGCTCTCAAGAAACTTAAAGACAGAGACGATATAGTAATAAAACCTGCAGATAAAGGCAGTGGAGTAGTTGTAATGGACAAAGTTGACTATATCCAAGAGGCAGAACGCCAGCTCTCTGACGCTAGGTTTTATCAAAAGCTGATGTCAGATCCTACCATTGAATTCGCGCAAAAGATAACTGCAAGCCTTCAAGACATGCATGACAAAGGCTACATCGATTATGACACCTTCGAATATCTAAAGCTGGTCGATTTTATCTTTTGCCTAAAATCCATAAGAAAAATAACCCGGGAAGACCTATTGTCTCAGCAAACGGTCATCCAACAGAAAAGATTTCGGAATTCTTGGATTTCCATCTTCGGCCACTTGTTGAATCTTTACCATCTTACATACAGGATACCACCGATTATCTAAAAAAGATGAACAGCTTGAACCCTCTTCCTCATAACACCCTCATGGTCTCCAAGGACGTGACTTCCTTGTACACCAACATACCACACGATGACGGCATCCTAGCTTGTAAGGAAATCTGGGAAAAACGGACCATTCAAGAACCCCCTACTGAATGCTTAGTTGAGATGTTAACATTGGTCCTCAAACATAATAATTTCAATTTCAATGGAGAACAAGACTTACAGGTGAATGGTACAGCTATGGGAACGAAAATGGCTCCGTCGTATGCTAACATCTTTATGGGGAAACTAGAAAAACAAATTTTGGAATCTTCGGAAACACAGCCATTGTCTTGGTATAGATTTATAGATGATGTTGACATGAAGTGGACAGATACGGAAGAAAAATTGAACGTCTTCGTCGATCATACAAACAGTGTCCACCCATCAATAAAATTCACTCAGGAAATATCCGAGACTAAAATTTCTTTCCTCGATACAACTACAACATTAGAAGACGGAGTAATGTCCACCGATGTTTATTCCAAACCTACTGACAAACACCTATATCTGCCACCAAGCAGTTGTCATACCAAACACTGCTACGACAGTATCCCATATAGCCAGGCTCTCCGAATTAAACGCATCTGTTCCTCTCTAGTAACAACAGCACAACGTCTTGGTGAACTACGCGGTCATCTTAAAAATAGAGGGTATACACATCAACGCATACAAGACGGCAACAAAAAAGCTAACCGCTTCAGTAGAGACAATCTCTTAGAATATAAAGAAAAAGAGACCACCAACAGAATCCCGTTCGTTACAACATACCATCCTAGCCTTCGCAACGTCTCTAGTACCATCAGGACACACTGGAAAGAATTCGAAAAACACTCCGAACTTTCCAGACTTTTCCCAGAACCCCCAGTTATGGCGTTCCGGCGACCGAAAAGCCTGAAAGACATTCTTGTACGAGCTGATATCACTAGCAAGATGTCTTCATCAACTGGACAATGTCAGGCTTGTTCAGACAAAAGGTGTAAGACTTGCTCCCAGATGATATGCACACAGAGCTTTAAAAGTCACACAACAGCCAAAGATTACAAAATATTTTGCACTGTGAACTACAAATCAAGCAACGTGATCCACATGTTGGAGTGTGGGATTTGTAATCTGCAGTACATTGGAGAAAGTAAGCAAGCTTTCAACAAAAGAATGAACGGCCATAGAAGTGACATAACAAAGAAAGACTTTCTACCCCTTTCAACACTTTCGGTCGACTGGACACAATCCTGGGGACTTTGGTAAAATGAAAGTTTCTATTGTAGAACAAAATTTGATTTGGAGTGATCAAGAAAGGCAGACAAGAGAAAGCTTCTGGATAAAAGAACTAGGCACCTTATATCCAAGGGGAATAAATAAAAAGAAATACATTTGTCAATTGATACAGATATTGAATAATCCTTTTTTATTGTTATTTCCAAGTGTTTTATTTACTTTTTTATTTTATTTTTTTTTCCGTGTACTTTTTCATTTGTTATGATGTTATAATTGTGTAAAATAAATCTCTACCTTATGTTAAAGGATTATTTATTTTAATTTTTGTTTACATGCGTTGCCACAAACTAGGAAGATCAAGATCACGATTAGCCATATTGTTTTCTGCACGTAATTAATTAGTCATTTCGCAACGCGACAGCACTGATGAAGGATCTCAGTGATCCGAAAATTTTGCTAAGTTTGAATTATTTTTATAATTCAGCATTTTATTTGTTTTATTTTGATGTTGTTTTGCAACTTTTTAGACGTTTATTTATTTTTATTTTGCATTGTATCGTTAATTTATTATCGATCCAACATCTAGTAAGTTCGAACGTTGGTTATTACTTTAGACGTATATATATATAATATATATATATATATAAACACAAAAAATTGCATACAGAAAAATAATTACATTATTCTACTTTAATGTATTAACCAGAGGCTCCCGGGAGCCTGTATCGCTTATCTGAACACCTGATTTAATCTTTGGTTGGTAGACCATCTTATTAGACATAATTCTATAAGAGGACATTAACCTAAGGACAATTGCTGCCCGATTTGGCTTAAATTATCCAACTGTTTCCAGACAAAAAGATCTTTTAGTGATTTTCCCATAGGATTTTATGTAAACTACAGTGTATGTTCGGCTATGGCACCAATCTTGAATGGAATAAGTTTTGAAGGGCACCATTCAAGGACCAATCCATCAAAGTTTGGTTCCAATTGCCCATGTGGTTTCAGATGAGAAGATCCTGTAAAGATTTTCAAGAAGATCTTTGAGTGATTTTTGCCATAGAGTCCCATGTTAAACTATGTTCGGCTATGGTGGCCATCTTGGATTGCGGATTGGGTCATCGGACATAAATCTGAAATAGGACTACATAAGGACCTTTGCTACAGTTTGATTCAAATGGGTGGCTGGTTCTGACGAAGAAATTTAAGTGGTTTTCTTTGTTGAAATAATTTTGAGTTTGATGGCCATCTTGGAGCTCCAACCAGGTCATCTGACACAAATCTGAATGAGGACAATCTAAGGACCATTGCTGGCAAGTTTGGTTCAAATTGGTTCGATGGTTTCAGACAAAAAATTTAAGTGATTTTTCCATTGGGTCGTATGTTCAACTAAGTTTTGCTATGATGGCTATCTTGAAAAACATACCCTGTTCTAGACACACTCAGAAAATGTATACCCTGTTCTAGACCTTATGTTTTCACCAGCAAGGCATGAAAAATCGACCCCTGTTCTAACCAGCAGGACATGAAAAGGGACCCTGTTCTAACCAGCAGGGCATGAAAAAGCGACCCTGTTTTGCGGCACACTCGTACCACTAAAATTATAGGAAGTAACCCCCCCCCCCCCCCCCGGGTACGCATCAACTTTTGTGGTAATGTACATCTCTTTTGACATTACGGCCTCTGGTCAAAGGGAAGAAACTCCCGTAACGAAATCAACCAGATGCACGATGTTTCGCGGAGTCTGCGTAGTGGTGCTGATTTACGAATACTCTACCTACAGCCTGTCACATAGCTAACTATTGTTCGCAGACAAACAGAAGAATTTTGGATTAAGGAATTGGGTACCGCTATGTCATAGGGTTGCAATGATAAAATTGACAGCATTGGGAATCAATCCCGAAATGCAGCGAAATCAATGTGATGAATATTTTCAATACAACTCCACGTCGTAGACGCAGTCATGGTCATCGACATTACACTTCGCCTATTGACCGTGACATCTCTTTAAATGCGTTAATGCCGTATATACAAAAAAAACCTTTAGGACGACATCACATTCGAACTAAACTATATTCTCTTCCTTTGTGTAAGCTTAGCTCACTCTACAAAAAAGCAATGGAGCAGCAAACCACGAATTTTAATTTCAGCTGAATACAAACTCGCTGCTGTGGTATCGGATATTGCTTCTCACAGATTATTCAAACCAGCTCGCATCCATAACAACGAATCTCACCAAAAGTAGTTTCTTAAAGTTAACTTTGTTAATAAAGGCTTCGATGCCATGAATCTCAGCAATATCCTTCACCACAAAACAGTAAAATAAAAAATTCCTCCATATTTCAAAGACCCAACTGTTCCACTTATTTCTTATTCTCAGGGGCGTTTCCAGGATATTTGAAAGGGGGGTGTATAATAAAACTTTTTTTTTGGACCTTTTTTTTTGCTAAAAACATAAAATAATTGTGAAATGCACTAACGTAACGGTTACTGACTTGGTTTTAAAAGAAATCAGAGTATGTGTTTAATAAAGAAGGGGAGGGGGGGCGTACGCCCATTACGCCCTCACCTGGACCCGCCCCTAATTCTTATACACAACCCATTGCAGCCAAGATTTTCAGTTACAAACGGGCATTGCGGTACCTTAACTCGGATGATCTCAAGTCTAAACCCCCTGACCGCTCCTGTTCCATCTCCATTCAATTATAGTCCTGTGGCTCATGTTATCACTGGGGATCTCAATCTAGTTCATAATCAAAAGCTAAAAAATATGCTAGCTAAAGGCCCCCAAATACCGAGAACCTCGGCCAATTAATTGGAAATATAATTTCAAATTGCTACTGGATTCTGTTGAGGATTATGACAGAAAATGGACTTCAAAGGAACAAAACCTGCTGACACACTTTTGGAATGGGTGAAGGCTATTAGGTCAATGATACAAATCCGAATTAAAAACCTCCAAGCACTAAAGCTAAATCAATCTTTAAAGACCCTAAGGTTGTTGAAAACTTGATTCGCCTCTATGACAAATATGTAGTTGTCCCAGCTGACAAAGCCCCAATAACATCGTTTTTGTCTGCAAGAACTATTATTTTGAGTGTCTTAGAAACGAGTTGGGAATAGATAACACTGCGGGTAACCCAACTTATACACCGACCACACTCACTAAGCAGGAAATCCTTGATAACAACAAGACCGTTCTTCATTCCTTTGGAATTTCTACAAAGGGTGAAGAAATGGACCTTCTTGCTCTTTATTGGATTCATAAACTACATAAGAATACGTTTAAACAAAGGTACATTGCGGGGTCAGCTAATTGCTCTTCAAAATCTCTTTCAAAGATTTTAACATTCATATTGACATGTATTAAAGAGGGCCTTCAGAATTACTGTGAAACATCATATTCCATCATTGGCGTCAATCAGATGTGGATTCTTAAAAACTCAAAAAATTTACTACAATATATAAAATCAAAATCTTTGGCTACATGCAACAGCATAAAAACATTCGACTTTTCTACACTCTACACTACCATACCACATTCTCAATTAAAAGATCGCTTAAAGCAACTAGTTCATCAATGTTTTTTCAAGAAAAATGGCACACGCATGTATAAATTTCTAGTTCTAGGCAGAGAAAAGGCTTATTTCGTGAAGAACCACTCTGATTGTGACAAAAAATATTCTGAAGATGAAATTACAAACATGTTAGATTTTCTCATAGACAACATATTTGTTGAATTTGGCGGTCTAATTTTTCAACAAACAATCGGCATTCCAAGACTTTCTATATCTAACCTACCCTTGTGAGCCTGAAATTAAGGATACTACAGATACACCAAAGTCCGCTTCATATTTGGATTTGTTTCTTGAAATAGACAATGAGGGATATTTGAAGACAAAAATTTATGACAAACGTGATGACCTCAACTTTCCTATTGTTAATTGTCCCTTCTTGAGTAGCAATATACCAGCATCGCCTGCATATGGCGTCTACGTTTCTCAGCTTATCCGATTTTCAAGGGCATGCGTGAGTTACCATGACTTTCGACAAAGAGGATTAATGCTGTCACAAAAGCTTCTTAACCAGGGTTTTATCAAGGAAAAGTTGATGTCATCACTTAGGAAATTTTACGGTCGTCATCACGAATTGATTGACCATTACTGTGTTCCCATATCTAAGATGTTGTTGGACCTGTTCCCAAGTTCCCACTGTCGTAACATTTCATGTGACTGCCACCGGATTGACTTTGTTGAGCTTCACGACGGGTGCCGTTTACGGAGCAGGAACTGCTTACCCTTCCGGGACACCTGGGTTCACTCCTGGTTTTTATAGGAGTTCGTGTTGTTCATTGTTTTTAAGTTTTCTGTGTTTATTTGTTGTGCTTGTGTTTATTCATTTGTCTTCCCTGGCTTGTCTGTCCAATGAATTTCTTTTTTTTATTGCCTCTTAGGTATATTTGTCCTTTTTAGTCTTTTTTTTTTCTTTGGGGGGAAGGGGGGGGGGGTCGAGAATTCAAAACTAAAAAATCTAGCCAATCAAATGGCGCGTTACATCCAACATTAAATTTTAAATTTAGAGGTGTTAACAGTAAAGTTAAAATTAGCTTGACATGCATTTATTTTAATAGTATATGTTCATATAAACAAAATAAGTTTTGTGAAATCTAAACAAGATGTGTCGTACTTTCATTTTAAAATACCGCATTGAATTATTTTTGTCTGCGTAGTGGGATTAAATGTAAAAAATAACACAGGGTCTGGTCACCGTATAGCGGAACAATTATCCTTGTAAAATATGGCCTCCACAACTTCAACCGCAGATGGATGGAAGGCAAAATTAGACAAAGCCTTGCAAGAAAAAAACTTTTTCACGGACTTGTTAAAGAAAATAGAGGATAAAACTGGCGTCAGACGACTTTATATTGTAATTGGTAAGATTCCGTACTGTTACTGGTGAAAAATTAAGCTTGAACTTTGACCATTTGACACGATGACTAACAGCTGTTCTGAACAACAGGGCCCAGTTGTTCAAAAGTTAATCACTCTTTTGACTTTCAGTTATTTCCATTGTTGAGTAATATTCCTTTACAGAATTTTGCATGGACACAAAGTCTTAGGATTAACCTAGAACAGAAAATTTTTAGTCCCCAGGCATAAGGAAGTGAAAATTTGAAGCTGAAAATTGTGGTTAATGTTTGAACAACTGGGCCCAGTATTCAGTAGTAACATGTAATCTAGTTCATAACTTTTAATTCAATATACCTACAGCATCGGGCTTTCTTCATAACAAATATGTGTATCAATGTGGTGTACAGTGTCATTGGCGACAAATAACAATGCTGTTTCCATGCTGGATTTGTACTCAAACGTTCGAGAACCTCATCATCAGGTCTGGTCGAACTCGCAAATGCGAGTATATCTGAATAGCGAATTGAAACTCGCAAATGCGAATATGACGTCATCAATTCGCTAGCAAATGCGAGTTTCTTCACCTGGTTGTACATGTATATTCTTTCATGATTACCAGTAATGCAAACGCATTATATGTACGAACAGTCTCTGAAATGACACATTTATTCTCAAATGGGAATATTGGAAAGTATATATGCATGTACATGTATTCTCAACAAACAACCGCAAATTCTTGTATTTGAAAGAATAACATGCCCTTGATATATACTTTCAGATAAGATTTGAAAATGTTTTGTTTTCAATTACCGGTCAATTAAGGGCCTGATTGTGTGAACACCTGTGGTCTTTCCTCGAGCGTATAATAGCGACAAACCACATCAACATGACATGTATTTGATCTCCATTGCCGGAAATACTCACCTGGTCAGTTTTTATAAGAATGATGTACAATGTATACATATTCAGACTGTTGAATTATTGCACAAGACTTTATATGAAAGTCGTCTTTGATATAATAAATAGTCCAAAAAACACCAGTAAATATTTTAAATTTCACATGGGATTTTTTAATTCTACAAATTTAAATTCTCCCCAAAGAAGACCCTTTAAGATAGTTGTGTAGGAACTTATTTTTAATTTCAGGCTGAAGCAAATCTACTAAATTATGTATGTTCATATAATTATCAAATTTCCCCCAAAATGGTGTGTAATAGTGTTTTCCCCAGGATTTAGGTTGACGTTGGTAAATTGTCTGTCTGGGGGCACTTTTATGCAGAAAATTTTGTTCTGGGGGCACATAGTTAACTGGGTCATTTGAATTGGCATCCATACTATGTTATCTGTCATTTTTATCCACATTTGTACATGGGTCTGATCAATTGCATGATTAACATGACTTCTATATATATAATACTGTAGCAATAACTGGCAATACATGACAATTCTTCAAAAATGCAGTAAAGGTTTAAATTGTTAGTTCATTTAAAATTTGTTATCGAAGTTTATTTTTTAATGGAATAAGTGGCAGGTTTTCCTCAGCTGCTTACTCAAATGTTGTATTCTTTGCAGGTATCAAAATTCATCACTATTCATTAATTTTATTTGAGGGATGTGTGCAATTGTAAATAATATTGGTTATTTACGATCTTTATTTCAACAATTATACAACTTGCTTCTTTTATACAACAAATGCTAACTGAGTTGTTTTCTCAAGCACGTGTTTTGCAAAATTCAAGCTAAACCATTTTTTAATTTCCGATAACAAAACGAGAAATACGAGGTTTACAATTCTTTTGTTTTACTAAATATTAAGACCTGTCGGCAATTAAAATGATCACAATAGAATTAAACGGTATTCAAAATAAGCAGACTTTATGAAGGACATAGTGCACACAATTAAGTTGACAACCCTCAAAATGTAATAATGGAATCGATTGCCTTAGCTACAAATCATCATGCTCCAAAGACCTTCATGATTGTGAAAATGGACTAAATAGGACATGAAATACAAGAAATAAATACTAAATATCTACATAACATATACAGAAAAATTCAAATTTTTGTTTAGAGTCATCGGATGCGAATTTCTGTTAAACTTCGATCGTTCAAGTTTTGACATTTTTGCAAGAATGTCATTCATATCGAAAAATAAATGAACAAGTAAAGGATGGGAGAAATAATATGCAATAAAACATAACAGTTAAACTGGATGGCCACTGCTCTTTTGTCTTCCAAACAAGACAAGAGAGGTGTTTACATCTACGATTTTGCCGTAGTTTCTACGGATTTTAGTGAAAAAATACGGGCTACGATGTTCATTTCAAAATCTACGGTTATCAATTTGCTTGTTTGGAAAATTTTCGTTTTGTTACAAAATGTGTAAAATTCCCTCTGGATCACTTAAATGCTTGAAAGCAGCAGAATACCAGCCTTTGAGGTCAGGTCAAATAAATCAATATGGTGGCAAGCATGCCCAAGAAGACACTCTGATCAGACCAGACCAACTAATGACAATAATAAATGTTTCGGGACCAACAGCAGCAAAGAAATCTTACCAAAGGTTTAGAGAATGTTAGTAGGAAACCTTCCTTCTTTGGGGCCTTCAAAGGGGGGTCCTACATTTGTGTATTGCTCTACATGTGAACGTGATTTTTCTTGCGCACATAGCAGGTTCGTTCCTCTTTGCTGCACTCATTGGACAGTACTACTGACAACAGGGCAAAACTACTGACAATTCTACTGACCGGCATCATTCAGGGTAAACAGGTCTCAGACAATGATGATTCGCCATGATTAATTAGCGACAGACAGTTCTTTGTCCGTCTCTTTCTCCTTTCGATCATGTAAATTATCTTTTTATTACCTTGTTATTCATAAAGATGGCAGGACCAGCATGGAGCAGCGCATTGTCAAAATGTATTAGGGAAAAGACAAGTTATAGCATATAGGAGCATATGCATTTTCTACATATGGGTCATTTAGAAAAGTCTTTGTTTAATGTGGGCAGCCATATTGTGCTATATACTAAGGTTAGAAAAAGTTTCGTTCACCAGAAATGGAAGTACTTGTCAGGAAACTAAGGGAAATAACTTGCTTGAAATTATACTTTTAGAGTCAGAATCGTGATACCGGAATTGAGTTTCTGGAAAGGGTTATTGCTGTGCTCGCATCATTGGCCAAGCCAACAGCATATTATATACTGATCCTCAAATTTCCCCCAAAACACTCATATATACTGATTCTCAAATTTCCAACAAAACGCTGTTATATATACTGATCCTACAATTTCCCCAAAAACGCTCTTTATAGATACTGATCCTCAAATTTCCCCCAAAACAATAAGATTAATAGGTTCTCACACAAGTTTGAAATGAAGACTGGGAAATCTTCAACAAGTTTTTAAAATTCACATCTTTCCCGAGTGGAGTGCAGCGGAACGAGGGCAAAGACGGTGAATTTTAAAAACGAGTTGAAGATTTTCCAGTTCTTCATTTTTGAACGAGTGAAATACCAATTTCTTCCGTAAAAAATGGGGTTTTAGGCCTCATACACCTATGTATTTTCAGTATAAACAACCTAAAAGGTATAGTAACGTTATGTTTGATTGGTCAAGAGTCACAATAAACGAATGTATTAAGGATTCTCATTGGACGTCATACCGAGTGAAGACAAGCGCACGTGGTCGTCTTCACTCGGTAGTCTAACACGAAAACGTTCATTTACGGAAGAATATAGATACTGATTCTCAAATTTCTCCTAAAACTCTCTTATATACATGTACAGTGTATATTGACCCTCAAATTTCCCCCAAAATGCTCTTATATATAATTGATCCTCAAAATTCCCCAAAAATGCTCTAATATACATTGTATACTGATCCTCAAATTTCCCCTCAAAAAGCTCTTATATACGCTGATCCTTAAATTTCCCCCAAAATGCTCTTATTACTGATCCTCAAATTTCCCCAAAAACGCTGTTACAAATATATACATACTCAAGGCTCACCACACTTTAATTGAAGGGAGAAGTGACTTCATTTTGATCTTCTCCTCTGAAACCCCTAGGCCAAATGAACTGAAACTTGATGTGAAGCAACTATGGAAGCATATTTGGTCCTGGTCGGACAGTTACATGTAATATGGCAGCTATGATGAATTCTTATTTTTGATTGGTAAAAATTTCAAAAATATCCTCCCCTGAAACCATATATGGCTATATAGCCAAATTAACAGATACCTGGCGTGAAACATCTATTGAAGTTCCATTACAATTTTCACAAGGATTGATTGTGGGACTGTCAAGTGAGCTACATTGTATACAGGCTCAATTCTCTTGAGCCTCTTGTTTTAAGTTGGTAATAACAGATTTGTCCAACATCAGTGTCAGCATAAATAACTGGGTCATCCTAGGCCTGTAGACTAGAGAATGATTGACAATAATCTTGACTGCCTATATTGTTTAAAGTAATGGGTCAAGGTATTATGAACTTGATTGAAGGAAGGCGTGGTATATCGATGACTTGTAACATGAATTGACATAATATTATGTAGCTGTGACAAGACCAGTATGATAAAATCTTCAATGAATACAATTTTGAAAAATAACTTGTATGCCATAAAAAAGCAGACTTATGGATGTTCAGGACAAATATTGAACTATGAAATGTTCATATAAAGTTCATTTTTCACTGGTTGTACAATTTCCCATTCATCAAATTTAAAAAATGTTCTCTTGAATTCCAGAGAAAACTTATTTCCTGCAAATTTTCAAGGCTTTATAGCTCTAAAATTGGCACATGAATCTATATTTTTTTCTTGCTTATTTGTTTACTATTCATATGTTCTCTCAAACTAAAACACCTATTTCAAATCCTATTTATTTCCTATTAGACCAGCAATCATCCTTAAGTATAAATGTTATATATTTAATTAAAGTATTTTTTCTTTCAGGACTTGCTGTCTTTCTAGGTGTTTATTTGATGATAGGTTATGGAGCACAGTTTGTATGTAACTTTGTAGGGTTTCTGTACCCAGCTTATGCATCGTAAGTACATGTTGTAGATATCTGAGAAAAAAACCTCCATTAATCACGTATTTTTTTGCCCCATCCATCTTCGTGAAGTTTTTGCATTCAGGTCCGTTTCTAAAAACCTATTGAGATATACATGTACAATTTACCACTACAGTCCTCTTATACACATGTACTACTGAACACCATGAACACAGACAAGCAATATTTTGGCAATATTAGCAATTACATTTAATGCATGTGTAGCTCTAAAAAATTTGCCTTTTATTTCATATAATTTTAATCCGTGGTGTTATATCAATGAAACTTCACAACTTTAATTCTTTTCCATTATATACATGTAATGCATTTCTCCAATTATGACCCACATTTGTTAAGTTTTTGTGTTTAGGTCCATTTCTCAGAAACCTATCGATGATAGTATATTTATTCATCTTTACAGTACAATGCACATGTATGTACATGTACATCAGAGATAACATTTGAGTCACCATCACCTACATGTATATTTTATGCTTTAGTGGCTTTTGTAAAATTTTTGCATTAAGATATATTTATTGAAGAACCTACAGTAGTATATTGATGATATTTCACAAGTGACAACTACAATCATCTTATTTACTACAGCACAACTTGGCAACATTTGATTCACCATGACATAAATTTTATGCTTAAGTGACTTTTTACATGTGACCCGTGTTTTATTAAAGAATCTATATCGCAATGGTAATGTATTAATGATCATGAATAATATTTCGCAGCTACAATGATCTTATTAGAGATGTAATGGTTCTCTGTAGAGTTCTTACTAAATTGCCATACTCTGGATTCATTTGTTATCGTGGATAGAGAAAAGTTATTTTGTGGGATTGCTGGCTTAGAAACAGATATAAAAAGTTGTTGAAAGACTTAAATTCGTGGCTGGCACATCAGATATCATGAAAATACTGCCACAAAATGGCCGATCAGACTGTGATATTGTACAGTAAAGTACTGATTTTTCTGTTTTTAGCGTTTATTAAACGAAAGTCCAACAAACAGATTCTTTAAATTTGTAACGGAACAAAGCTTGTCATGAATTTAACAAGATTAACAAAATCCGTAATTATTTACTTCTCTAATAGGTTAATCAGGTGTGAAATATATATTGACAAAATTACAATCACTTGTCACCAAATACCTCTGGCATATACATACATATTTTTAATCCGATTGCTATCAATAATTTCTGCTTTATTATCTTTTGACAAGATGTTTTTACTGTAATTTATGAGAACGTCTGTATTTTTTAGGCCTAATTAGGATTAATATTTTTCTTGAATGTTTGAATAAAAAAAAATGGAAGTGAATTTTGGACAATTTACACAGTCCAAATATTTTTAAAGAAAATTGAGTGTTTATACATGTATGTTACCAAAGACAAAATTACATGAAACACTGTATCCTCTGTGGATATAACTGACTCATTATATATCAGTATCCAAGTACATGCTGTATAAACGTGATTGTTCATCAAAACTCTGTGGTTTCAAACTTCACTGCATTTAAGCTAGAGTAAAAATAGTATTTTTCATTGGCTTTTTAAATTCATGGTTTACTGGGACCCATGAAAACCACAAAAATTGGTATACAACAGATAATAATGAATCCACAGTATTTCCCATCTTTGTTCAAAACATGGTACACGGGGGCCTGTACATGTTATAGTAAGAATGATACAATCCTATGAGGTTTATATTAAAACGTTTGTAATTTCAAAATTGAAAATTTATAATATGCAGTTTTCTGATAGAATAATTGTGCTAGCATATTGCACATAAGCAAGTTTTCAAGTACAGAAAGAGCTTTCACAAAACATGGAAGTTGAACTGGAAGAACCACTTTTTGTCTCGCCTGTGAAGATAAAAGGTTTTACTTTCCAGCGGCATAAACCTTTATTTAAACTTTAATAACTTTGCACATGTAATACCTAAAATTAAAATTTATGGTCCACGGATAAAGTGAAGAATAAGAACTAGATTCTGGTACAACCAGAATTGTGCAATGCTGGTAGAAAAATTCATTCCAGAATTGTTCTCAACACTTCTGGAAATACCAGAATTGTGCAAGACAATTCTAGTATTTCCATTATTGTATCCTGATACAATTCTGGAATTCCAGAATTGTCAACAATTCTGGTATACATATATTTACCAGAATTGTAAAAAGATATTTACAAGTCTGGAAATACCAAAATTGTAGCAATTACAATTCTAGTAAAACCAGAATTGTATGAAAAAAACAGTACTAGAAAAAACCAGAATTATTAAAATACAATTCTAGAAAAACTAGAATTGTAACATATACAATGCTGGTTAAACCAGAATTTAAAAAAAAATAATGCTGGAAAATCCATAATTGTATCTTATATACAATGCTGGTTAAACCAGAACTGTAAAATAAAGAATCCTGGATAAACCAGAATTTTAGCATTTACAATTCTAGTAAATCCAGTATTGTTAAAAAAAAGAAAATCTGAAGGATTGTTTGTATTGAATATAATAGTGCTAGAACAAGAGATTTTATGTTTTAAGCAAATTTAAAAAGATTATCAGGCACAAAATCCTACTTTCACCTTCTCGGATGTGCATTTAGTTTAGTTAAGTTTGGGTTTTACGCCGTTTTCAGCACATTTGGCTATTTCATGGCGGCTAGTTTTTATTGGGGGAGGAAGCCGGAGTACCTGGAGAGAATCAACGACCTTCGGTAGGAAAATTGGCAATCCTTGTCAATTTAGATCACAGTCGAACGCACCCCGCCACAGGTGAGATTCGAACTCACAACCTCAGTGTTGACGCAGAGGTAACAGAAATTACTAAATTATACAGTATTAAACGAAACAAAAAACATATTCTTTTCTTTCTTGTAGCATTTTTATACGACCGCAAAATTTTTGCGGTCGTATATTGGTATGACGTTGGCGTCGTCGTCGTCGTCCGAAGACATTTGGTTTTCGCACTATAACTTTAGTATAAGTTAATAGAAATCTATGAAATTTAAACACAAGGTTTATGACCACAAAAGGAAGGTTGGGATTGATTTTGGGAGTTTTGGTCCCAACAGTTTAAGAATCAGGGGCCAAAAAAGGGCCCAATAAGCATTTTTCTTGGTTTTTGCACAATAACTCTAGTATAAGTAAATAGAAATCTATGAAATTTTAACACAAGGTTTATGACCACAAAAGGAAGGTTGGGATTGTTTTTGGGAGTTTTGGTCCCAACAGTTTAGGAATTAGGGGCTAAAAAAGGGCCCAAATAAGCATTTTTCTTGGTTTTTGCACAATAACTTTAGTATAAGTAAATAGAAATCTATGAAATTTAAACACAAGGTTTATGACCTCAAAAGGAAGGTTGGGATTGATTTTTGGAGTTTTGGTCCCAACAGTTTAGGAATTAGGGGCCAAAAGGGTCCAAAATTAAACTTTGTTTGATTTCATTGAAAATTTAACTATTGGGGTTCTTTGATATGCCGAATCTAACCGTGCATTTAGATTCTTAATATTTGGTCCAGTTTTCAAATTGGTCTACATTAAGGTCCAAAGGGTCCAAAATTAAACTTAGTTTGATTTTAACAAAAATTGAATTCTTGGGGTTCTTTGATATGCTGAATCTAAACATATACTTAGTTTTTTTATTATGGGCCCAGTTTTCAAGTTGGTCCAAATCGGGGTCCAAAATTAAACTTTGTTTGATTTCATCGAAAATTGAACTATTGGGGTTCTTTGATATGCCGAATCTAACCGTGCATTTAGATTCTTAATTTTTGGTCCCGTTTTCAAATTGGTGTACATTAAGGTCCAAAGGGTCCAAAATTAAACTTAGTTTGATTTTAACAAAAATTGAATTCTTGGGGTTCTTTGATATGCTGAATCTAAACATGTACTTAGTTTTTTTATTATGGGCCCAGTTTTCAAGTTGGTCCAAATCAGGGTCCAAAATTAAAGCTAAAAAGGGGGTAAATTATTTTTTTTTTTGGGGGGGGGGGCAATTCTCCACAGCATATTGTATTGCACAAGAAGCAAAAAATTGAATATAAATTCAAATCATATGACCAATTCTAAGTTCTTTATTTCAGTTATTCTGTGTCAGAAACCTATTATGTGTCAAATATTTGAAGAAATTTTCAATTGCACAGTATTGCGCAATAGCAAGAAATTGATATGTGTGCCCTGTTATCAAAACTTAATTATTAACAAATTCCATTGGAAATTTGCCAATAACTCTAATGAACTTCATTGTAAATTTTCCAATATAAAATGTGCTGATGAAGCTTTTTTGTTTATCTTATCTAAACTGCTTTTAAATTATGTATATTTAAAATTTGTTATCCATGACTATGATGTCATTTTCTATTTTAATATGTTTTGGTGTATTTAAATGGGCTGTTATGGTTGTGCAAAGTATAAAGAAATGGGGGGGGGGGGGGGGGGGGTTGAAAACAAAATTTAGGGGGGGGGGGGGGAAATGAGAAATTGGGGAGGGGGTAATTTTTTTCTCATTTCATATTTCATAAATTAAAAAGAAAATTTCAAATTTTTTTTAGCAAAAAAAAGGGGGGGTTACAATAAATTTTATTGTTTTTTGTTTTTTTTTTTTGGGAAGGGGGGGGGGTCAATGTGCAACTTCATAGTGTATTGCACAAAAGCTAAAAAAGTGGTAAATTATTATTTTTTTTTTTGGGGGTGGGGGGCAATTCTCCACAGCATATTGTATCAAAAAATTGAATATAAATTCAAATCATATGACCAATTCTAAGTTCTTTGATTTCAGTTATTCTGTGTCAGAAACCTATTATGTGTGAAATATTTGAAGAAATTTTCAATTGCACAGTATTGTGCAATAGCAAGAAATTGATATGTGTGCCCAATTTTAAATTTTAAATTGGTTATTTCTGATTTATATATAAAAACAAATAATACTGATATGGTTTGAATAGGTAAATTAAAAATTTTTAAGTTCTTAGACAACATTCATTCTGTGTCAGAAACCTATGCTGTGTCAAATAATTATTCACAATCCAAATTCAGTATTGTATCAAGCTTGAATATTGTGTTCATAATTGCCCCAACTATTCAGGGTTCGACATCTGCGGTCGTATCTAGCTGTGCCCAGCGGAGCATTTTATTCTGTTTGTTCTTTTATGCGATGTTTAAGAAATGCTTCAATATGCAAAGATTGTTTGAACACTTAGAGAATCTAATAATGAGTTTAAGAAAAGGCAATCTGAATTATGTGGTATAAACCGGCATATTTATTATGAACGACCAGTTGAACATCTTTTCTGTGTATTATTTATCATTATTTTTCGGTTTCTTGTGACAGCATTCAAAAATAGCATACATATTGCAACTTTATTTCCTGACAAGTAATATGTTGATCTGTTTTTTAAACATATAATGGAACATTTTATTGTAACATAGTATATTATATTGTATCATTTCTAATTTTTCTTTAGTACTGATTATATGTGTTCGGTAATATTTTTTAGGATTTTTAATTTGCAAGCATACATCAAAGTTTTTATTGGAAGAGTTGTGGTTTCATAAGCAATTTATAAATTTCACAATTCACTGTTACTTCACATTTTTTTCTGAAACATTCTGTTTTTGAGACTATGGGGTGCCATTTTGTATATTCAGAGGAAACATAAAAGTTTGACAGGTGGGACCATTCATATCAGCATTACACAAACTAACTGTCTTATTCATTGGCTAATTGCATTTTCAACTACATTAATTAGTATAAGTTACAATTCTGGTATAACCAGAATTTACCAGCATTGTCCAGAATCTGCAATGCTGGTATACCAGTATCTGCAATTCTTGTAAATTCTGGGTGATTCATGATTTTCTGTGAAAATTTGTTACAATGCTGGTTTACCAGAATTTTCCAGCATCTTCAAGTATCTGCAATGCTGGAAAATTCTAGTAATAATTCTGGAATGAATTTTTCTACCAGCATTGCACAATTCTGGTTGTACCAGAATCTAGTTCTTATTCTTCACTTTATCACTTTAAGCAAGTTTTCAAGTACAGAAAGAGCTTTCACAAAACATGGAAGTTGAACTGGAAAGGCCACTTTTTGTCTTGCCTGTGAAGATAGAAGGTTTTACTTTCCAGCGGCGACAGCGGCGTAAACCTTTTTTTAAACTTTAATAACTTTGCACATGTAATACCTAAAATTAAAATTGATGGTCTACAGATAGATAATCACGTAAGGTTTCCCGAAATATACTTGTCTTCTGACCTTGACCTCATTTTCATGGTTCATTGACTTAATAAACATAAATGTAAAATCTGCATCAAGTTTCGTGATAAAATCCATTTCTCAGCAACTGTAATATCTAGGCCAACCATATTTGGTCTATCGATAGTTCTTAGTGGGTAAATGCCAGCCTGACATCTGGCTTTGGACCTTCACCTCAATTTCATGCTTTAGTGACTTTGTTACATTTTCATTGTTACATGTAAGTCCATTTCTCAGCACTTAGAATACCTAGACCCACCATATTTGGTCAATAAAGAATTCTTGGTGGGTACATGTCCTTCTGACACCTGCCTTTTGACCTTGACCTCAATTTCATGCTTGAGTGACATGCGTCACATTTTCGTGATTAAGTCCATTTCTCAGAAACTGTAATACCTAGACCCACCATATTTGGTCTATTGATAATTCTTAGTGGGTACATGTACATGCCAGTCTGACACATGTCTTTGGATCATGACCTCAGTGTCATGGTTGAGTGACCTTCATCCAAGTTTCTTGATTAAGTCTATTTTTCAGCAACTGTAATACCTAAATCTGCCATTTTTGGTCTATAGATATTTCTTAATGGGTAAATGGAAGTCTGACACGTGTCTCTGGACTTCGACCTCAATTTTGTGCTTGAGTGACTTTGTCACATTTTCAAGATTAGGTCCATTTCTCAGCAACTGTATTACCTAGTCCAATCATATTTGGTCTGTAGATAGTTCTTAGTGGATTCATGCCAGCCTAACACCTGCCTTTTGACCTTGACCTCAAATTCATGGGTGAGTGACCTGTGTCATATTTTCGCAATTAAGTCCATTTTTAGCTCACCTGACCCAAAGGGTCAAGTGAGCTTTTCTCATCACTTGGCGTCCATCGTACGGCGTCGTCCGGCATCGTCGTTAACATTTCACATTTTGAACTTCTTCTAGAGAACCACTGAATGGAATGAAACCAAACATGGCATGAATGTTCCTTATGAGGTGCTGACCAAGTGTTGTTACTTTGTAGCCGATCCATCATCCAAGATGGCCGCCAGCGGGGAACTTAGTTTAACATAGGACCCTATGGGAAATGCATACAAATGACTTCTTTTAGAGAACCACTTAATGGAATGAAACCAAACATGGCGTGAATGTTCCTTATGAGGTGCTGACCAAGTGTTGTTACTTTGTAGCCGATCCATCATCCAAGATGGCCGCCAGCGGGGAACTTAGTTTAACATAGGACCCTATGGGAAATGCATACAAATGACTTCTTTTAGAGAACCACTGAATGGAATGAAACCAAACATGGCATGAATGTTCCTTATGAGGTGCTGACCAAGTGTTGTTACTTTGTAGCCGATCCATCATCCAAGATGGCCGCCAGCGGGGAACTTAGTTTAACATAGGACCCTATGGGAAATGCATACAAATGACTTCTTTTAGAGAACCACTTAATGGAATGAAACCAAACATGGCATGAATGTTCCTTATGAGGTGCTGACCAATTGTTGTTACTTTGTAGCCGATCCATCATCCAAGATGGCCGCCAGCGGGGAACTTAGTTTAACATAGGACCCTATGGGAAATGCATACAAATGACTTCTTTTAGAGAACCACTTAATGGAATGAAACCAAACATGGCATGAATGTTCCTTATGAGGTGCTGACCAAGTGTTGTTACTTTGTAGCCGATCCATCATCCAAGATGGCCGCCAGCGG
This sequence comes from Mytilisepta virgata, assembly GCA_028015205.1. NCBI lineage: Eukaryota > Metazoa > Mollusca > Bivalvia > Mytilida > Mytilidae > Mytilisepta > Mytilisepta virgata. The sequence goes on from CM051517.1 coordinate 76,613,047, forward strand.
GGAACTTAGTTTAACATTGGACCCTATGGGAATTGCATACAAATGACTTCTTTTAGAGAACCACTGAATGGAATGAAACTAAATCTAACATGAATGTTCCTTATGAGGTGCTGACCAAGTGTTGTTACTTTGTAGCCGATCCATCATCCAAGATGGCCGCCAGCGGGAACTTAGTTTAACATAGGACCCTATGGGAAATGCATACAAATGACTTCTTTTAGAGAACCACTGAATGGAATGAAACTAAATCTGGCATGAATGTTCCTTATGAGGTGCTGACCAAGTGTTGTTACTTTGTAGCCGATCCACAATCCAAGATGGCCGCCAGCTGGGGACTTAGTTTAACATAGAACCCTATGGGAAATGCATACAAATGACTTCTTTTAGTGACCCACTTAATGGAATGAAACCAAACATGGCATGAATATTCCTTATGAAGTGCTGACCAAGTGTTGTTACTTTGTAGCTTATCCATCATCCAAGATGGCCGCCAGCGGCGAACTTAGTTTAACATTGGACCCTATGGGAAATGCATACAAATGACTTCTTTTAGAGATCCACTGAATGGAATGAAACTAAATCTGGCATGAATGTTCCTTATGAGGTGCTGACCAAGCGTTGTTACTTTGTAGCCGATCCATCGTCCAAGATGTTTAGAAGTCTATCAGAAAATTGTAAAAAAAATTCTGAATGGTCACAACTTGACCACATATTCAAAAATAATAATGATAAGATGTCTTCAGTAGCTATTGTAAGACTACACTAAGATGACCTGTTTTTAATTTTAAATACTGTGTCAAATTAAACCAATCTTGGTCTCAATCATTATATAATTTTACATAATTTCCAAAATCACATTAGATACAGGTGAGCGACACAGGCTCTTGAGAGCCTCTAGTTTCATGTTCTTAGCAACTGTAATACCTAAGCCAACCATACATTGTATCTGGTCAATAGAAAGTTTTTAGTGGGTATATGCCACTCTGATACCTGTCTCTGGACCTTGACCTCAATTTCATACTTGAGTGACTCATGTTACATTTTTGAGATTACGTCCATTTCTCAGCAACTGTATTACATGTACCTAGTCCAATCATATTTGGTCTGTAGATAGTTCTTAGTGGATTCATGCCAGTCTAACACCTGTCAGCTGAACTTGACTTGAATTTCATGCTTGAGTGACTGAATATACCATGTATACATTTTTATGATTAGTCTATTTCTCGGCAACTGTACTACATTTATAACTAGACCCACAGTATTTGGTCGATAGAAGTTCTTAGTATATATACCACTTCAACATCTGACACCTTACCTTTGACCTTTATTTCATCCTTGACTGACTTGTTTCATGTTTTGGGATAAGGGTTAGGGTTAGGGAAATACATGCAAAAATGTTCTGGAGAACCACCAAATTTTAGAATATGCTGACCTGTTAACAAACAAAATTATATAAACACTCACTGCAACTACGCAGTATTTGGACATTCCAAAATCAGAAAGTATACGTAAATGAATTACATACATGTATTCACAACACATAAAAAGATCTATTGACTATTGACACTGACATTCTCATAAACGTAACTCACCTGAATAAGAAAAATAATTAGTATGTAGCTAATCAGTGCACTTTATTATAAATAAATAATTGATCATAATTACATTGAAAAACAATTGAAGCAATGGACTCTGTTTTTACTGGCGTTAAAGGTAACAATAGACAAATTACTACCGTAAATCGGGATATTTTGGTGTAGCGATATTTTGGCGGTTTTCGCTAAAAACATGGGTGTTAAAATTTGGCACTTTGTGTCAGTACTGTGATTAATTTTGGCACTCTTGGAAAAAACTTAAACAATAAATGAAACTTAAATAAAATTATGGTAAGATTTTCTGATCTGCATGATTAAATGCTAATAATGTTGTCATCGTACAAGCTGTCATGATTGACAACTTATAAATAAAATCATTCCTTTTTTTTGATTTTACAAATATAATTACAGTAATTTACTAAAATTAATCAAAATGTTTCAACTATAATTATAGTTAATTATTTTTTACATATAACTACATGAACTAGAATCTGAATATTTTGGAAGTTTTTTTTTTTTTTGGGGATTATTTTTATTTTGGTTTGTTTAATTTTGGTGGATTGGCAACAAGCGCCAAATAAACCAAAATATAACCACAGCCAAAATATCCCAATTTACAGTAATACAGCAGACGCCAGAATAAACAATGACACATTTTTATTACACACCTGAAACCTGTGGTGTTTACCCCCATAAAATATCCGATTTTAAATATAAAAAACTCGGGATTGTTAACACAATAATCTCCTTAAAAATTCGTTCAAATTGATCATAATCGTCCAGTTAACGCATATATTTTTGCGTCAGCGATCGTACCAATCTGCTCATCATGTTTTCCTCGTTCAGTGAGAAGTGCCCTTGAAGGGAAACAGGATTTAGAGCAAGAGCCTCTGTCTGTACTGTACATCAATAAAAATGGCTTTCATGCCAGATGAGCGATACAGGCTCAGCCCTCTGAGCCTCTAGTTTTTATAAAAATTTTATTTTGTCAGCGATCTGAACTAAAAAGGTAATTTTTTTTAACACTAAAAGGATACAAGTTACTGTTTGATACAGTCACATTAAATCAAATTCATACAATTGGCTAAATATGTGACAACTTAATTAGTATATGTTATCAGGTGTGCTGCAGATTCTCTGATTCTCTCATAAAATATCAGAAGGCAATAGATATACATTTATGAAGCCTTATTTTCAAAGTGATTATGTTTTTCAAGTTTAATAACTTGGCTGCATTAGTTAATTTTGTTAGTCAGGTCATAATATTGTGACTATCAGAAGTCTTAGAGTATTGAATATAGAATATAGTGTTATTTTTTAGAACTCTGGATAAAAAAATAACACAAAAGAGCATTAAACACAAACATGAACACAATAGAGAGAACTTAGGATAGTCTGACTTGGTACAGACACTGAACAGTGGTGGGATAGACCTTTTTTATGGTACCTAAACGTTCCTCTTATCTATCCTGACACTCTGGTGTATAAAACATGATTACCAACAAGATGAGTGCTTGCTAGAACTGCAAAATTACACTAGATGGTACATAATTTAGATAGCAGTCAGAATGTGCTCGTTTAAACTGTAAAACTTGATAAGGTTCTCATAGCTGCAGGATGGATACTACATGTATAGCTTTACTAAAAGAAAAAGTCTAAAATAACACTATAAAACATGTATGAGTAAAATCTTTTTTCCAGTGTAAAAGCAATAGAAAGTCACCAGAAGGAGGATGACACCCAATGGCTGACATACTGGGTCGTTTACAGTTTTTTTGCACTCGTTGAATTCTTTGCTGATATTTTCCTGTTCTGGATCCCATTTTACTGGTTCCTGAAGGTTTGTTATAAGTATTTGCATTTAAAGCTTTCATGAGGTCACTTTTGTTGTTTTTAAACCAATGTTGAATTTTTTTGGACACAATGACCATCCAAGGACTTTTCAGTACTGAAAATTATTATGATTGGTCAAATTATTAGCCAAGAATGTGTGACTGAATTAATGAACAATATGCTGTGCTCCAGCTCGCCCTAAATGGAAAGGTGTGGTGCCCTTGATAGTGCCCTTCTGCCCTTAGAGTCCCAAAAATGTCCCCCTGCCTAACGTAAAAATGGCTGGTACTTTTTGAATTAAATTTTATAAAATCAGTTGCAATTTATCTTCCTTAAAATTTCCAAAACAAAATATTTCAGATTCAATTTACAAACTTGTACTAAATATTGTAGAAGCCAGAAATTTTAATTTCTTTCTTTTTAAACATGTTTTTATTGACATTATTGCCCTGATTAGAGTTGACATTTATTGGCCTGATTAGAGTTGACATTTATTGACCTGATTAGAGTTGACATTTATTGACCTGATTAGGGTTGACATTTATTGGCCTGATTAGAGTTGACATTTATTGACCTGATTAGAGTTGACTTTTATTGGCCTGATTAGGGTTGACTTTTATTGACCTGATTAGGGTTGACATTTATTGGCCTGATTGGCATTGACATTTATTGGCCTGATTAGAGTTGACATTTATTGACCTGATTAGGGTTGACATTTATTGGCCTGATTGGGGTTGACATTTATTGACCTGATTAGGGTTGACATTTATTGACCTGATTAGGGTTGACATTTATTGGCCTGATTAGAGTTGACATTTATTGACCTGATTAGAGTTGACATTTATTGACCTGATTAGGGTTGACATTTATTGGCCTGATTAGAGTTGACATTTATTGACCTGATTAGAGTTGACTTTTATTGGCCTGATTAGGGTTGACTTTATTGACCTGATTAGGGTTGACATTTATTGGCCTGATTGGCATTGACATTTATTGGCCTGATTAGAGTTGACATTTATTGACCTGATTAGAGTTGACATTTATTGACCTGATTAGGGTTGACATTTATTGGCCTGATTAGAGTTGACATTTATTGACCTGATTAGAGTTGACTTTTATTGGCCTGATTAGGGTTGACTTTATTGACCTGATTAGGGTTGACATTTATTGGCCTGATTGGCATTGACATTTATTGGCCTGATTAGAGTTGACATTTATTGACCTGATTAGAGTTGACATTTATTGACCTGATTAGAGTTGACATTTATTGACCTGATTAGAGTTGACATTTATTGGCCTGATTGGGGTTGACATTTATTGACCTGATTAGAGTTGACATTTATTGGCCTGATTAGAGTTGACATTTATTGACCTGATTAGGGTTGACATTTATTGACCTGATTAGGGTTGACATTTATTGGCCTGATTAGGGTTGACTTTTATTGACCTGATTAGGGTTGACATTTATTGGCCTGATAAGGGTTGACATTTGTCGCCTGATTAGAGTTGACAGTTTGGTATTTTGATTTTACAGAAAAAGTGCAGGATTGCTACCATTTGATAAACCTTTTTAGCTCACCTGACCCAAAGGGTCAAGTGAGCTATTCTCATCACTTGGTGTCCGTCATTAGCTTTTCACAAAAATCTTCTCCTGTGAAATCAAGGGTCAAATGAAACCAAGCTTGGCCACAAGCATCATTAGGGTATGTAGTTTAAATATGTCCGATGACCCCACCTGCCAACCAACATGGCTAAAAATTGGTCCATACAAACCCCCAAGAATACCCAAGAATATCCATGAATACCCAAAAATACATGAAATCTATTATATATTATTTTCTATTGTCATTTTAGAAGCAAGAATTGTGTACCAGTAATGTTACAATACATTTAATACATGTACTTTGCTTAATAGTCTTCGGTTGTCGGCAAAAAATCAGTATCAATATCAAAATAGTTTACATTCCTACCCTATACTCAATATCATAACCTTGCCTTTTGAGATTTATTTCCATAAAATTTACAGGTACCAAAGATAGGCCTTAATGTTTTGAGCATGTTACATATTTCTTTGCTACTTAACCGAATGTCAAGGTATATTTAACAATAAAAAAAGACCAACTGCATACAAATCTACATCAAATCATATGTTGTCTTAAATTATTAGAAATAAAGGTATAAATTTTCTTATACAAGTAAACAAATTTTTACTCAATGAAGTAAATTTCTATATGAAATACATGTGATATAAACAATTAAAACCTCACCTTTAGAGATAACTTGTATAAGTAAACTTTTTTGCTGACTGAAGTATATGGTGCTGTTATGGCTCTCGTTCTTAAAATGTTTACAAGGTTTAATGGTCAAATGTAAAAGCAATAGTGCTGACCACAACTACATGTAATTGCAGGTGTGAAAGGATTGACCAAAGTTAATAAATTAAATTAGACACACTTTATATTACATTGAAAGAATAAAGGATGCTTGTGAATTTCTTTGTTGTTAATACCCCATATTGCAAGATACAGCAATTGGGAATATTCAGTAATGCATATTAAATCCTTCAGTGTTCCAACATTGCTCTTACAACTTCAAATTAAATTGTCCTACATGTACATTATATAGTTTACAGGGTACAAGCTTGCAAAGTAAGGCATATATACATTGAATACACAAATTTTTCTGAAATTTACTTATATAATTCTGATTTGTTTTACTCACTGAAGTAAATCTTTTATTATACAAAATATTTGAACTTTGTCTTTGGAAATTTACTTCTATAAGATTTAATGTTTTACTCCCTAAAGTAAGTTAAACGTATATTTGAACTTTGCCATTCATAAAATTTTCATAATTTAAATATTTTTTTTTGTCTTATGAAATCTGTTACATGTAACTTAAGCTTCATTCTTTTACTCCTCGAAGTAAAATTTTATCATACAAAACATTATAATTTTGTCTTATGAAATTTACAGTTGTAGTTTTATTTTTTTACTCCTTAAAGTAAATCTTTTATTAAATGAAATATTAAATATAACTTTGTCTTGTGAAATTCACTTGAAGAAGTCTTCTTTTTCTACACTTTATAATTATACAGATAATTTTTTAACAGATTTCATGTAATGCTTGTTCAATTTGGAACAGTACAATTTCAAATAAAATTACTTTTCTGCCTAATAAAAAATACTTGTGCTTTTGCTGAAATGCCTAAATAAGTAAAATAAAATGTCATGGTAGGCCCAAAAAAATAAGGTTGGTTGGGTAAGTAGAAACACAGATATATATATTTTAGGTCTTACTGAAGTAAGTTGTTATATATGAAAGTTTATCAGAATCTTGTCCTAATGCTTAAAAGTTTAATGGTAAAATGTAAAAACAATAGTTTTGATGACAGCTTAGTGCAGGTGTGGAAGGGCTGACCAATGGAAATAAACTAAATTAGATCTAGACACACTTGACATTACATTGTTTTTGAAAGAATAAGGGATGCCTGTGGATTTCTTTATTGTAAATATGCCATGTACAAAATATGGCAATTGGGAATATTCAATAATTATAATGCATATTAGGTCTATCCATGATCATATATAGCCCTTATAACTTCAAAATAAATTGTCCTAAAATGTACATGTAAATAGTATATTGTATAGTGTACTTGAAGAAAAAAAAGCATTCTGATATACATAAATTGAATACACAAATTATATTATAACCTTGCCTTACATTCCTTATGGGGTTTATTACCATAAAATTTACCAAAGATAGGCCGTAATGTTTTGAGCATGTTACCCATTTTTTTGCTACTTAACCGAACATCAAGGTATATTTAACAATAAAATAAGGCCAGCTGCATATAAATCTATATCAAACCATGAGTTGTCTTAAATTATTAGTAATAAAGATATAAATTACTTATACAAGTAAAACTTTTTTACTCTATGAACAGTCAGGGGATCTACATATTTAAGTCAGAATGTTTTTACTCTTAACAGTCAGAAAAAAAATCCGGGAAGAGTTATCTCTCTTTAGTTAATGGTATATTATTCTGACTTGTACAAGTAAGTTTGTTCAAGTTAAGATTTTTCTTCTTGATCCAATTCAAGACATTTTTTGACTAAGAGTAACTTCCCTTCTCGTTGCTCTTAACTTACTTGTTACTGTTAAAAAATGATGTGCACATAGACTTGCTAAATAAAAAAAAAGTAAAGGAGCCGGGTAATAATAAAATACATCTTTTCTTCTTTGGAAAAAATTTCCAATTTTTTTTTTTTAATTTCTTATTGTTCATTTTCGAAAACTGCCTTTAGCCTTTTCCGAAAATTGTAATTTTATACAATTTCAGGAATAATAATGTAGAATACAGGTCAAAAAGTGTAATTTATGATTTAAAGATCCCGTGTTATGTATACATTCGCTGATCAATTTGGGAGTTCATTGAAACAATTCGGTCACCTTTTAACACATTAAACAAAGGAAATCTTACCATAAATGATGATAAAAGATTTAACATAAAAATGGTATAAAAATGGTTTTTTTGTATTCTGCTGCGAATATTAATATAATTTTAAAGGATTGTGTGATAAAAATAGCATTCTCTAACAAAACATCCTTCTCAAAATCCTACTTACATACCCCAATGTTAACTGACAAGGAACAGCAGGTATATGAATTGGTCACGGAGATATATTTTGCGAAAAAGGTAAGATGAAAAATTTCTGCAGAAGGACCACAGTAATCTTCACACAAGGGATGCTCCGAACAGTATTTAAATACGATAGCTTCATATTGACAGCTGAGCACTATTATGCTTGGCTCAATAAAGCATAGTAATATATAATATCTACACCGTTTAATCAACAGAACAATAGGTTATATAAATTATGTTAAAATTCTACTCAATTAAAAGATAAAAAATATTTCATGACTTCTTTCTTACCACTGTAGTGATGACAAAACCTGTGTAAGATAGGGGTATTAGCATAAAAAAGCACTCAACTCAAGTTCATTTACGTGAAATAAAATCCCTGATTAACAATATCTGGACAGAGTCGACAAATTTCCCAGTTTTGTTTATAGAGTGATCTCTTGACGCTAGTCAATTGAGAAATAGGGTCATCTGACGTGAGAAGAAACTCTGACTAGTATATTTTATGAAGGATAACTTTACATGAGAATATGAGAAAGTAAAAAACTGACATCGTTGCAAAATTGAGAGACTACCCCCGGTTTTTTGGTGGGGTCCATGTTGTTCATATGTTTTTAGGTTTTAAGTGTAGTTTTTGTATTGTTTTGGTCTTGTCTTCGGTGTTCTCCAGAGTTTGTCGGTTGTTTTCGATTTTCCCCTCCTTCGAATGTCCCTTTGGTATTTCTTGACTTTACTTTCAATCTGATTTAAAAGAAAATAAATGAAACCGAATTGAGAAAATCAGTGCACACAATTTAGATGCGACCGAACAAACTGACTTAATCCATTAAGAATCTACAGGTGTATGACTTTCATCTGGGTATTTTCGAATCTGATTTAAATAGATAAGAAATGAAACTGACTTGAGTTGAGTAACTGGGACCAAACAAACTGACTAATACAAATCAGAAATGCAACTGACTTGATCAAATTAGAATCTACATGAGTATGAATGTGAGCTGAATAGTTCTGAATCTGATTTCAACAAATAAAAAATGAAACTGACCTGAGAAAATCAGTGGTCTCAATTTAACTGAAACAGTAAGAAACATACTTCATTAAATCAGAATGTCTTCCTATCTGATTTCAACAAAAGAAGAGGTAAAACGTATAAGTCAAGGCAATACAATACTGACATCAAAAACCGGGAAAAATATTTTTTTCAAACTGAGTAGACAAAGTTTTTTGAGAAACTAACATCAAACTATATGAAGATAATTGGCAATCTGAGTTTAAAAAAAGAAACGAAACTGATAGAGTGTGCACCATTGCCAAATTGACGAAATCAAATCAAAATCATGAAACTACATGTAGTTTTAAACTTAATACATTTATGTAGATAGTCTGAGATTCCTCCACGTTTGTTTTAATGACTAGGGCTCTCATACGTCAGATTCCAGTACACTAACCTATGAGATTTCGGAATGAATTTGCAGATATAAATTGAGGGTTTCAAATTAATTTTCTGCTGCAAAAACCTTTTGCTTCGGTCACCTTTGAATAATAGTTTTAAAAATGTTGTTTGTCATTTTTGGTCAGTCAAGATAAAAATAGACATCATAAAGATTTGTTAACTGTTAGTTTTTTATTAGAGGGCATTTCATCAAAATATAAACTGTGTCGAAGATATAGAATTAAACTAAATAAGAATTTCTTGGTTCATGATATATGTACATGTAAGAGTCGATTTCGAACAAAATATGCAAATTTCCACATGTTTTTATAGAGTGAGGTCTGATAACCCAGCCAGATGTATTAACGGCCATTTTTTGTACTTTTATAACTTAACTTTTCAACTTAATTACATGTATATTATATAAAACTATGAAAATTTGAGAAAGATCACTCAGTGGCGGATTTACGGAGCACATGGAGCACGTGTCCCCTACACCTAATTTAAGGTCACCAAAAAATGTTATATGTAAAATCAATAAAAACACAAATTGACTTCCTTGATTATGTTTATAATTATCAAATCTTAAGAAAGTGATCGTTACAAATGATCTCTTGTAGTACATGTAATTGATAATAAATTGACAAATAGTTGTGAAAACTAACACGCGTGTAACAAGTACGCGTGTTACTTACTTGATAATACAGATGAGAAGAATGCGATGGAAAGGTATGAAAGTAAAATTAATTTTCCATCAACGTGCATTGAAGATTTTCATTTAATTACTTCACAGACGATGGCTTAAACTTTGAAATCTGGTTTCATTTTTAGGGTTAGGTTGCTAAGCAACCAAAACCCTTATGCCGTCAGTCGTTGGTTAGACAATGAAGGAAACTTTGGAAATCTGGTGTTTTGTGGAAAAAGTTGGACCAGAAGTTTTTGAAACTATGTTTTTATGAGTAAATATGCAAGCTTATCTAGGATTGAAGCTTAAGCAAGGCTAGTTAAGCAGCTTTTTATCTCGATTTTGAGATGACACATGCGCAAAGAAACCTCCATATTTTTCGAATTACGACTATGTTTATATTGGAATATCATATAAGAAAATAAACATTCCGCGGTAAAATAGTCCTAATATTTGTTGTTGCTGGTGCAGTTGTTTTTTAATAGAAATGTAACTGAAACACACCGAGAAGTGTAATTGTCCAGTTATTTAATAAAAGATGTGTGTTTTATTGACGATTTCCTTTTTGTTTTGAAAGCCGTGTAAAGTATTCGCACCTTTTAAAGTGTACAATGCTATCGGCGTAAGGATTTTGAATGTTTACATTTGCACGGATATTTTGGGAAGGATTACAATCAGGTTTATTTTCAAAAGATTTCAAAGGTAAGTTCCATTTTTGTTGTGAACGTGATTGTTAACTTATACAGAACATATTTTGCACATTATTTGCTTATTCTTCTTGTAATTCTGATGGTATTTTGTGTATTTGATTAACCTTTTGACCTGATCATCGTGACTTCATTTTGTCAAACCTGTTGGTCAGTGATAGAATTGCATACAGGTTATTTGAAATGCCGACAACTTGCACATTAAGATTGAAAAACACTGTGTTTATCATTAATTTAGAAAACGGTATTATCGAAGGTATAATGGGTTTATTTTAATTGAAAGCTTGAATGTTTACGTTCTTTTTGTGTATTTGATAACCTTTTGACCTGATCATCGTGACTTCATTTTGTCAAACCTGTTGGTCAGTGATAGAATTTCATACAGGTTATTTGAAATTCCGACAACTTGCACATTAAGATTGAAAAACACTGTGTTTATCATTAATTTAGAAAACTGTATTATCGAAGGTATAATGGGTTTATTTTAATTGAAAGCTTGAATGTTTACGTTCTGATCTACCTGCACATGCGCAATGTAGTGTAAATAGAAATGACCCCCTTCTACAATTGTCCAAACTTTGTCTTTTTATATAACCTTAATAACTTGAAGACCTTTGATTTCTGTTTATTTTAATTCATCAAATCATTATTATGCGTTTGACTTTTTAAAAAAATTCAATTTAGAGTGATAATTCAAGAAGCGTTAGCCGACTCGTGCTTTCTTTGATTGATTAGTGCATATTTATGTACAGACATGCGCAGTAAAGTTGAGTAGTAGAACCTTCAGCTCAGATACACTGTGTTGCGAAAATATACGTTTTAAAAAATCACTGTATATTTTGAAACCAAAGCAATACATATGCTGTCAATTTAAAAAAAAATCAGTCACCTACCCACAGGAACATTATTATATAATAGACACTTTTTCCGCAGAGCTCGTTAACTTTCATAATTGATATATTTCCTTGTAAATAATACTGTTAATAAAAAGAATTCAATACCAAAACCTATTTTGCAATACATTGTACAAACAAAAAGCATTGAAATAATCATCAGCAATGTTTGTACAAATAAAAGTCAAATGCTAGCAACCTAACCCTACCAGTGCTATGCACTTTGATTATTTAAATATTTGAATCAGTATATCTGAAATTCATATAGGTACAATGTATAAATTAATCATACAAGTATAGCTAGGTTGTTTTTTTATTTTTAGGTTAGCATTAGTGCAAAAGGGCATTTAAAATATTTTAAACAAAATGTTAACTTTCATTCCTTTTTCATTTAATATTTCTTTATTCATGTCCATTTCCGTTCTTACGCTTTTATTTCATTTGAAAATGATCAGGATGATAACGATAATATCCTTTGATACTAATTTCGATGCACAAGAACGACTTTTTACGCATACAGTGTCATTTTCCTTTTCTATATATATATCAAAGCCAAAGTTTGGTTCACTCTGTTTGGCTTTCTTCAACTAAAGAGTAATCAGAATTTCTTACTATGTAAGCATCGGCTTAAATTCCCCGGTAAGGAAAGTGTTGGGGGGGGGGGGGGGGGAGGGGGGAGGGAACTTGTAGCAGTTTTGATTGTAGAGAATACTACAATACAGATTCCTATTTCCATGATCTTTTTTGTCAAGAAGTTCATATCTTGTCTATTGGTAAACTTTTCCTCATTCGTGGACGATGGAGGCATATTTTATTTTTTTTTTATAATTTTATATTTTCTTTATTTAATTGTTGTTGTTTTTTTTTGTTATTGTCTTTTGTGAACAGGTTTATTTTTTCGCGGCAATCAGCCAAGATACATCGTATATCAAAAGAGGGCTTCGTAGAAATACCTCGAAGCACCTTAATCCCGCTGGTTGGAAGAAAAAAATCTAAAGACATGATGGTGAGAGAAATGAAGAAAAAGGTCATAAAATGAAAATCTAAATGCAAAAAAAAAATGAATTTAAAATCTCATTATTATTAGATTCATACATAAATATTTTTTATCGGCAAGTGCCAGAGTGATCAATAAGTCCCGTGTTAATTACCTTATCACATGTTTATTGTGTTTAATCATCCAGAACAAATTCTGAACTGACAATCTGGTATAAACGGTGCAGGATAGCTAGTTAGGATGATATAAAGATTTTATGTATTTTATCTAAAAACATGTAGTACTGGTAATCTCTATTGAAAAAAACAAGACGGATAAAGAATTATATATTCTTTTTAAATATGCATTATATGTAGTAAATGTCAATTTTATTTGTAACTCCGTTATTATGTAATCTCCATTTCATTACATTTCCTTTTTTCCTTTATTCATTTGTTTTTTTGTTGTTTTTGTTTTTTGTTTTCATTTTCATTTTATTTTAGTTTTTTATGGGAATGGGGGGGGGGGGGGGGGTAAATTTCGACTGAGATAAATTGGTTTAAATTTCCACAATTTTTTGTGAAATTTTTACTTTTCCGCAGAAAAGAATATGTTATGTCTGTAAAAATAAATACTACTTTTCCGCAAATTACCCAGTCATCAAAAGTAAGGAAAAAATTAGTAAAATAAAATGGCTGCACTACTTCCTAATTTTATTCCTGTCACCCTAATATCTTTGCTCTAATGAGTATTTTACAAAAAAATTAAACGAAAACATTATCAAAATCCGATTTGCCAAAGTTTCACTGTTTCACAAACTTAACAAACAGACTATTTTAAAGTTGTTCGGCGACATTAGGATTTACATTTCAAGCTGCATAAGAAGCTTTGTTGAATGTTCTTCAAGCAACTTTTGAATAATTTGAAGAATCTGGACTTGTGGATTGTTTTATTGTGGAGTATCCAAAAATGCTTTATTTCCACTATCCAGTATATGATTCATGTTAAACTTTTAACTGTATGTTTGAGGAAAAACGGACATGGAGTGCCGTTATAAATCAAAAGTATATACTCAAACAAAGCACAAATGGTCTCCACACCATGCCCTGACTGGTGGCCAGAGTAATTCATGATTAGTTGTGTCCAGTGGTACAGTATCATGTCAGAATATCAACAAATAAATAAACAGAAAGGTAACTGAGATTCCCAACTTGGGACACGAGCATAAAATGGTTAAGCAGTTAAATCGAAGAGCCCCCCCCCCCACTTTTTATACGACCGCAAAATTTTTGCGGTCGTATATTGGTATGACGTTGGCGTCGTCGTCGTCGTCGTCGTCGTCGTCGTCCGTCGTCCGTCGGAGTCTGTAGACATTTGGTTTTCGCACTATAACTTTAGTATAAGTTAATAGAAATCTATAAAATTTAAACACAAGGTTTATGACCACAAAAGAAAGGTTGGGATTGATTTTGGGAGTTTTGGTCCCAACAGTTTAAGAATTGGGGGCCAAAAAAGGGCCCAATAAGCATTTTTCTTGGTTTTCGCACAATAACTCTAGTATAAGTAAATAGAAATCTATGAAATTTTAACACAAGGTTTATGACCACAAAAGGAAGGTTGGGATTGTTTTGGGGAGTTTTGGTCCCAACAGTTTAGGAATTAGGGGCTAAAAAAGGGCCCAAATAAGCATTTTTCTTGGTTTTTGCACAATAACTTTAGTATAAGTAAATAGAAATCTATGAAATTTAAACACAAGGTTTATGACCACAAAAGGAAGGTTGGGATTGATTTTTGGAGTTTTGGTCCCAACAGTTTAGGAATTAGGGGCCAAAAGGGTCCAAAATTAAACTTTGTTTGATTTCATCGAAAATTGACCTATTGGGGTTCTTTGATATGCCGAATCTAACCGTGCATTTAGATTCTTAATTTTTGGTCCCGTTTTCAAATTGGTCTACATTAAGGTCCAAAGGGTCCAAAATTAAACATAGTTTGATTTTAACAAAAATTGAATTCTTTGGGTTCTTTTATATGCTGAATCTAAACATGTACTTAGTTTTTTTATTATGGGCCCAGTTTTCAAGTTGGTCCAAATCGGGGTCCAAAATTAAACTTTGTTTGATTTCATTGAAAATTGAACTATTGGGGTCCTTTGATATGTCAAATCTAACCATGCATTTAGATTCTTAATTTTTGGTCCCGTTTTCAAATTGGGCTACATTAAGGTCCAAAGGGTCCAAAATTAAACTTTGTTTGATTTTAACAAAAATTGAATTCTTGGGGTTCTTTGATATGCTGAATCTAAACATGTACTTAGTTTTTTTATTATGGGCCCAGTTTTCAAGTTGGTCCAAATCGGGGTCCAAAATTAAACTTTGTTTGATTTCATCGAAAATTGAACTATTGGGGTTCTTTGATATGCCGAATCTAACCGTGCATTTAGATTCTTAATTTTTGGTCCCGTTTTCAAATTGGTCTACATTAAGGTCCAAAGGGTCCAAAATTAAACTTAGTTTGATTTTAACAAAAATTGAATTCTTGGGGTTCTTTGATATGCTGAATCTAAACATGTACTTAGTTTTTTTTATTATGGGCCCAGTTTTCAAGTTGGTCCAAATCGGGGTCCAAAATTAAAGCTAAAAAGGGGGTAAATTATTTTTTTTTGGGGGGGGGGGGGGGCAATTCTCCACAGCATATTGTATTGCACAAGAATCAAAAAATTGAATATAAATTCAAATCATATGACCAATTCTAAGTTCTTTATTTCAGTTATTCTGTGTCAGAAACCTATTATGCGTAAAATATTTGAAGAAATTTTCAATTGCACAGTATTGTGCAATAGCAAGAAATTGATATGTGTGCTCTGTTATCAAAACCTTATCATTAACAAATTCCATGACTATGATGTCATTTTCTATTTTAATATGTTATGGTGTATTTAAATGGGCTGTTATGATTGCAAAGTATAAAGAAATGGGGGGGGGGGGGGGTTGAAAACAAAATTTAGAGGGGGGGGGTAATGAGAAATTGGGGAGGGGGTAATTTTTTTCTCATTTCATATTTCATAGATTAAAAAGAAAATTTCAAATTTTTTTGGCAAAAAAAGGGGGGGGGGGTTACAATAAATTTTATTCTTTTTTGGTATTTTTTTGGGGAGGGGGGGGGTCAATGTGCAACTTCATAGTGTATTGCACAAAAGCTAAAAAAAGGGGTAAATTATTAATTTTTTTTTTTGGGGGGGGGGCAATTCTCCACAGCATATTGTATTGCACAAGAAGCAAAAAAATGAATATAAATTCAAATCATATGACCAATTCTAAGTTCTTTGATTTCAGTTATTCTGTGTCAGAAACCTATCATGTGTCAAATATTTGAAGAAATTTTCAATTGCACAGTATTGCGCAATAGCAAGAAATTGATATGTGTGCCCAATTTTAAATTTTAAATTGGTTATTTCTGATTTATATATAAAAACAAATAATACTGATATGGTTTGAATAGGTAAATTAAAAAATTTTAAGTTCTTAGACAACATTCATTCTGTGTCAGAAACCTATGCTGTGTCAAATATTTATTCACAATCCAAATTCAGTATTGTATCAAGCTTGAACGTTGTGTTCATAATTGCCCCAACTATTCAGGGTTCGACATCTGCGGTCGTATCTAGCTGCGCCCAGCGGAGCATTTTATTTGTAAATATGGTCAAGGAAACTAAAATAAAAATTTCATAACACACTATAAAAGTCGATCTGACATGCTTCAAACTCCAATGGTGACACCAAATTATGAAAGTATTTATTAAACCATTTTTATTGTAGGATATCTATAGTGAAAAATTTTTCAAACCTGAATGTAAAGCTTTATTATAATTTTAATTTAATGCACCAAGAATATTTCACGTATGTCGAGACTGCGGAAGGTCGCGGGGTCGATCCCCGTCCGGGGCAAACCAAAGACATTAAAATTGGTATTTGCTGCTTCTCCGCCAAGCACGCGTCTTCTAGGAGTAAGAGCAAAGACTGGTCGGCTCGGAGTCAGTATAATGTGTCTGAGTAAGGTGATATGTCTTCCTGCGGACAGTTACCTCGTGAGCTAGCACATTAAAAATCCGACTTAGAGTGTTGGTCTAGTACAAAGCAGGGATCATATTCATTATCATATCAACATGTTCTCGTCCTGATATGAACCTGGTTGCCACTGGACGTTAAACAATAATTCATCCATCCATTCACGTATGTCTATGATGTGTACAATGTATAATACGTGCAAGGAAAATCAAATGGGTATAAATCCAGGATTTAAAAAATACATGGGATAAAACTTAAAATTACTAATTATTAAAATTAATATTTTTTTTATATTACCTATGTTTTTATAGATAATCAACCCTCCTTTAAATGTAAATCGCCAAGTTTTTTACCCCACATTTCCACAAATATGTATCTTTTTCAAAGTCTTCACTTTTCTTCATACGCTTTTCTTTGAATAGGCAGTGAATTTATTGACTGGGTAGCCCAACATGGCTAGTCTCTTGGGATCTTCAGTGAAAGGTTTGAACAAAACTTTGCTATGAAGCCATTCCATTCTAGAATACTGTACCGAATGTTTAAAAACCTGGCATGTTCTTTTGGTAACCTAGCTCCCAAAAAGAAACATACTTAACCACAATAGAATTAAAATCCAAATACAACACAATAAGGCATGTTAGCTTTGGGCCGGTCAATATTTATAGGGGCCGGGGGGAAGGGGGGGAGGCTTGAGAATTATTGGGGGTCAAAATGTTTGAAATAAAATTGGGGGGTCAAAATTTATAAATAAAATTTTCTATACGCAGTTTTTATATGACCGCAAAATTTTTGCGGTCGTATATTGGTATGACGTTGGCGTCGTTGTCGTCGTCGTCGTCCGTCGTCTGCGTCGTCGTCCGAAGACATTTGGTTTTCGCACTATAACTTTAGTATAAGTTAATAGAAATCTATGAAATTTAAACACAAGGTTTATGACCACAAAAGGAAGGTTGGGATTGATTTTGGGAGTTTTGGTCCCAACAGTTTAAGAATCAGGGGCCAAAAAAGGGCCCAATAAGCATTTTTCTAGGTTTTCGCACAATAACTCTAGTATAAGTAAATAGAAATCTATGAAATTTTAACACAAGGTTTATGACCACAAAAGGAAGGTTGGGATTGTTTTTGGGAGTTTTGGTCCCAACAGTTTAGGAATTAGGGGCTAAAAAAGGGCCAAAATAAGCATTTTTCTTGGTTTTTGCACAATAACTTTAGTATAAGTAAATAGAAATCTATGAAATTTAAACACAAGGTTTATGACCACAAAAGGAAGGTTGGGATTGATTTTTGGAGTTTTGGTCCCAACAGTTTAGGAATTAGGGGCCAAAAGGGTCCAAAATTAAACTTTGTTTGATTTCATTGAAAATTTAACTATTGGGGTTCTTTTATATGCCGAATCTAACCGTACATTTAGGATCTTAATTTTTGGTCCCGTTTTCAAATTGGTCTACATTAAGGTCCAAAGGGTCCAAAATTAAACTTAGTTTGATTTTAACAAAAATTGAATTTTTTGGGTTCTTTGATATGCTGAATCTAAACATGTACTTAGTTTTTTTATTATGGGCCCAGTTTTCAAGTTGGTCCAAATCGGGGTCCAAAATTAAACTTTGTTTGATTTCATCGAAAATTGAACTATTGGGGTTCTTTGATATGCCGAATCTAACCGTGCATTTAGATTCTTAATTTTTGGTCCCGTTTTCAAATTGGTCTACATTAAGGTCCAAAGGGTCCAAAATTAAACTAAGTTTGATTTTAACAAAATTGAATTCTTGGGGTTCTTTGATATGCTGAATCTAAACATGTACTTAGTTTTTTTATTATGGGCCGAGTTTTCAAGTTGGTCCAAATCGGGGTCCAAAATAAAGCTAAAAAGGGGGTAAATTATTTTTTTTTTTTTGGGGGGGGGGGGGGGGGCAATTCTCCACAGCATATTGTATTACACAAAAGCAAAAAATTGAATATAAATTCAAATCATATGACCAATTCTAAGTTCTTTATTTCAGTTATTCTGTGTCAGAAACCTATTATGTGTCAAATATTTGAAGAAATTTTCAATTGCACAGTATTGCGCAATAGCAAGAAATTGATATGTGTGCCCTGTTATCAAAACTTTATTATTAACAAATTCCATTGGAAATTTGCCAATATAAAATGTGCTGATGAAGCTTTTTTGTTTATCTTATCTAAACTGCTTTTAAATTTATATGTATATTTAAAATTTGCCATCCATGACTATGATGTCATTTTCTATTTTAATACGTTTATGGTGTATTTAAATGGGCTGTTATGGTTGCAAAGTATAAAGAAATGGGGGGGGGGGGGGGGGGGTGAAAACAAAATTTGGGGGGGGGTGGTAAATGAGAAATTGGGGAGGGGGTAATTTTTTCTCATTTCATATTTCATAAATTAAAAAGAAAATTTCAAATTTTTTTTAGCAAAAAAAGGGGGGGTGTTACAATAAATTTTATTGTTTTTTGTTTTTTTTTTTTGGGAGGGGGGGGTCAATGTGCAACTTCATAGTGTATTGCACAAAAGCTAAAAAAAGGGGTAAATTATTATTTTTTTTGGGGGGAGGGCAATTCTCCACAGCATATTGTATTGCACAAGAAGCAAAAAAATTGAATATAAATTCAAATCATATGACCAATTTTAAGTTCTTTGATTTCAGTTATTCTTTGTCAGAAACCTATTATGTGTCAAATATTTGAAGAAATTTTCAATTACACAGTATTGCGCAATAGCAAGAAATTGATATGTGTGCCCAATTTTAAATTTTAAATTGGTTATTTCTGATTTATATATAAAAACAAATAATACTGATATGGTTTGAATAGGTAAATTAAAAATTTTTAAGTTCTTAGACAACATTCATTCTGTGTCAGAAACCTATGCTGTGTCAAATATTTATTCACAATCCAAATTCAGTATTGTATCAAGCTTGAATGTTGTGTTCATAATTGCCCCAACTATTCAGGGTTCGACATCTGCGGTCGTATCTAGCTGCGCCCAGCGGAGCATTTTATTTTTTTTTGGGATGATAAAAAATACTGAGAAGTACAGTGACTTTATCTGTCTGTACTGATGGTATTACTTTCCCACATATCAAGGGTAATTAACATGTTTTGCTTGTGACATTCAACACAGCTGGTCATAAGTAGTGGTCTTTCAAAAATCTTATCTCCATCTGTGTATGGTACAAACTATTATCTTTTACAGTGCTTATCATTGTACCACATTGGATTTATATACATTGTTTCTGAAAAATGGATAAAAACATTGATTTTTTAAAAGTAAAACAATTGCAGTATTTTTTAAAACCTAGAAGGATCATACAATAATCAAACTGGGGAAATTAAAAATTTGACCAATGACGAAAATAAAAATTAGCTTTATTACCTTCTGTTTCGATGTTTTAATAAAAATGATCCGAGAACAAATGTGTAATATTAATAGATAACTTACTGATGAAAATAATGATTACATACTTTGAATCAGCTTAATTTTTAACTAAATGGCTTTGCAAGTTACATAAAATACAACATTTTTTCAGGATCTGGTTCAGAAAATATCTCAGGTTTAGAGAAATAATTTCATACACAATTTTGAATACTTTCATCCTCTTGATAGAATGTTTGACATTTTTCTGGATCTTCTGATTATATCTTTTACTAAAACTAAATGCTGGAATATTGATAGAAATAATAAGATGGCAAGTATTAATTCCTCAATCTGCCATAATATGTCACACTCCCCCCCCCCCCCCCCCCCTCTCTCTCTCTCTCTCTCTCTCTCTCTCTAGTGTCGACAAATTTCATTTACCCGGTCTAAAGTTTTGGAATAGCCCCAATTGCCATTATATCTTTTACTAAAATTATATTCTGGAAAATTGATAGGAATTATGTTCTATCAAAATGTTGATTTATCAATACAAACTTGTTATAGTAAACGTTTGTATCAGAAACATCTCGCACATTAAAGACTTCAATGTAAGAAAAATTCAGTCTGACCACTGAATTAATTCAATGGACCATAACTGCATTATAATTACCAACGTAATAGATCTACTGGGATTTAACAGTCCATTCTCGATTGATCTGTTCAATAATAAATGGATTGTGTCCGTTGTTTGGTAAAAAGGTAAAAAGTGTCCCGAGTGCACTAATAAGTCCTGACTTTGACATTAACTATTTGCTTAATATTAACACGTGGTTTTTTTTAAATTCGATTGTAAGAAAATTTGGAACTGAGAAAACCTATTCTAAAATATTTTTACAAGAAAATCCCATTATTTGCTACATGGAAACAGAGGAAAGATTTAATCTAATTTTAAACCCATCAAAACCCAATGATAAAGAAATTTTGATTTATTTTGTATTTCATTCATTAGAACTGAGGATGGGAGGATGTACAGCTATTTTCATATCATGTATTTGTTCGTTTAATTTGTCATGAGATGAATTTGTATTGATATAACCCGCTTAGTTTGATATGTTTGCAAAAAGTTTTAGCTGAATTGAATTGAGTTTAAATCAAAATAAATTACACCACTGTGACCATACTTATTGTAATTAAAAAAAATCTTTATAATATTCTAAAAATAGTGGCAGATCAAGGAAGTGTACTATTTTAAAATCTTTTATTTTTTAGTATAAAAACAAACAATAAAACATTTTTGTGTCGCCTGCGGAACGCATGTTCGACTTATAGGGATCACTATCTGTCGTCTTGCATCTTGCGTCGTCACACTTTTCTTCTATCAACAACTCGTAAACCGCTCAAAGGAATTTGATAAAACTTTCTCTGTGCATTAACCTTAATGCACAGGTGTGCATATATTTTTGATTTTTAGAAAATTTTAATTTTTTTGGGGGGTAAAAATTGACATTTTTGAAAAAAAAGGGGGGGGGGGGCAAAACTTCTATCCTTAACTACTCTATAACCGCTCAAAGGAATTTCATGGAACTTTCTCTGTGCATTAACCTTAATGCACAGGTGTGCATATATATTTCATTGTTAGAAAAAATAAAAAATTTCTCTTGTTACATGTGTTACATATTTTATATTGTTGAAAAAAATTTTGGCAGCCAAATTTTCCCTTATTTTGAATAATCTTATGCAACTATCAATTGTGCACCTGATCTTTCAAAGGGAGAGTTCCCCCTGCCAAATCAACTGGGGCATCTTGAAGGTAACAAACCTTTTAAATAATTTTAAAATTGGTAGTAATGTCGACTAATGTCACCAAAGATTGCAGTATAAAGACAATAACAGTGCACTGACTGGACATAAAATTCGATATACGAATTTTATGAACACAATCGTGTAAAATTTGTATTTCTGTCAAATTTTAATATTTTGACATGCTCAGATGGTGATCGATCCATGTATCTATGGGATTTGTGTGATCTCTAAAAATCTGTTCCCTTCTAATGGATCATACGGTAACAATAAAGGTAGACACTGATGAGTAATAATTATCATTCATTAAATGCATTAATTTCATGCGTGTCGTAGTAAATATTTGGTAAATCTATATATATACTGGGGGGGCCTCGGTGGCCCAGTGGTCTAGGTAGTTCGTCATGACTACTACTGATCACTAGCCTGTCAACGCTGGGGTTGTGAGTTCGAATCTCACCTGTGGCGGGGTGTGTTCGACTCCGATCTTAATTGACAAGGATTGCCAATTTTTCTACTGAAGGTCAGTGGTTCTCTCCGGGTACTCCGGCTTCCTCCACCAATAAAAACTGGCCGCCGCGAAATGGCCAAAATGTGCTGAAAACGGCGTTAAACCCCAACTAAACAAACAAACAATATATATATACTGAGAAGAAAAATTTACGATAGCCTATTGTTACAAATTTATCTTATTTTATAAGTTTTAAACACTACCACATATTAAATGTGCGTATACGCTAAAACCTAAAGTATGAATAAACCAAGATACAAAGTTTTAATATAAATCAAATATTCACAGAGAATATAAAAGAGGGTAATTGGATATTTTGCTCAAAATGCATGCCCCTTTTGTATGAATTAAGTTTTATTATTTAATTTTAGAGTTACCCGCTATTTATTTAAGAGTTAAGTCAAATCTTAAGCATTTTTGAACTTAAGTTTTTATATGACCGCAAAATTTTTGCGGTCGTATATTGGTATGACGTTGGCGTCGTCGTCGTCCGTCGTCGGCGTCCGAAGACACTATAGCTTTAGTATAAGTTAATGGAAATCTATGAAATTTAAACACAAGGTTTATGACCACAAAAGGAAGGTTGGGCTTGATTTTGGGAGTTTTGGTCCCAACAGTTTAAGAATTAGGGGCCAAAAAAGGGCCCAATAAGCAGTTTTCTTTGTTTTCGCACAATAACTCTAGTATAAGTAAATAGAAATCTATGAAATTTTAACACAAGGTTTATGACCATTTTTTGGAGTTTTGATCCCAACAGTTTAGGAATTAGGGGCTAAAAAAGGGCCCAAATAAGCATTTTTCTTGGTTTTTGCACAATGACTTTAGAATAAGTAAATAGAAATCTATGATATTATCTTGGTGTAAGGGAGGTAATCCAAACACATTTAAAGTAAAATATTGTGTATGATTCAATTATGTATAAAGAAATGTAGATTGTCTTGGGGTGATTTATAGCTGTCAATTTATTTTTAGAAGTTACTATTAATTAATATTAATTTTAGCCGTATGTCATTTTCTATTTTAAGACTTCAATGATGTATTTAAATGGGTAATTATGTTTGCAAACTCCATGAGAAATTTGAATAGGGATTATGACCTTATCTTGAGGGAAAGAATTTTTTTTTTTGGAAAAAGGGAAAGGCCGGGGGGTGAAAATTTAGGGGGTAAATAAGAAATTGTGGGGGGGGGGGGACAATTTTTGTCATTTCAGATTTCAGAAATTAAAAAGAAAATTTCTTCAAACTTTTTTTTTTGCAAAAAAGGGTTGGGGGGGGGGGGGGGGGGGGTACAATAAGTTTTTTTTTTTTTTTTTTTTGAGGGAGGGGGGGGGGGGTCAATACACAATAGCATAGTGTATTTTTTTCTTCATTTCATATTTCATAAATTAAAAAGAAGATTTCAATTTTTTTTTAGGAAGAAAAGTGTGGGGGGGGTTACAATAAATTTTGTTTTTTGGGGTTTTTTTTTTTGGGGATGGGGGGGTTAATGTGCAACTTCATAGTGTATTGCACAAAAGCTAAAAAAAGTGGTAAATTTTTTTTTTTTTTGGGGGGGGGGGAGGGGGGCAATTCTCCACAGCATATTGTATTGCACAAGAAGCAAAAAATTGAATATAAATTCAAATCATATGACCAATTCTAAGTTCTTTGATTTCAGTTATTCTGTGTCAGAAACCTATTATGTGTCAAATATTTAAAAAAATTTTCAATTACACAGTATTGCGCAATAGCAATTAATCTTCAATTGCACAGTATTGCGCAATAGCATGAAATTGAGATGTGTGCCCAGTTATCAAAACTTTATTATTAACAAATTCCATTGGAAATTTGCCAATAACTTTAGTTTAATGAACTTCATTTGAAATTTGCCAATATAAAATGTGCTGATGAAGCTTTTTTGTTTATCTCGTCTAAACTGCTTTTAAATTATGTATATTTAAAATTTGCCATCCATGACTATGATGTCATTTTCTATTTTAATACGTTTATGGTGTATTTAAATGGGCTGTTATGGTTGCAAAGTATAAAGAAATTGTTGGGGGGGGGGGATTTCAAAACAAAATTTAGCGGGTGTAAATGAGAAATTGGGAATGGGGTTAATTTTTTTCTCATTTCATATTGCATAAATTTAAAAAGATAATTTCAAAATTTTTTTAGCAAAAAAAAAGGGGGGGGTTTACAATAAATATTATTGTTTTTTGGGAGGGGTTGGTCAATGCGCAACTTCATAGTGTATTGCACAAAAGCTAAAAGAGGGGTAAATTATTTTTTTTTGGGGGGGGGGGCTATTCAGGGTTCAACATCTGCAGTCGTATCTAGCTGCGCCCCGCGGAGCATTTTATTTTTTTATGCATGACTTAAATGGAGCGGGCAAATTCTTAACATGGCTCGTTTTATGCATACCACTCAGGTACTTAAGTGATTTCTTAGCAAAACCACACCCATACTCATACAACCAAATAATAATAGGGAGTAGACACCCCCCTTTCCACCCGGGACCAGTTACGCACTTGATAAATTATGCGAGACGTCAACTTACTGCATTACTGCATCTGTGAATAAAATCTTTAAATAAAAGCAAATTTTGATGTGCAATAAGGAAGTTATCTAGATGTATATTTTTTAAAGTAGCAGTCATTATTTACCAGGTGAAATATTTTGTACATCCATGAGAAGGAGCAAAACTAGGCCTTCATCCTAACATGCCTGCGGAACTACTTTTTACGCTGATCACTGCATTGATACTTTTACCCCCTCCAATGCTTATCTGCAAAGAAACTCTGAGGAAATATTACTTCATTGACCATAAAACAGTAATTAAAGCATACATTTACATGTATACAAAACTTCCAAATGCAACAAAATAAAAGCAAACCACCATATATATGTATAAAACTCGTAAATGAGATCTGTGAGTTACCTGTACATAAAAGTGCACATTTATCTGATTAATAGCTTGTTTTTTGTTTAGTTGGGATTTTATGCCGTTTTCGGCACATTTGGCTATTTCGGCCAGTATTTATTGGTGGAGGAAGCCTGAGTACCCGGAGAGAACCACCGACCTCTGGTAGAAAATTTGGCAATCCATGTCAATTGAGATCGGAGTCGAACACACCCCGCCACATGTGAGATTCGAACTCACAACCTCAATGTTGACAGGCTAATGTTTACTAGTGGTCATGACGAACTACCTAGACCACTCGGCCACCGAGGCTACCGAGGCCTGCGAGCCCCACCCCCACTTGATTAATAGAGAATCTTAGATAAAATAACTCGATCGAACAGTTTAAAAAGCAGAATGGAATACAAAATGTTATATGAATTGAACTTTTAATTTATTGAATGTATGATAGTTTACGCTTTAATATATAGAACAAGATGCCTACAATTGCTTTTACCGTTTCCCTTAATACAGGATCGATTTCCTTCCCTTCAAAATGTGACCTTCTTGCAGATTGTATTTTTTAAAAATGACAAAAAGATAAATAATAAGATGAAAACCAGTTTGTCTGGAAATTTTCAAAGTGAAAACAAAAATGTATTGTTTCATTACTAAATTAAACAAAATGATGATATGACATATAATGAAAATATTTGAGTATTTAAAAAAATAATAATAAAATCGTACAAACAATATAAAAATATGGATATTGTGAAATGGATAGAAAATATTTTTTTTATCTTTTTCTAAGAATTTAGAATTTTTATAATATTCGAAAATAGATTTAAGCTTATGTAGCTAAATATAAAATATAACGAAGGAGCTTTTTAAATTTTTTTTTGTACAAAGAAATAAAACCTTCAAAGATATTTTTGCCCAATTTTCAGAAAAAAAGAATAGGTTTCAGTAATTGTTTTGGAATTTTTGGGTTGGTCAAACCAAATAAATTTCCAGGCTTTGTCGAGGTCAATGATCAACTTACGGTCTTCAGTAGAAAAAATGTATAAGGAAGACGGAGTTATCCTCCTTCTTTCCGATTTTCCTGTTAAGCTACTTGCAATTAAATGTACACGACAGTTACCATCTTCAGACGCCGTGAACCCTCTCTTATAGGTCTTGAATCTACACCAAAATTTTCTGATTAACACAAAAATGTGTAAAGATTGCGTAAAAATTATGAGATAGGTTGAAAAAAAAACCGATTTAAGACAGTGCAAAGAATTAAAGTCAGACTGAAAAATGTTGATTTTTCGTCAAAAACATGGAATAAAATCTATAAACCACTCACTCATGGTGTAAGTTCAAGAGTTTTTAATAGCACCAAAGTCTTGACTATCAATATTTCTTGTTGGAGGCAATAGTAACGCGACAATTTTGAAATATCTTTACATCGGCGAAAATCGAAGAAATTTTTTCTGACGTATATAGGTAGGTGAGTTCTGATTTTTTTGCATCAGAACAATTCTGACTCAAACAAGTCGATCCCCTGACTGATGAAATAAATTTCTTTATCAAATATATATTATGTAATATAAATGACTACTTGTATAAGTAAACTTTTTCTTATTTAATAAAGTCAGTTTTTTATAAAATATATTCTAAGATGACTTCATGCAAGGAAGCCTAAAATGGATAAAGTGAAGAATACGGAAACAATTATTGTTATACCAGAATGTACAATTCTGGTAGAGAATCAATAATGACTTAACCAAGAGTCAGCTGTTATACTGTTTCCATAAAATTTTATGAATATTGTCTAATATTGCAACAAGCTTGACATGTAAATATTATTTTTTTATTATGTAAAAGTAATTGGATTAACTTTCTATTCAGCATATTTTAGTTTAAACCTTACTTCAATTTGGACATGTCTATGGGGCAAAGAATAATGTTCTATTGCCCGCTGTTACGTTCTATTGCCTGCTACATTTTGATTGGTCAAACACGCTTAATTAATATTCATTGAATAAACATGAATAACACATTTTTAAATGCCATTAAAAACAGAAATGTCTAATAGATAACTGTTTTAAAAAGTTTAATTTGTCCAATTTTAATTTTTTTTATAACTATTTTGGACTATTTTAACCCTTAACCCTGGTGATTAATTACATGTACATGATATATTCATATTAGACCAAAATAATAATAGCTGTGTTTCCAGTTTAATGCTGAAAAAATTAGGGATGGTATTACATTTTTTGCTTAAGTAATATTTTTAAAGTCACTGGACCATGAAAAATCCGTAAAAGTCACTTGACATATATCAATATATAATGTGGCCCCACAGATGGAACTATATACCATATATGGTGGAGTTTCAAGCAACAGTTGTTACAAAACTGACCTAATCACACAAACTTAACATTTTGCTTAAGTAATATTTGTTAAGTCATTGGACCATGAAAAATTGGTAAAGTCCCATTTGACATACTTTTATAATATATATCAAATGTGGTCCCTCAGATGCAACTTTATTCCATATATGGTGGACCTACAAACAACAGTTGTCCCAAAACTGACCTAATCACAAAAACTTAACATTGTAACTAAGCAATATTTGTAAAGTCATTGGACAGTGAAAAATCGGTAAAAAGTCACATGAAAAACATTGATATCAGATGTGGTCCCTCAGGTGCAACAATTTTCCATATATGGTGGACCTACAAGCAACAGTTGTACCAAAACTGACCTAATCACACAAACTTAACAACTGTTGACGCCGCGACCACCGCCGCCGCGCCATCGTCACCGCCGCAAAAGCAATACCTATGTCTAGCAAAAATCTGAAATTCTATAGCTACGATTATAGGGTCAATAACGGGTTCGGGCGACTTTCGTGTTGGTATCCGACACACATGTACTAGTTTATATTGTTATTTATTAGGTAATAAAACAGTTTTTGTCACTGGGGCTGATATTTAAACGTGGGCGATTTGTGTACCCCAACATTAGGCATTATTTTTTTATTTCTCTGATTTTACATGCAAATTTTACATCTCTCAACCATCCGGGTCTCAGCCAGTATTAGAATAATTTGATAATCGAAAATTGGCTGAAAGATAAACGTTCCATACCTATTTATGTATGTGTTTCAAGCATCTTTGAGAAATGGTTGGTGCACAAAAAATTCCAGACTTCACACTGAAAAGAAAAAGATTAAAATTTCTGTAACAGACTAACAGATTTTTTAAATGTAGCCCCTCTTTCCCCACACACAGATGCTTGTTTTTGTTTTTCCTAACCTGATTGTGGTCCCTCATAAATGTCGATAATGGTTGCTTCACAAAACAACCTACAAGGACGCATGAGTTGTCTCCCCAAAATATCTTTAAAATGAAAAGAAATATGTTTTTACTTGCATGCGTAAATATTAAGGACCAGTGGTCAACTTAAAATGACATGCGTCAACCCATAACCGCAGTGCGCTTCTTTGTTATATAATAAAATAGACTGCTTAACCATTCTATTTTATCAGAAAACTCTCCGTATTTCTAGATAAAACTTTTCTTCAACAAACCAATCTCTTGACAACTAACCCAAAAAACACAAATTTCGATTAAAATATTTCAATAAAAACACTTTCATATTTACCTTTCAAAAATACACGTGATATTTTCGATGGCTGTGATGTTCTCATTCTCCCCAATGCATGTCGAGAGTGATCTGATACGTCAATAAGCAGCAATTATAAAAAAAAATGTTGAGCTCCGGGAAAACTCTCCGATCAATCATTTACGCAATCGCGTAAATTTTTTTTTTACCATAAGAGTAAAAATCAATTTACTTGTACAAGTGGGATCTCTGGCTGGTTTGGTTATTGTTGAAACAACTGCTGTGTTAATTAGCCTGCTTTCTCCTATTCTTGACATGTTTAATCTGTGGGATAAAAATACATAATATTTTTAACTACTTCCAGGTGATCAAATTTCTACGTGGGAATTACCGCCGTTTTTTCTACAGTTATTGGAACGATAAACTAGAAAATTCCCGAAATGACGTCTATGTAAACAAACTACACAGCAACGACATTTTCTTGAGGTTTTTGCCAAAAAATCATAGGAGAAACAGATTCTCCTTCAATTTACTCGTGAGTTATGGAATTTCTCTACCCTCAATAGTTAAATTTTAGATTTTAACACGCTCGCCAAAGCACACATTTGAAAATCGAAAATTTAACTATCTTGGATGGAGAAATTCCATAACTCACACGTACCTTAAGGAGAATCTATATGGCATTCCTTATTTATCATTTCAAAGTGTCAGATTTTTTTAAAAAAAAGATTGAAAAATTCTGTCGCCAGAAATATCGCCAAGTATTAAATTCTATCTCCAGATTGAATAAAAAAATACAGTTTGCCACATTGGTGACGCCTATCACAACCCATCTGGTACAACATAGCTCAGCTATATTTGAGTCATTATGACGTTCATTTCATGGTTAAGTAAATTTTATTAGATTTTTGCATTTCTAATTCCTAAAAAAAATCAAGTAATGAAATAGCAATCATTTTCATTAGTCCTACACTGATCACTAGTAAGTCCACTTGACCTACATTTCATGGTCAAATGACTCCATAAAATTTTAGCATTTCGGTCCTTATGTCATTTATGTTCTGTTGATTCATTATTATAAATGGGGTAAAAAATTAATGTAACCAGGATATATTATGAAAGTTTCATGTATTTTAAATAATTCTCAAAACAATTTCATAAATAAATCATAAATAATGGATTGGAATTCTCTATATACAAGGACATGGCATGTCTTATGGACACCCAATCTCTAGTTTAAAATTCGTAATCAAATTTTGAAAAAATAATAATGAAAAATGATCATTTAATTAATGCAACCAGTATCTGTAATTTGAAGCAAAACTTCAGTTAGTAGTATTTATATATTCTAATAATATTCCATAAAATAACCTTTACAGAAAAAGAAATGAAACATGGATAAAAATCAAATTATGAAGCTCTGAAACAATTAAAGATAAACAGGAATTTCATAGAAGTAATCAGAAAGTAATATAAATAAAAATTAAGATTATAGGGCAAAATTAATGTAATTAATTAAAAAGGACATATATACCTAAGGAGCAATAAAAAAAACGTAATCCATTGGACAGACAAACCCGGGAAGACAAATGAACAACCACAACCACAACAAATAAACACAGAAAACTAAAAAACAATGAACAACATAAATTCCTATAAAAACCAGGAGTGAACCCAGGTGCTCCGGAAGGGTAAGCAATTCCTGCTCCGTATACGGCACCCATCGTGAAATTCAACAAAGGACATCATCTTAGATATTGGAACACTGTAATGGTCAATTTTTGATGACGACCGTAAAATTTCCTAAGTAATGACATCAACATATCCCTGATAAAATCCTGGTTAATAAGCTTTTGTGACAGCAGTAATCCTCTTTGTCCAAAGTCAGGATAACTCACGCATGCCCTTGAAAATTGGATAAGCTGAGAAACGTAGCCATATGCAGGCGATGCTGGTATATTGCTACTCAGAAGGGAAAATTAACAATAGGAAAGTTGAAGTCATCACGTTTGTCATAAAGTTTTGTCTTCAAATGTCTCTCATTATGATTACTTTTAATTTAAAAAAAAAATGTCTGATTACAGATTACATTTGATTACATGAAAAAATGTAATTGATTACAACTGATTATGATTACAGATTAAGATTAAGATTTCCCCAGGTCTGCCAATGACCTGGACTGTGAACCACAGAAGAGCTTATAGTTTAACATAAGGACCCTATTGGAAAATTCTTTTAAAAATGTTCTTCTCTGAAAGCACTTAATTGGAACCATACTTGCCGCTATGGTTCTTAGGTGGTCCTCTTTCAAAATTGTGTCCAACAATTGTGACTGTGAACAAAGATCAGACTACATCTGAACAATAGTTTAACATAAAACCATACGGAAAAACCAGTCAAGATTTTGCTGCTCTCAAATTTTTAGTCCTGCACAAGGTGGACAAGTTAAATCCACATGAGTGATACAGGATCTAGGAGCCTCTAATTTTTTGATAATTTTATTTTCAGTGTGTTTTCTTAATCTGGTGTATGGCTCCAATTGCCTCTAATGGATCTCAGATGATCTATCATCGTCTTATTAAGCCAGTAGTACTGAAATACCAGGATAAAATAGATGATGCATTAGACAAAGCAGCAGGCAAACTTCATGAAGGTGAGCTTACATATTAGAATATTTCTCATGTTAAGATTCTACATTGTATTTGTACAATTTAGACCAAAAATAAAATTAGGTTGTTTGCCCTTATCGACCGACCCAAAATATTTTATTTGAATTCGTGAAAAAGAATTTTTTTAAATTGTTATTGCGGTCTGTCTTTTACATCCATAGTTCACTATTATTTCGATCATTGTCAAAAGAGTGTATAATTGGAAAAGTCATGTCTTGCATCTTACTGATTTCATGTCACACTTCATATACATTGTATCCTCATATAGTGTTAGTTTTAATATATATGTAACTGTAGTTAATGAAGTACATAAATGTATTCAACAGCTATCAACTTATGTATTGGAGGGAAAATAAAATATTGAGTAACTTACTGGTATTATTTTTTCCTCATTTATAAAAGAATTTTTATTTCAGATAAATGAGGATGAAAATTTGTATTTTTTAGCTCTCTGTACCTCAGCATCTATACTAATCAGAGAGTAGTTCTCACTTTGGAGTAATTACCTCCACATAACAGATTTTTCTCATGAGCAACAGAACAAAGTCATCATATAAAATTTTGGTAATATTCAAACTTCTCTCAAACGTACAGGCAACAGATGAACGATTTTGACATTATTTATATAAATGTATTAAGTTACAATGTAATTCACTGTTCATTTTCCAAAAAGTAAAAAGAAAATTACAGTACAAATTAAAGTAATAAAAAACACAAAACTACAAATGTACAATAATTGACTTTATCAGGGCAAGTGTAATGATTGACTTTTTAAAGTCAGTATCATAATTCAAATTGCCAAGTTTCTTTATATTTTTAATATTTAACAGAATTTACTGAAAGAACTGGAATTTTAAGATAAACTATTAGTCAATTTACTGTTGTAATAAGTTGTGCAGTTTAATGAAAGTTATGTTAAAAAAAAAGACAGTTAAGTTTCCACTAATTTACTTTTGTTCTATTTAATGTATCCTTATAATATTTTACGTCAATGGTCCTCCATAAGAAATACAGGTTGGCATTGAAAAAGTTTGAGCCATCAGTGCTGTTCGACTGAAGTTTGACTGTAAATCCATGTGGATGAATGTAGAAAAACCATCTTGTTTAGTCATAAAGTATTAGCCCTTAGATATATCTGTTATTGCATTGTCTAAAGACAACAATGAACATGTTAATTATAGACTCCTTATTTGGCCTTGATCAGCTGGCTTACATGATGGTTATAGTGGCAGTTTAGGTTGACATTGAAACCTATGAGAAACCTTAATTTCATCATTATACCCCCGCTTTTAAAAAATGGGGGTATATAGTATTCGTTGTGTCCGTCCCTCTGTCCGTCCATCCTTCCGTTTATTCAACCTTTGTATCTGCAACTCCTCCTAAACTACAGAATGGAATTTGATGAAACTTTCAGAGAATCTTCATTCCATGATGGCATTGTGCACCTCCTATTTTAGAATTTGATCGGACCAATTTTTGGGGTTTCCCATAGAAAAACATGGACTTTGACTTTCAATGTGATAGGGGGTACCATGATGCCATCCGCAACTCCTCCTAAACCACTGTATGGAATTTGATGAAACTTTCAGAGGATCTTTATTACATAATGCCATAGTGAACCTCCTATTTTAGATTTTGATCTGATGAATATTTGGGGTTACCCATACCAAAACATGGACTTTGACAGTCATTGTGATAGGGGTACCATGATGCCATCCGCAACTCCTCCTAAACCACTGAATGGAATTTGATGAATTTTCAGAGGACCTTTATTACATGATGCTGTAGTATACGTCCTATTTTAGATTTTGATCTGACCAACATTTGGGGGTTCCCATACCAACATTGTGGGTTCCAGTCTGCCATCCGCAACTCCTCCTAAACCACTGAATGGAATTTGATGAAACTTTGAGAGAATCTTTTTTACATGATGCTATAGTCCACCTCCTCTTATAGATTTTGATCTGACCAACATTTGGGGTTTTCCATACCAAAACATCGACCTTACCATTCCTTGTGATAGGGGGTACCAGTATTCCTCCCGCAACTACTCCTAAACCACTAAAGGGAATTCCATGAGACTTTCAGAGAATCTTTATCACATGATGCCCATGTGCACCTCCTATTTTAGATTTTGATCTGACCAACTTTTTGGGTTTTCCATAGCAAAACATTGACTTTGCCATTCCTTGTGTCGCCTGTGGAACGCATGATCGACACATAGGGATCACTATCTGTCATCTTGCGTCGTCACACTTTTCTTCTATCCTCAACTACTCGTAAACTGCTCAAAGGAATTTGATGAAACTTTCTCTGTGCATTAACCTTAATGCAAAGATGTGCATCTATATTTCATTTTTTAGAAAATTTTAATATCTTTTGTAAAATTTGACATCCACAGGCGACACATGTCTTTCTTGGAAGACTCACACATTTTGATAGGCGATACCGCAGTATGCCATCTGCAACTCCTAAACCACCGAATGGAATTTGATGAAACTTTCAGAGAATCTTTATCACATGATGCCATAGTGCACCTCCTATTTTAGATTTTGATCTGACCAATTTTTGGGGTCCCACATAGCAAAACATGGACTTTGTTATTCATTGTGATTTCCTTTCATCTATCTTCTGTAAGGCAGGGGTATCAAGTAGTGAGATTTGCTCACAGTATTTCTAGTTTCTTCTGAAATTATCAGCAAGGCCAGTAATAACAAAAGTTAGCAGGAATAATGTATGGGACTACTTTATAAAAAGAAAAATTTCATGTGGATTAGATGAAAAATATTGGAAATCAGTTTCATGATGTATGAAACTTCAAAGCCAATATGAAAGGCATGGTATGATTTGGTTTGATATTTGGCCCCATGAATTCCAAAATCAAATACAGTAAAACCTGTCTATTAATGACTTTCAAAGGGATGGTGTAAAAAGGATCACTATATACACAGGGTCTTTATAAAGAGGTCATATCTTTTAAAGTCTGTCACATAAATTTCCATTTAAGGGTACATGCATGTTGATCGTCCTTTTTAAGATCACCTGGCCTAAACGGCCATGTGAGCTTTTGCCATCACTTTGCATCCGTCTTCTGTCCATATTTCACACTTTTAGCCTTTTTTTGGCGTGAGTCGTCCGTCGTTGTCGTCGTCTGTTAACTTTTACAAAAATCTTCTCCTCTGAAACTACTGGGCCAAATTGAACCAAACTTAGCCACAAGCATCATTAGGGTATCTAGTTTAAAAAATATGTCCGATGATCCCGCTTGCCAACCAACATGGCCGACATGGCTAAAAATAGATCATAGGGGTAAACTGCAGTTTTTATACGACTGCAAAATTTTTGCGGACGTATATTGGTATGACGTTGGCGTCGTCGTCGTCGTCCAAAGACATTTGGTTTTCACACTATAACTTTAGTATAAGTGAATAGAAATCTATGAAATTTAAACACAAGGTTTATGACCACAAAAGGAAGGTTGGGATTGATTTTGGGAATTTTGGTCCCAACAGTTTTAAAAGAATTAGGTTCCAAAAAAGGGCCCAATAAGCATTTTTCTTGTTTGGTTATTATCTTGGTGTAAGGGAGGTAATCCAAACACATTTAAAGTAAAATGTTGTGTATGATTCAATTACCTCCCTCACACTGCTTGTAAATTATGTATAAAGAAATGTGGATTGTCTTGGGGTGATATGTAGCTGTCAGTTTATTTTTAGAAGTTACTATTAATTAATATTAATTTTGTCCATATGTCATTTTCTATTTTAAGACTTTTATGATATATTTAAATGGGTAATTATGTTTGCAAACTCCATGAGAAATTTGAATAGGGATTATGACCATATCTTGAGGGAAAGAATTTTTTTTTGGAAAAAGGGAAAAAGGGGGGGGGGGGTAAATAAGAAATTGTGGGGGGGCAATTTTTTCTCATTTCAGATTTCAGAAATTAAAAAGAAAATGTCTTCAAATTTTTATTTTGCAAAACAAAGGGTGGGGAGGGGGGTACAATGATTTTTTTTGGGGGGGTCAGTACTTTTTGGGTGGGGGGAGGGGTCAATTCGCAACAGCATATTGTATTGCACAAAAAGCAAAAAATTGAATATAAATTCAAATCATATGTCCAATTCTAAGTTCTTTGACTACAGTTATTCTGTGTCAGAAACCTATTATGTGTCAAATATTTAATTACAATCCAAATTCAGACCTGTATCAAGCGTCAATATTGTGTCCATTTTTGCCCCAACTGTTCAGGGTTGGACCTCTGCGGTCGTATCCAGCTGCGCTCAGCGAAGCAACTTATTGTCTTATATCTCAAAAACTAAAGCAATTAGAGCAAAACTGACATGGGGTAAAAATGTTCATGAGGTCAAGATCTACCTTTTCAGAAGAATTGGTCAACCCTTTGTTGGGTTATTGCCTCTGAATTGTTAATTTTAAGGAAATTTTGCAGTTTTAGGCTATTATCTTGAATATTATTATAGATAAAGACAAATTGTAAACAGCAAAAATGTTCAACAAAGTAAGATCTACAAATAAGTCAACATGACCAAAATCATTGATTGACCCCTTATAGGAGTTTTTGCCCTTTAAAGACGGCATCCATCATAAACTTTCCTTTAAAGATCTTTTCCTGTCAAACCACTAGGCCAATTGAGACCAAACTTTGGTGGAATGGTTTTTGGGTGGCCCCCTTCCAAAATGATGTCTGGCCTCCCCAACTTCCAACCGACATGGCTGCTGTTACTAAAAATAGAAAAAAAAGGGGGGGGGGGGGGGAATTTCAAAAATCTTCTTATATGAAACTACTAGGCCAGTTGGAACCAAAGTTGGCAGTAATGGTTCTTAGGAGGTTCTCTTTCAGAAATATGTCTAATGATCAGGACTGTTTACCATGATGGCCGCCACAGCCGAATTTAGTTTAACATAGGGCCCTATGGGAAAATTCATTGAAAAATCTTGTGGTCTTAAACCACTTGACCAATTGGAACGAGGCTTAGCAGCAATGGTCCTTAGATGGTCCTCTTTCAGAATTTTGTGCGATGACCAAGACTGTCAATCAAGATGGCCGCCACATCCGAACTTTGTTTAACATAGGGCCCTATGGAAAAATTCATTGAAAAATCTTCTTGTCTGAAACCACTTGACATATTGGAGCTAGACTTAGCAGCATTGGTCCTTAGGAGGTCCTCTTTCAGAAATATGTCCAATGACCCAGACTGTCAACCAAGATGGCCGCCACACCCGAACTTTGTTTAACATAGGGCCCTATGGAAAAATTCATTGAAAAATCTTCTTGTCTGAAACCACTTGACATATTGGAGCCAGACTTAGCAGCATTGGTCCTTAGGGAGTCCTCTTTCAGAATTGTGTCCGATTACCCAGATTGTCAATCAAGATGGCTGCCACACCGAACTTTGTTAAATATTGGACCCTATAGGAAAATTCATTGAAAAATCTTCTTGTCTGAAACCACTTAGCCAATTGGAACAAGACTTATCAGAAATAGTCCTTAGATGGTTCTCTTTTAGAAATATATCCGTTGACCTGGACTGTCAACCAAGATGACTGCCACAGCTGAAATTAGTTTAACATAGAATCCTATAGAAAAACCAGCCAAACGGACTGCAACACTTAAATTTTTAGGTCTGCTCAAGGTGAAAAGTTAAATCCAGGTGAGCGATACAGGCTCTTGAGAGGCTCTAGTTATCTTCTCTGAAACCACTAGTCGAAATTGAACCAAACTTGGCAGAAATATTAATGGGATGGTTCTGTACAAATGATATGCTTTTTGAATATTCAACATATGGGCTGATAATTTATTCTGATTGGACTTATCTTCAAAGCTCTTCTTGTCAGAGACTAATGAGCCAATTGAATTGATTTGTTGCATGAATGATCCTTGGATGAATTTCTAAAAGATATGTTTTTTTGTGCCGATCGGAAATTCAAGATGGCCGCCACAGCCAGACTAAGTTAACATTGGACCCTATTGGGAAATTTGTATAAAGGTCTGCTTGTCAGAAACTACCAGGCCTATTGAAATTTTTGTATGTAGGAACAAGCATTGAATGAACATCTACAAAAGATATGTTTTTTGTGACGATCGTAAATTCAAGATTGCCATCATAGCCGGACTTAGTTTAACATTGGAGCATATAGGGAATTTTGTACAAAGGTCTTGTCAGAAACTACCAAGCCAACTGAAATGTTTTTGATGTGTGAATGATCATTTGATAGACCACTACAAAATGTATGTTTTTTGTGCCGATTGGATATTCACTAAAGGCTACAAGGAGCAGATAATTCATTCTGATTAGACTTATCTTTAAAGCTCTTCTTGTTAGAAACTACAAAGCCAATTGAATTGATTTGTTGCATGAATGATCCTTGGATGAACCTCTACAAAAGGTATGTTTTTTGTGCCAATTGGAAAATTCAAGATGGCCGCCACAGCCAGACTTGGTTTAACATTGAACCCTGTGGGGAATTTGTAGAAATGTCCTCTTATCAGAAAGTACCAAGCCAATTGAAATATTTTTATGTATGAACAAGCATTGGATGAAAATCTACAATTTTTATGGTTTTTTTTATGCCGATCTGAAATTCAAGATGGTTGCCACAGCCGGATTAGTTTTACATTGGACCCTATGGGGAAATTTGTACAGAGGTCTTCTTGTCAGAAAATACTAAGCCAATTGAAATGTTTTGTTGCATGTAGATCTATGGATAAATTTATGCTACAAAAATTATATTTTCATGCCGAAGGCTAGCTGCCACAGCTGGACTTAGTTTAACATTTTTAACATTTGACACTGGATGAATTCTTTACAGATCTTATCTAAAAGTGCTCGACACTGTAGAACAATTCCTTACAGATCTTATCTAGAAGTGCTGGACACTGTAGAACAATTCCTTACAGATCTTATTGACACCAAACTTTGCAGCAATAGCCCTTTTCAGAAACTCATTTCCGGTATCACGATTCTGATTCTAAAATTATAATTTGAAGCAAGTTATTTCCCTTGCTGGGAAGTCTTACTGCTTCTCTGCAGTGCAGAGCAACCAGTAAGAAATAAATAGAAATTATTTATTACTTTGATATACAAATATTTCCAGCTTTATAATCAAGTTTGATTACAAGTATGTTGAAAGCAAAAAAGATTGTAAGTAGTTCCAAAATTTATATAAACCAAACATTACCTGCAAATTAACAAGTTTTAACAACAGTTAATCCTTTACTCTTCATTGCAGCGGACCAGTACTACGTCCCGGAACATCCCAGCAAAGTAAATAACTTGCTGCAAATTATAATTTTAGACTCAGAATCATGATACCAGAAATGAGTTTCTGAAAAGGGCTATAGTTCTAAGCTGGTCCTCCTTCAGAATTGCATTCAATGACCTATATTGTCATCCAAGATTTTAGCCACAGGCGAACTAAGTTTATTATAGGACATTATAGGAAAATTTACTTAAAACTTCTATTTTGTCCAAAACCTGAGTCAACCATTTGGAACCAAAGTTGGCAGCAATGGTCCAGTTTTAGAAATATAACCGAAGGCTATCACGGCTGAACATACCCGTAATTTAAAATAGGACCCTAAGAGCATATATTTGTATTTTAGTCTATTTCTAAATAAAATCTGTGTTGTTATATCAATGGTATGTTACAACTGCAGTTTTCTTTTTTAGTTCAACAACATATAATTCAACATTACCTACATTACATGCATTAGTGATTCCATTAAATTTTAGTTTTGGGTTTTTGTCAAAAACAGAATTGAATACTTTGGATTCATTACTTTCAATTTATTAAAAGTTAATTTAAGCAGTACTCCTGTCGTGAATAGATGGGAATTAAAGATAACCTGGTATGCTTCATTGACTAATCATGATCCTAAGTAGATTCCTACAAAGGCATATAAAATTGTGGTGGATGTTCCTATTGATCCACTTCTGATTTCTTTCATAAATTGTGACAACTACTCTCTGACCAGTATATTGCTTACGCGTATATATATATATTTTTTTACCATTTTGTCTGCCACTAACATGTCTGCTTTAACCTACATTTTCATTTTCCATGTAAAGTGTTTGGTTTGGCAAAACGAACAGGTAAGTCAAATGGTTACCAAGGTTATAGGGATTTATTTACCTGTTTCTGTTTATTTTAAAACAAACTAACCAATGGATGTCTGTTTTTGATTGCCAGAAAAATATTTTATTCTGCATTACTATTCCTCAAAAGATTATGAATTCTGCTAAAATTGTAAAATATCTGGAATTACTTGAAGTTTATTTAACTTTGATTACCAATACAGTATGACCACAAAAAAATTCATGGAACTTGTTAAAAAAAATATGTTCATTTTCAATCTATTAGGCCTGCAGTTGTAATTTTTATTGTCGAGGCTGCAAAGTTTTTTAAACTTTAATAACTTTCTTAATACATCCTGGATTTTTACCAAACTTGGACAGCAGCTTGTTCATGATCAAAAGATAGTATCCAGAGGAAAATTTTGTAATATTTCAAACAAATTAAATTATTTTTTTTTGGGTGTGACTAAACATCGAGTTCAAGTTCGATTTAAAGTTTGAGTTAGAGTTCGAGTTGGCGTTTGAATTATCATTCTAGTTCAAGTTAATCTTCAAGTTAACTCGAGATATTGATTTCTAATGTCATTTATCGAGTTACATTTCGAGTTACAGATGAAGTTTAGGGGGAGGGCGGTAAAAAATAACCTGTATGTAGGCTCGTTAAAGAAAAAACCTACATTTGTTGACAACCATATAAAGATATCTCTAATTTTTTCAGACCCAGAAAAATACTTTCACTTTACCCCATAAAACAGGTTAAAAATATTACTTTTTTGTCGTTTTGAAAGCACCCCAAAAAATACCTGCAATTTTTGGGACCCCCAAAAATATAGCAAAATCGAGAAATTTGACCCCAAAATTAGTACTAGCCTGCATGCAGAAAATTTTGGAGAGTACCCAATTAATACATGGGAACAATGCTTTTATTGTTGTTCTTCATGTTGAAGTCACCTTTAGTTTGAATTGCTTAATAACAAACAAAAATACTTTGATATTTTACTGAGAGGCATAATGGAGGAAAAGTTCATTCAAATTTTTCTTGGGTTGTATATATATATGTAGGAATTTATTAATACTTGGTCTGGAAGCTTGACAATAATGAGTTGTAATGTGTACCATAAACTTTAACGGTTTTCTCCTAGATGGGCAGGGGTATTTGTGGCCCACTAAAACACAGTACCTATATTTTTGATTGCCATGACAAACAGCAAAATTGTAGGGGCATATACTAAAAAAAAAAAAAAAAAAAATTCTTTACTGATCTGTCTGCCTATCCCTCTTCATTTTTGATTGGCTTTCTTGATGTTTTCTTCATATCTTCGATGAACCGTATAACTAGGCGAAACTTTACCACAGTGCAACACTGGATACGTTTAAAATTGGGGTTCAATTTTCGTAGAAATGAAATCGGATTACCAGTCTTGGAGTTATTGCTCCTGAATTGTCGATTTTTAGTTTTTTTGTTTTTGCTTTTTTAATATAAGAAGTCTTCTCCTCTAAAACTACTTGGCCAATTGGAACTAAACTTGTTTATAATAGTTATGGGATGGTCCCCTTCAACTTCACAACCCTATGGGCTTTGAAATTTGAAGATCTCCTCTGAAACTGCTGGGCCAATTGGAACCAAACTTTGGTGGAATAGTCCTTGGGTGGTCCCCTTCTAAAATTCAGTTGTGTCTCTTGTTCCCTACCTTCAACCAAGATAGTTGCCAGAGCTAATTATAGAAAAAGGGGAAGGAAATTTTTTAAATATTTTCCTCTGAAACTAGCTAAGTCAATATCAACCAAATTTTACTTTAATGATCTTCTATAGATGGTCCCCTTCCAAAACGGTGTCTGCTAATTCCGACCTCTGCGACCGTGATGGCCAATGCCGCCAAACTTAGTTTCACACTAGACCCTATGTGAATGCACTTTTAACACCTCCTCTAAATTCACTGGACAATTTGGCCTAATAAATCATCATTAGGGGGTGCAGTTTCAAAATTGTGTCAAAGGATGCACCGAACCAATAATGTTTACAGGTGAGCTTATATATTTTTTGTGTTATAGAGTATGGGTAGGCTTGATATATATGTTGTGTTCACATTTTTTCTAAATTTGGGGCAAATATAGTGTGCATATACCTCCGTCCACATGTTGAAGATCGTATAGTAGTCTGGTTGACTTGTTTGGTAAGATTGATGGTCTACACCAGGAATAAAAGAACGCTTATTTTCTCATTGACGTTTTATTGAAAAATTAAAAATCTGAAATTATTAGCAGATAGGGCACTCTAAAGGCCCACGCAGCAGGATTTTATCACCTGAACTGTGAATAAAATGTAACTTCCAATTCGACACTGATTAGAAAAAAGTTTGTACGAATATCGGCATCACTGTTTGTTCAAAAAGTCTGTACCAGGAACAAGTGCCTTTATTTTAACTCGAACCGTAACTCTAAATGTAACTCGATAAATGACATTAAAAATTAATAAGTTATTATGCTAGAAGGGTCAATTTTTTCTTGAATTGGAAGTTGAACCTAATTTCCGGTCTTGCGCAAAGACGCTATTACTGAAAAACGGAACGGGACGGAACATGAAAAAAAAAAAACAAAACAGAAACGGATGATTTCCTGATATATACCCTTCTTAAAAAAAACTTCGGGAGATCATCAGGTAGTGCCTACCTCATATTACCTCGAGTTCACTCGAACTTGATGTTTAGTCACACCCGTTTTTTTGCAACTGGAAGTTAGGTTAAGATAGTAACAAAGTAAAGTTCAGTAGAACTATGCTTCTGATTTCGCTTTAGATAACGATAATTCCTTTTAGTTAACCTATAAAATGAATTGACATTGATCTTATATGAAGACGAAAGAAACAAATCAAATAATTATTCATTAGGTTCTATTCCGAATCCGTATTATGACCACATGTTGCCCACATGTCAAAACATGGTGGGTCGTTTGAAGTTTGTCATCGTTGTTGTTTTTGGATTTAAAATGGCAATTTTTATGAATATTGATGATGAATTCATGAAAAACAAATGAAGTAACAACTTGGAAAGTACGGGCTTTAATATCGTCTTGTTATATTTACCATTCATTAAACAAATCAAACTACTGGAACTCAACAATGATCCCATGGACCCATAGCAACAAATAACCTATTTTTTCGTCATTTTTCAAATTTAGTAAAAAGTTTTGTTTTTTTTTAAGTGATAAAAAATTCGAGAAATTACGGAATATCTTTAAATTTACTGACCTAACTATTTAGATTTGCCAAGACTTCTTCTCCTAGGCGAGTGGCATGTCCTATAGGTTTAGGTCAAATTGCCCCCAAGACATGTTACCCCCGGACAACTCGCCCACTGGTTGAGACAACTCGCCCACTCATGTTAGTCAACTTGCCCACTCATGTTAGACAACTCTCCCAGTCTGATAAAGATGATAAAGAGTTTCAAATGTTCAATCATGACAACTATCATCGTTTTTCTATGGAATAAAACAAATCAAATGTAATATATATTATTGTAATATTTATTCAAATAACAATTTATCCCTTTAACATGAACGCACTACCGGATATATGATAACTTTAAAAGTACTATAAACAGTCATTATGGTTTAACAGTTAATGTTCCCCATCGATAGCACCACATTCTTTAGAAGTTCGTTCATACTGAGTTGGTCGGTGTTGTAGTTTTCCCATAGTTGGTGAATTCTCTTCTTGTTTAGGCACGTTTTATCTCTGGATCCTGCAGTTTGCCCTCAGACACCATCTTTACATGAATCGGTAGAAGTCTTGTTTCCTTGTATAGTAAAATAATGAGGCAAAGAGTGATAGGTTGGCTTTCTATGCTTTCTTGTTAATACTGTGGTGCCATCCCTCAACGTTGTCATTGGCCGCGTCTTTGATGTTTATCTTTGAAGAAAATTTATTTTTTATCTTCCGACATCAGTTTCTGTAATCACCCGAAAGCATCCAAGTCAAAACTAATTTAAATTGTAATCACTTCTGATTTTACTAGCCAACAATAATTAAATTATGTGAAGTGATTAATAATCGTTAAATATTTGATTATTAGTGCAATACACTAATGAACTCGTACCGTATACGCATCTCAAGGTTCATTTCTTTAAATATAATTTTTTAATTACCAGTAACAAAAAATTGTTTTTTTAATGGCATACATTATTTTCAGATGGGTTAATTATTTCATTCATTTTTATCGGAGGGCTAGTTCTCCAAATTCAGTGGGCTACTTGACTATAAGAAATAGGCAAGTTGTCTCAGTTATCTGAGATGGCGAGTTGTCTTGGGGGCGAGTTGACTTGCATTCGTCCTATAAGACGACCCCTCTTTTGAGAAAATTGAAATTTGGTACCAAAAATTTGTCTTATAAGCAAGTAGAAACGGTATTAGTCCCTTTCTCAGCAATTGTAATACTAATTCCCACCGTATTTGGTCTGTAGATAGTCT
The DNA here is from genome assembly GCA_028015205.1 of Mytilisepta virgata. Lineage (NCBI taxonomy): Eukaryota > Metazoa > Mollusca > Bivalvia > Mytilida > Mytilidae > Mytilisepta > Mytilisepta virgata. The sequence goes on from CM051517.1 coordinate 76,657,288, forward strand.
TTAGTGGGTACATGCTAGTCTGCATGAGATTTTTGAGACAAATGTTGCCTGACTATTTCTTTTAACGCATATTCCCTTGACTTTTCAATGTCGGGTATCAGATAATCTTTATTCTGTGTCAATGTGCATACTCAGGGGAGACATTTAGTATATCTCAAAAACCAAAGCATTTAGAGCAAAAATGTTCATCAGATCAAGATCTACCTGCCATGAAATTTTCAGACGAATCGGTCAACCCTTTGTTGGGTTATTGCCCCTGAATTGTTAATTTTAAGGAAATTTTGCAGTTTTAGGTTATTATCTTGAATATTATTATAGATAAAGACAAATTGTAAACAGCAAAAATGTTCAAAAAAGTAAGATCTACAAATAAGTCAACATGACCAAAATCGTTGATTGACCCCTTATAGGAGTTTTTGCCCTTTAAATACGGCATCCAGCGTAAACTATCCTTTAAAGATCTTTTCCTCTCAAACCACTGGGCCAAATGAGACCAAACTTTGGTGGAATGGTCCTTGGGTGGCCCCCTTCCAAAATTATTTCTGGCATGCCGGACTTCCAACCGAGATGGCTGCTGTTACTAAAAATAGAAAAAAAGGGGGGTTGATTTTCAAAAATCTTCTTATATGAAACTACAAGTCCTGTTGCAACCAAAGTTGGCAGTAATAGTTCTTAGGAGGTTCTCTTTCAGAAATATGTCCAATGACCCGGACTGTTAACCAAGATGGCCGCCACAGCCGAACTTAGTTTGACATAGGGCCCTATGGGAAAATTCATTGAAAAATCTTCTCGTCTTAAACCACTTGACCAATTGGAACCAGATTTGGCAGCAATGGTCCTTAGATGGTCCTCTTACAGAGGTGTGTCCAATGACCCGGACTGTCAACCAAGATGGCCGCCACAACCGAATTTAGTTTAACATAGGGCCCTATAGGAAAATTCATTGAAAATCTTTTTGTCTGAAACCACTTGACATATTGGAGCCAGACTTGGTGGCATTGGTCCTTAGGAGGTCTTTTTTCAGAAATGTGTCTGATTTCGTGGACTATGAACCAAGATGGCCGCCACAGCAGAACTTAGTTTAACATAGGACCCTATGGGAAAATCACTCAAAAATCTTCTCGTTTGAAACAACTAAGCCAATTAGAATTAGACTTGGTAGCAATGGTCCTTAGATGGTCCTCTTTCAGAAATTTGTGCGATGACCCGGACTGTCAACCAAGATGGCCGCACAACCGAACTTAGTTTAACATAGGGCCCTATGGAAAATTCATTGAAAAATCTTCTTGTCTGAAGCCACTTGACATATTGGAGCAGGACTTCGTGGCATTGGTCCTAAGGAGGTCACTTTTTTTGAAATGTGTCTGATTTCGTGGACTGTGAACCAAGATTGCCGCCACAGCAGAACTTAGTTTAACATAGGGCCCTATGGAAAATTTCATTGAAAAATCTTTTTGTCTGAAACCACTTGACATATTGGAGCCAGACTTGGCAGCATTGGTCCTTAGGAGGTCCTCTTTCAGAAATATGTCCGTTCACCAAGATTGCTGCCACACCGACCTTTGTTTAATATCTTTTAGTCTGAAACTGCTTAGCCAGTTGGAACAAGACTTAGCAGAAATGGTCCTTAGATGGTTCTCTTTTAGAAACTGGACTGTCAACCAAGATGACTGCCACAGCTGAAATTAGTTTAACATAGAATCCTATAGAAAAATCAGCCAAATTGACTGCAACACTTAAATTTTTAGGTCTGCTCAAGATGAAAAGTTAAATCCACGTGAGCGATACAGGCTCTTGAGAGCCTCTAGTTAGTCATGCTTAAGGTGGACAAGTTAAATTCAGGTGAGCAATTTTCTTAATGTCAGTTTTCAATTTATGTTTTACATCCCAAATATCTATATTGAAAATTAATGACCTTGTTAGAGACTGAACATATCCATACAAAACATTTCAAAATGTGAAAATCTCCAAGACAAACAAAATGATCCATTGTTTTGTTTGTTAATTTTGTGCCTTTATTAATTTGTTAGAACCATACAAAAACCTTGTTATCTTGAAATTCACCAGTGATTTCATATAATGTTATCCTTGCAAAAATATCGACTTACAGAATGGTGATCTTTGAAGAATGAAATCTTATTTTCATACAAAGCAGAGCGTGTGCATTAAAGTTACACCCACTCACCAAGTATTTGGCCTTATCTACCACACAGCAGCGCATGACACCTTCACCAATGATAATGTGTAACTATGAAAAAGGTTAATCAGATTGGTATTGAATCTTGCCTTCCTCCAGTATTTGGAGATAATTATAATTCTAATTTGCAAGAAAAAAAATGCTGAGTTTTTTGTGTTAAAATATTTCTTTAGGAGCAAATCCATGCAAAATACATGTATATATAATTTGTTTAAAACAAAATTTACAGTATTGCCTTTTTATTAGCCTAGGGGCTATTTGAAAACTTTTTGAAGGCATATGCTATCTTATTTTTTTAGATAAGTAGAATTAATTTTTTTGAAATTTTTGAATGGATCTTTTTTTCGTTAAATGGAAAAGAGAATCTACAGTATAATAAAAGTTTTAATAGAATAAATGTTAGTGGTTCAAGTGTATGACCTTGAGAATATTTGAAACGAGACTTGATACAAATTTATTTCAGCCCCAAATTTGCTGAAAAAGTTTTGGAAAAATATTTGAAATTTAGACAAATATTCACAAAATATTCCCATCATTTTTTTGTAAACCCGTCTTTAAAGACGGGACGTATTATGGTATACCATTGTCTGACAGTCGTCCACAAGCAAGCTTAGTTCCCTTTCAATTTTTATAAATTTCCGGTTTTAGGTTTCCCAGTAAGGGGGGATTTTCCAGTTTTCGGACTCTAACTCAAAAATTCTTTGAGCAATTTTCATGAAACTTTGATGAATTGTTTATGTTTATATCTATTGACATAATTTCCCTTTTGATTTTTTTCTCGCCTGCAACAAAAAGTCGTGGAGACAAGATATAGGTATTATTTCCGGCGGCGATGATGGCAGCGTAAACTTCTTTAAAACTTTAATAACATTGCACTTGTAATACCTACAATTAAGATTTATGGTCCACAAGGTAGCTTATTGTATAAGGTTTGCCACAGTATACTTGTTTTATGACCCTGACCTCATTTTCTTGGTTACATGAATAAAATCTGTCCAAATTTTATGGTTAAATCTATTTTTCAGCAACTGTAATACCTAGGCCAACCATATTTGGTCTATAGATACTTCTAAGTGGGTACATGCCAGTCTGACACCTGGCTTGGGACCTTGACCTCAATTTCATGGTCGAGTGACTTTGTGACTTTTTTGTGGTTAAGTCCATTTCTCAGAAACTGTAATACCTAGACCCACTGTATTTGGTCAATACATGTCAGTCTGACACCTGGCTTTTGACCTTAACCTCAATTTCATCTTTGAGTGACTTTTTCACTTTTTTGTGGTTAAGTCAGTTTCTCAGAAACTGTAATACCTAAACTTACCGTACTTGGTCAATAGATAGTTCTTGGTGGGTACATGCCAGTCTGACATTTGGCTTGGGACCTTGACCTCAATTTCATAGTTGAGTGACAATAATTTCATCCAAGTTTCTTTTTTTTTTCAACAACTGTAATACCTAGACCTACTGTATTTAGTCTATTGACAGTTCTTGGTGGGTACATGCCAGTCTGACACTTGTCTCTGGACCTTCACCTCGACCTCAATTTCATGGTTGAGTGACTTTCATCCAAATTTCTTGATTTTAGTCCTTTTTTCGGCAACTGTAATACCTAGACCCATCTGTGTTTCGTCTATAGATAGTTCTTAGTGGGTACATGCAAGTCTAACACCTGTCTCTGAACTTGGCCTCAATTGTATGCTTGAATGACTTTGTCACATTTTTGAGATTAGGTCCATTTCTCAGCAACTTTAATACCTAGACCCCCCATATTTGGTCAATAGATACATTTTAGTTCTTAGTGGATACATGGCGGTATGACACCTGCCTTTTGACCTTAACCTCAATTTCTGTTAACACATTTTCCTTTGACTTGCAAAATGTTGGATATCAGATAATCATTATTCTGTGTCCATGTGCATACTCAGGCGAGACATGTAGTGTGTCCACTCTTGTTTATTAAATTTCTGTTATGAAATTTAGGAATTATGGAACTTTATTTGTTGAAAATCATGGAAAATGTTAATGTTTTTTCTCTTTGGACGGTTATGGAATTTTATTTGTTAAATTTCGGAGTTATGGAACTTTGTTGATTGAAAAAGGGGGAATTTCTCACATGTCACTCTAATTTACTTTAAACTTTACACATCCAGTTATTTGTTGTGATAGTCTAAAGGTCTTTATACTTTTTTATGAAATTTGATTTTCTTTCCAGAGTGGGATTTGACTTGTTCATCAAAAATAAGGAACAAAATCAAAGGGTCTATATGTTAATTGGTAAAGTTTAATTTCCTGGACGATGGGCATATCATGCACTCATGGCGCAGCTATTTATTCCTAGATATTTTTGTTTATGAATGAATATGCTTGTTACACAGGTAATTGAATGAAGGCAGGACTTGATCAAACTTTTATGCCCAACTATTAATTAACATCAATTTTGCAATGTGTTATTGTAAAACATTTTTATACAATAATATTTAAATGTTACATAAAATTAGCTTTTAATGCAGAATACAGGCATTGGTTAGGTTTGTTTCTTGTTTAAAACTTATTCATTTGCATATCCTTTCCTTGATAACCAAATGCAATGCACTTTATTGAACTTTCCATAGCCATTTTATATCTAGCAAAGTTTAACTTGTTTATGAACCTCAGAATAAAGCATGAAATCCTTATATTAAATAATGTTAATATACATACATGTTAATAAAAATTTAGATAGATATTTTGTCACAGATTCTAGAAGCAGACATAAAATATATAAATGAAATTATGGACTGTACATTCACTGAGGCAATATTGAATTGGATCAAAGAAGTCTGTGAACAAAAAAAAGGAATGCTGCACACAACAATAAATCAGAAATCAATATTAGTACTTGAGTGACTTGCTTGCCAAGACCAGATGAGTAATGGCTATTTACTTTTATTTCCCCTATTGCAATTATTTTCTTCCGCTGTCCGTCATCCATTGTCATAAACTTTTCTTTAAACATGCATCTCTTTAGTTGCCCTAAACTTTCAACTAAGATGGCCACCAATGTCTATAACATATGATTGGATGGGAATATTCAATGCATTTTATATATCTGCTTCTTACTGAAACTTGATCCAGTTTAAACATATCTGCTGGAAATGGTATTTATGTGTGCTGTGATCTGTTAAAATAACCAAAAATAAAAGTCTATTGATCCCAATCACCAACCAAATAACATTTCACTTTCATTTTTGCTTTTATGGCCGTTGATTAACAAACTTAATTCTGGTGAATGATACAGGCTCCTGGGAGCCTTAAGTTTTAATTGTCCCCTGCCGCAACGCATTGGAGGGACTTGGTAATCGTCTGTCTGTCCGTCAGTTATTTGTGGACACAACTCCTCTGAGACTGCCGATCGGATTTCGTTAAAATTTTGTAGGACTGTTGGTCTTCATATGTACTTAATCTTATCGCACTACCATTTTGATTCAACATATTTTACAGGAGTTATGGGACTTTAACTTTTTTCTGCATTTGACACTATAAGAACACTTTGTGGACGCAACTCCTGAGACCGCTGATCAGATTTCGTTCAAATTTTGGAGGATTGTTAGTCACCACATGTACTTGATCCTATCGCACCACAATTTTAATTTGACCATATTTTACGGGAGTTATCAATGGTTATGGACTTTAACGTTTTTGTGCATGTGACACTATAGGAACACTTTGTGGACCCAACTCCTCTGATACGGCTGATCGGATTTCGTTCAAATTTTTAGTCATCATATGTACTTGATCCTAAGCCACCATTTCAATAATACACATTTTGTATATCTTGTGGGGCTTCGGCTTTTCTCTGCGGCGGGGGGACATATGGCTACATGTAGAAATCTTGTTTATTTTTAGCTCAAGGGCCAGGTGAGTTATTTTAACCATCACTTTGCATCCGTTGTCTTAGTCTTTCATGGTAAACATTCCTTTAAAGATCTTCTCCTTTCAAACTAGATTGAAACAAACTAGGCAGTAATGGTCCTTATGTGGTCACCTTACAGAATTATATCTGATGATCCTGCTCACAATTCAAGATGGCTGCCATAGCTGAACATATTTTAACATAAGATTGTATGAAAAAATTGACTTAAAAATTTTCTTATTACTTAATTTACTTAAAAGTCTTCCTATCATATCTGAAACTACCATTTGGAACAAATTTGCAGCAATGGTCCTGTTATAGAAGTTTACCCAATGACATGGAAAACCATCCAAGCAGGCAAGTTTATTTAAACATAGGACCAATTTGAAATTGACTCAAAAATCTCTGAAACCACTTGGCCAATTAGAACCAAACTTTTGTAGCAATAGTCATAAATAAGGTGTCCTTTTTCAGAATTATTTCTGATGACTTGCATTGCCATCCAAGATATCTGCCAGAGACCTATCTTCTTGTTTAAAACCACTTAATCAATTGTAACAAAAGTTGGTCCTGAGGTAGTGGTCTTGCAGAATTGTATCCAATGACCCAGATCTCAATCCAGAGGGCTGCGACAGACAAACTTAGTTTAACATATAGGAAGGACCCTGTTGGAACATTGACTTAGAGATTTTTATCCTGAGCCGCAAAACGGAGTGGGAGATATGGAAAGGCTGACGTATGTCTGTCCCTCCATCCATCCATCTATCACACTTTGTAAGTGCTCTCACATCTACATTTCCCAACAGATTTTAATTAAATTCGTATCAAAGGTTTATTTCAGCATTCCATCGGACGAATTCAAAAGCAGCACAGACAGCTTGTTTTATACACCCGTCAAATTTTGACGGGACGTATTATGGTATACAAATGTCCGGCGTCCGTCTGTCCCTCGTAAACATGTCGCGCCATAAATTGAGAACAACTCGTCCAAATTTCACGAAACTTAAGATAGTTGTTTCTTTAAATGGTCAAACAATCTGTATACTTTTTGGTGAAAATAAGATTAAAACTTTTAGAGTTATGGGACTTTGTAACTAAAACAGAAGTGTGTTTTTTTTCACATGTCGCTCCATATCTCAAAAACGATTTATGATTATTGCTTAAAACTTTAGACACTTCTTAGTTATATTAATCTAAAATCTGTATACTTTTTGGTAATGATTCAAAATTTTATTTTAGAGTTTTTTGTAAAAAAAAAAGGGGGGGGGGGGTTACATGTCCCACCATATCTCAAAAACAATTTAAGATTATTGCTTAAAACTTTACACACTTCTTAGTTGTATTAATCTAAAGATCTGTATACTTTTTGGTGATGATTCAAAATTTTATTTTAGAGTTGAGTTTTTTGTAAAAAAAAAAGGGGGGGGGGGGGGTTTACATGTCCCACCGTATCTCAAAAACAATTTATGATTATTGCTTAAAACTTTACACACTTCTTAGTTGTATTAATCTAAAGATCTGTATACTTTTTGGTGATGATTCAAAATTTTATTTTAGAGCTTTTGAGTTTATTTGTATAAAAAAAGGGGGGGGGGGGGGGGGGGGTTTCACATGTCGTGCCGTATCTCAAAAACAATTTATGATTATTGCATAAAACTTTACACACTTCTTAGATATATTAATCTAAAGATCTGTATACTTTTTGGTGATGATTCAAAATTTTATTTTAGAGTTATTGAGTTTTTTGTATAAAAAGGGGGGGTTTTCACATGTCGCGCCATATCTCAAAGACGATTTACTATTATTTCATAAAACTTTACACACTTCTTAGTTATATTAATCTGAAGATCTGTATACTTTTTCGTGATGATTATTTTCTTTTTGAGTTATTGAATTTTTATTGAGCTTTTTGGTAAAAAAAGGTAGTCTTTTTTGGTCACATTTCGTGCCGTATCTCTATTGCTTAAAAGTTTACACCCTTATGTTTTGCTGGGTTTCCATACATTCCACCAGCAGCTCCACTAAATAAAGGAGGATTCCAAAAACATTTATTATGTTTTTTTCACAAGACGACGGGCGTATCATGCACTCGTGGTGCATCTGTTTATTCACAGAGTTATATTTTAACTTGAACAGTTAAAATTGTACTACATTTCTTATTTGATATCAATGAAGTTTATGTCAAAGGTTTAGAATAGAATTATCTCGGACAAATTCGAAATCCTGGACTGACGAATTATTTTTCTCTGAATAGTAAAAATATGGGAAATTGACTTTGTAAACACTTGAGTCTCAAGTCTACATTTCTCAGATGATTTCAATGAAATTTATGTCTAAGGTAACAACGAAATGCGTTTCAGCTTATCGTAGTGACAAATCTAATAATAGCAGAAACAAACATTACGACAACTAATGCTCTAACATATGTTTTCATTGGTTTACACAGACTAATCAAATTGAAAAGGCGGGGCGTAATCGAAAACTTTCCTAAAAATAACAAAGTTAGGTTGAAAGAAGACTGCTGAAGCTTTAAATGGATGAAATAGATTCTTTCGTCTAGAATTTAAACAAGTTCGGCTCTTGAATGTTAAAAATAAAATAAATAATAATTCACAAGACATGATCCTTTATATAATAAACAATTACTGGAAAACAAATACCATACATGTACGATCGGCAAAAATAATACAAATAATGCAGATCCTTTCGATTCATTCTTGCATCATTTTATCTGGTTTCAGCCATATAAAAAGGATAGAGATTATAGAGGAATAGGTGTTCCATCTCCCAATTGTTTACAGCAGACTTTGGTTACATTTTCCAACAATCAAAGGAGGTTTGAACCCCCGGAACCTATATCATAAACTTTATTATGAATTACCAAGTGCAAATTATAAAGTTTTGATTAACAAATTACAAATATAGAAAAATACTGGGTATTAAAACTTACACTCTTAAAATTTTATTTCTAAATATTTTTATATTCTGAAAGTGAAATACGGTGGAAAACAGAACATGAGTACATTTAACTTTTCCATCTGGCAACATGCAACAATGCATAATTATATAAACAAACCATGAATTTGGGACGATTTAGTTTTATAAAGTGTTTAAAAAAATAGATACATGTATAAAGTACTAATAATTACTGACTTCCTCTCTTGAATTCTCGTATCTGTATTATAAAAAAAGTGACAACTAAGTGGAAGTACACGGACTGGCAAACACGACATGTTCGTCATATTAATGTGTACAGAATATTTCCAGACTTTTCTTTTTTTAACGGCTCTGCATGTAGCCTCATCTCTAGCTCGGGAAAGGAAGGGGGCGCTTATTGTTTTGTTGGACGGTTGTGCAGCTGAGGCCGTGTACATCCCATCCATATCATATATTTCAGATCTTAAAATTTTATCCTTTTTAGCTCACCTTGGCAAAGGCAATGTGAGCTTTTGTCATCACTTGGTGTCCGGCGTCCGTCCATATGTAAACTTTTACATTTTTATCTTCTCCTCTGAAATCATCCCAGTCCGTGAAACAAAATGGCCGCTATGAGCATTTACATGTTCTGATTGATCGAAATTTAAAACTTCTTCTGCACTGAAACCGTAAAGCCAAATGAACTCATTTATGGTATGGAGCATCAATGGAAGGTCCTTTACAAAGTTTGCATAAATCATCCCGGTCCATGAAACAAAATGGCCACCATGAGCATTTACATGTTCTGATTGGTCGAAATTTTAAACTTCTTCTCCTCTGAAACCGTAAAGCCAAATGAACTCATTTTTGGTATGGACTTTTGGCATCTATGGAAGGTCCTTCACAAAGTTTGCATAAATCATCTTGGTCCGTGAAACAAAATGGCCGCCATGAGCATTTACATGTTCTGATTGGTCGAAAATTTAAAACTTCTTTTTCTCTGAAACCGTAAAGCCAAATGAACTGATTTTTGGTATGGAACTAAGGCGAAACGCATTTCCCTGTAATATCAACATATTCTAGGTCAAGTTAAAAAATCAGTTCCCTTATGGATTGATTTTCTGAGATAAATTCCCCTTGAAAAATAAAAAATCAGGAAAACGGACTTTTAAATAATATCACATCTATGTATTTCAGCAGATTTATATGAAAGTACTTTGCATGCAAATATGAAAGTAATGAAATAGCAAATGCTTGGATCAATTGAATTTCAAACATAACAATTCCATATTTGGTAAATATCCTAAAAGACTGTTAGACCTTTAAATTTTTGGAAAATTACCTAGCATCCATATATTAAATAAATCAGGAGTGAAAAAGCAATGATCCCGACTCTGTTAAAAATAATGTCTTTCCATTGGCTACACAGTGTCCTTATCAATTATTGTATCCCCCTGTCCTTGAAATCACCTGATTCGCTACCAGTTGCGAATTTTTAAGCTCACCTGGCCTAAAAGGCCCCGTGAGCTATTGCCATCACTTGGCATCCGTCGTCCGTCATCATCGTAAACTTTCCTTTAAAGATCTTCTCCTCCGAAACCACTGGGCCAATTGGAAAAAACCTGGCAACAATGGTTCTTAGGTGGTCCTGTTTCAGAATTATATCCGATGACCTGGCCCGTCATCCAAGATATCAAAAAAAGTATAACATAGGACCCTATGGGAAATTTGCTTAAAGGTCTTCTTGTCTGAAACTACTTGGCCAATTGGAACAAAACTAAGCAGCAATGGTCCTTAGGTGGTCCTCTTTAAGAATTAAATCCAATGACCCCAGATGTCATCCAAGATGGCCACCAGAGCCGAACTTAGTTTAATATAGGACCCTATGGGAAATTTACTTAAAGATCTTCTTGTCTGAAACTACTTGGCCGATTGGAACAAAACTAAGCAGCAATGGTCCTTAGTTGCTCCTCTTTTAGAATTATATCCGATGACCCTGGCCACCATCTAAGATGACTGCCAGAGCGGAACTTAGTTTAACATATGACCTTATGGGAAAGTTCACTGAATGATCTTGTTTGAAACCAGTGAGACAATTGGAACTTGACATAGGCTGCCATAGTCATAGACATAGTCCAGGTGAGCGATACAGGCTCCTGGGAGCCTCTAGTTTTTATCCTGTCTCCGCGATCTGTATCCCCCTTCTTGAAAACATGTGATTCGCTTTAACTATTTTCTGTTCAATTGTTTTAAACTTTATAATATTAGTTTTGCTTTTTTTCCGTCCCACAAAAATAAAAAGAACAAAAAATACTAAAGGCCATAATATATAAAATTCCTGATTTGAAAATTTCACAACTGGGATAAATTCGTTATACATCCCATGTACAGGGGGGTTACAGGAATATATTGAATTTCATCTTTGATAAATATGTCGGGGAAAAGTGCTAAGTAACCATTGATTAAAATTTTTAAAAATGTAAAATTTCAATTTATATCCCAACTGATTTTTGTCTCGCGGTGACGAAAAGTCGTGAAGGCGAGATATAGGTATTTAAAATACTTTCCGTCGATGGCGGGGTAAACTTTTTTAAAACTTTAATAACTTTGCACATGTAATACTTACATTTAAGATTTATGGTAGCCTATCGTATAAGCTTTGCTCTAGTATACTTGTCTTGTGACCCTGACCTCATCTTAATGGTTCACTGACTTCATTAACATAAATGTAAAATCTGCGTCCAAGTTTTTGTGGTTAAATCCATTTCTCAGATACTGTAATACCTAGACCAACCATATTGGTCTATAAAGATAGATCTTAGTGGGTACATGCCAGTTTGACAACTGGCTTGGGACCTTGACCTCAGTTTCATGGTTGCATGTGACTTTCATTCAAGTGTCTTGATTAAGTCCATTTTTCAGCAACTGTAATACCTAGACCCACCATATTTGGTCCATAGATAGTCCTTAGTGGGTACATGTCGGTATGACACCCGCCTTTTGACCTTGACCTCAATTTCATGGGTGAGTGACCTTTATCACATTTTTGTGATAAAGTCCATTTTTTAGCAACTCTAATACCTAAGCCAACCATATCTGGACAATAGATAGTTCTTAGTGGGTACATATGCCAGTCTGACACCTGTCTCTGAACCTTGACCTCAATTTCATGCTTGAGTGACTTGTGTTAATTATTACCTGCATCAACAATGGTGAAAGCAGGTCTAGTAACTGCTCGACTCTGTCTGTCACACTTAGGGGTACATACATTGTGTAATCTGAAACTCGTACTGTATTGAACCAATATTTTTTAGACTTGGTATAATGTTTATATACATATTGAAGATGTGCACCTGCTATTTGGGCAAATTTGACAAATTTTTTCTATGAATTTTTGCATGTTGAACTAAGCCATTTTTCAACAATACATGCTATGAACGGTGCATACTTTGTGTAATCTGAAACTCTGACTGTATTGAACCAATATTTTTCAAACTTTGCATAGTCTTTATACACATATTATGTTGAGATTAAGTCCATTTCTCACCAACTGTATTACTTAGGCCCATCATATTTGGTCTGTAGATAGTTTTGCACATATAATACCTTTAATTAAGATTTATGGTCCAAAGATAGCTTATGGTATAAGGTTTGCCACAGTATACTTGACTTGTGACCCTGACCTCATTTTCATGGTTCACTGACTTCACTTAACATAAATGTTAAATCTACGTCCAAGTTTTCTGGTTAAATCCATTTTGCAGCAACTGTAATACCTAGGCCAACCATATTTGGTTTATAGATAGTTCTTAGTGGGTACATGCCAGTCTCACACCTGGCTTTGGACCTTGACCTCAATTTCATGCTTGAGTGACTTTGTCACATTTTCGTTGTTAAGATCATTTCTCAGAAACTGTAATACCTAGACCCACCGTATTTGGTCTATTGATAGTTCTAGGTGGGTACATGCCAGTCTGACACTTGTCTCTGGACCTTGACCTCTATTTCATGGTGGAGTGACTTTCATCCAAGTTTATTGATTAAGTCCATTTCTCAGCAACTATATTACCTAGGCCCATCATGTTTGGTATGTAGTTAATTCTTAGTGGATACATGCCAGTCTAACATGTCAGCTGAACTTGACTTTAATTTCATGCTTGAGTGACTTAATATACATTTTCATGATTTAGTCTATTTTTCAGAAATTGTACTATATTTGTAACTAGACCCACAGTATTGGGTTGATAGAAGTCATTAGTATATACTTGATAGAAGTTCTTAGTATATACCACTTTAACATCTGACACCTTACCTTTGACTTCTATTTCATGCTTGACTGACTTGTTTCACCTTTTGGGATAATATCCATTTCTCAGCAACTGAAATACATAGACCATAATTGGTCTATAGATAGTACTTGAGTCACATTTTCATGATGAAGTCCATTTTTCTGTAGCTGTAATACCTATATCCAAATTGACCTCAATCTTTGACTTGAGTGACTCTTGTCCCATTTTTACAAATAAGTCCATTTCTAAACAAATATTATAAATGTATTATGTAGACCCACAACTTTTTGTCTATAGATAGTTTTTGGTGGGTACATACCAGTGTGAGACCTAACAGCTCTCCTTGGACACAGTTTTAGGCTTGAATGACACGCATGAGATTTTTCAGAAAAATTATCGCCTGACATTACTATTTCTTTTAACAAATTTTCCTTTGACTAGCAATGCAATGTCGGGTATCAGATAATCATTATTCTGTGTCCATGTGCATATTCAGGCAAGACATGTAGTGTGTCTACTCTTGTAATAAAATTTAAGTCTAAGGTCAGATCAGCATTGTATTGTATGATTTTATTTCAGTATTTAGTCTTGTTGTTTATGTTATTAACCTATAATCAACGGAGGATATTGGCTATTCTATAGCAATCTTTTCTGGTTTTAAACAGCTGGGCCGATTAGAACAAACTTTGCAAAAATGGTCCATTGGTGGTCCACACTCAGAAATATCCCATGACCTGCATCGCCAACCCAGATAGAAGTCACAGGCAAACTAGGACCCTATGGAAAAATTCATTTAAAAATCTTCTGGTCTGAAACATGGAAGGAAATTTGGCAGCAATGGTCCTTAGATGGTTTTCTATCAAAAATGTAATTTGCAATGACCATACCTACCATCCAAAGTATCACAATTAAGCATAGTTTAACATACTACACTATGGGAAAATTCATTTAAAATTCGTCTTGTCCGAAACCTGTGAAACTGTTGGAAAACACCATGGTAGCAATGGTCCTTAGGTTGTCCTCTATCGGATATATATCTGATGACTCTGCCCTCCATCCAAGATTGCCATCAAAGCATAACTTAGTTGAACATAGGACGTCAATATGGGAATATTCACTTAAAATATCTTCTTGTCTGAAACCAGGCAGCAAATTGGGACCTAAATTTGTCACAATCAGTGAACTAATTGGAACCCATCTTGACAGCAATATAATTTCAGTCTGCGAACCAAAGAAGACATAGTCAAACAATTTATTCTTCTAGAAGTCTGCAAATGATATCCAAGTGAACAAATGCAGGCACCTGGGAGCCTCTTTTCTAGCTATTTTTATGTTAGTGCCAAAATTTTACACACTACTGACAATAAATGCCGAAATTAAACATCACTGTACTATGATGAACATAATTGTTTACACCCTCATTGTTCATGGACGATCAAATACAAAAATTGTTATAATGAAATATCAGAATCAATAGAAGACAACCTCGTAAACTGTTTATGTACAAAAATGAAGTACCTCAAAACTTTAACAAGACCAAAACCAGGTCAGGATCTGCATCACAGCATGTAATTCATTTATCGGCAAACAGGATGTTGCTGCACGACAGATCCAAAAATTGCTTACACACTACAACTCAACATTATTAAACTGCAGACAAAATATAAAATCATTCACTGTTGTAGAAGTGAAGAAAACTTTCACGAAATTTTTCTTGTCTTTTGAGTATTGTTTAATTTTTTATTATCGGCAAACAGGAAGAGGCTGCACGACAGATCCAAAAATTGCTAACTTATACACTATAACTCTGCATAAAGCCAAAAAAACTTTGACGAAAAAATTTCCTTCCCAAGGTCTTTTAGACAGGACAGAGTCAAGCAGTTACTACACCTGCTTTCGCCATTGGCGACACAGGTAAAAATAAAAGCATGAATGGTAATGGACTTTTCTAATTTGTAAGACTTCTGCTGACTGCTCCAATTATCACTCATTGTTTAAATGTAATAAAACACTTCATGAAGATATACTTGTGTGCCTAATAGAGTCCCAGACCAAAATACAGTGTCATTAGTTACAAAAGGAAATCTTGATCTACCTGTATTGATACTAGTATTATAGGAAGCAATAGAGATACAAATTTAAGAATACTATAATGCTGATTACATCTCCAAGTTTGCTTGAATTATACGGTAGAAAAGGCTACAGTTTACAAAATATTTTTCTTTTCTGTTTCTTTGGAAAGGATTTTGAATATTACATATATCTTACATTATGGAGCTGTAAGGTAAAATAATAAATAATATTTCTTTACAATTACTTAAACAGTTATAGTAAATAACAAATACTTCATGCCTGCCCTTTTCTGAATTTACCTTGCTTCTTATCTTGATCATCAAAATTCAGTTTACATCATCAATCAGAGTTGTATATTTACAATAAATTGTATATATTTTTTAAAGGCCAGGGTGTGCCATCAATTGCATCCCTCATCCATCTGTTAACCTTTATTAATTTTATCTTTTTCTTGGGAACCATGAGAACCATTAAACAGAATTTACACACTAAGCAGATGTTCTTTGTAAAGTCCTTTAAAGTGTTGTTACTTTGGTGCAGGTCAAGATTGGTCAAGAAACATTGCTGCTAGAACCTACATGTATTCTGATTTCTTATTTCCTGAATATTGAAACACATCTACTCAAAAATGTTATACCTGATTAATCCAAAACTTTACAGATATATGCCTATTAAGATTCTTAACAAGTGTTAATAAATTGGTGTTGATCAGAAATCCAGGATTGCCGACACACCCAAAGTTAGTTTAATATTTTAAATTTAGGTAAATTTATTTAAAAGTCTTCTTCTTTGTAACTGCTTTATTAGCCACTTGAAACCACAATTGGCAGTGATGGTGCTTAGATGGTCCAGTTTCATAATTATGTCTGATGACCCAGAATGTCAACCAAAATGGCCACCACAGCAGAACTTAGTTTAGGACCCTATGCGAAAATATCTTGTCTGAAATTACTAAACTTGGTAGAAGTTGTCTTTAATTTGTCTCTTCAAATTTGTGTATTCAATTCAGATGGGTGACAAAGCCAATCTTTGTTTAACTTATAGAACCTAATGGAAAAAATCAATTTTAAATCTTTCTGTCTGAAGCCAGTTGGCCAATTGGAACCAGACTTTGTAGGAATGGACCTTAGATGGTCCTCTCTCAGAATTGTCTTCATTGATCCGGGCTGTCCATCAAGCTAGCTGTCACATCCAGATTTAGTTCAGCATGATAGGAAAATTTGGGATTCGGTGAATGATTCCATATTAAAATAATCTGTGATGACCTGGACCACCAAACAAGATGACCAACCTTAGTTTATCATGTCCGATAGGGAACATTCAATTAAAAAACTTCTTGTCTGACATCATAATGTCAAATTAAACCAAACTTACCTATCAGTTACTCGTAACTCACACCATGACTGCCATTATTTTAAGTTATGCCAATCTTATCTTGTTTTACTTGTTTTAATAAGATTAAAGTTATGCTGAAGGGGGGCTAGGTAAAAATCTTGGTGAGCATTACAGGCTGCCATAAGATGCCTCTAGTTTAATATAAGAATGTGACTATATTTATAAGTATACAGCAGAAAGATTAATGTCACATAAAAAGTCATACATATATACTTCTTTGATAAAATGTACATATTTACATAGAAACAATGTCAGTAGGAAGGTGGTAAATGTAAATAGGAATGTGGTAAATGCATTATTCATATATGGACAATAATTTGGTATTCGAATCATTTCCTGTAACTATAAAAAAGTATCATAATTGCATATTTCTTTGATATGTACTATAATTAAGTTGCAAAATATATTGATTGTGTGTTCCTTTTATATCTGCGATTAATATTTTCTAAATTAAAAAAAAATAAATATTTTATTGCCCATATTTGTGTTTTTACCCTTGGTTTCTTACCGTTACTTTTGGTTTCCTAAGTGCATAACGCACTGGTATTTCATCACATCTATTTCTTACAAAACTTTGAGGTCTCTTTTAAAGTTTCAAGAAGCATTAATATAATGTAGAATGGAAAAAAGAAGATGTTGGAAAATGTATGTATTTCTTTCATAGATGCCCTAAAATACGTGTTACATATGGTTTCCTATTTGTCATGGTATTTTAAAGTTTAAAAATTGCTTGTGTTGAAAAAGTTTCCAAAACAGTGATTAGGATTATTGAACTATTGCACGATGTTTTAAACAATGAGACAAAGATATTCGTATTTGAGCTTTTTCTTTTTCATTTTTTTTTTCATTAGAGTCCAACTCAACCGTTAAAGTTATTTCAAGAAGTATATAAATATGAATAATAAAAAACTCCACAGTTAGCCTTGTTATGGCACTTTGTGAAT
This sequence comes from Mytilisepta virgata, assembly GCA_028015205.1. Lineage (NCBI taxonomy): Eukaryota > Metazoa > Mollusca > Bivalvia > Mytilida > Mytilidae > Mytilisepta > Mytilisepta virgata. The sequence goes on from CM051517.1 coordinate 76,674,994, forward strand.
TTGAAGTTGCTTTGTAGGTAATAACGTCATTTTTGTTTCCTAAACTAAGAAAAAAATCATTTTCTTAAGGAGTTTTTGTCTTGTTAAGAAACGAGATAGACTGTTTAAGCTTAAACAATTTAAGTGATAGTTATTTTTGTCTGTATACTACAACATACAAGCAATCGAAATTCAATATTTGGCCCCTAATATTTTTTAAAGCAGTTTCAAATGCTTTGTTTGTTATATAACACTTGGTTTCCAAATAACGCTAACCAGTTTTTTCTTCATCTAAATATTGGGGAAATGCACAATACAAAAACACAAAATGGCCATCTGAATTTGGTGAAATATAATTTAAATTTTGAAATTTGAGAAATCGAGTTTGAAGAAGCAACATTCATGGTTTCTTTTGTAACACCATCTTTTGTCCCTTGATTTGCTATGAATTACAACAGTTTAAAGAAAACAAAGTTTTTTTTCTTGTTGCTCAATAGTTTGAGAAAATTATCAATGGTTCTACAACTTGCAAGTGCATTGTAATCACACATAATAGGTAAATTATAGATCATACTTGTTTAGTTTCTTTTGGTTTCCTGTCAAAAATGTATTTCAAGTATTAGTCCAGTCAGACTAAGTTTTAACCTCAAACTAATTGCAACAGAAAATGTTTTAGTTCTAATATATAGCATTAAGTCCCAAATATACACAGAAAAAAGTCTCATCAAATCTAACTTGAGAAAAACTCAAAATCAGCATTTTTAATTTTCTATGGAAATTAACATTGAAGAGGGGAGATAACTGCAAAAATGAGTCTTTTTTGTCAGTTTTTGGTTGGTTTTCTTTAAATTCATGTAAAGTATGATACTTTGATGGGGTTATAAGTTTGTATTTGACTATATTAATAATAATCTTCTGCTCATGAAATGTACAAAACTGAAATGTTATGGGTATTTCTATTTTTTTTGTGCATTTTTCATTAAGGAAATTGCAAATTTGTGGCTTTGTGACCATTTTGAAAAAATAATGTGAAAATTTGGTATTGTTTATATCTTTAAATTATATTTGATCAGCATCTACCTTGTTTAAAGAAACTTAAAACCACAAAAAGAAGAATATATGCTTAATTATTTTTATTAAATTTGAGATTCTTTACCTTGATAAGTTGAAAACTGTAATAAATGGTCAACTAATGAATTACAAAATCTAGGTTGTAGCTTGATAAAAGATATGAAAAAAACTTTAGAGTTGTTTGTTATACTCTAAAGACAGCTAAAATATCAAGAATCAATACATTCTGCTGAATAGGAGCAGTAAAGTTATAATTTTGTATCAATTCTTATTGATATTTCTGCCTTTTTTGCAGAGTTATCTCCCATTTTCAATGCAAATCTCCATAGGAATTTTAAAATCGTGATTTTTTTATCTTTCTCAAGTTAGATTTTGTTAGACTTTTTTCTTTGTATATTTGGTGTATATTGCTAAAGATTAAAACTTAAAAATCTTCTTTTGCAATTACTTTAAGGTTAGGGTCAAATTTATGCTAGATTGACTGGACTATATCATTTATGTGATGAACCATATGTTAATCTTTGTTCTTTTAAAAATGTGAGAGAGAGATTACTCAAAGAGCAAAAAAAGATGGACAAAAGGGCTTGTATATACTGGTTTTTTAGCTCACCTGGCCCGAAGGGCCAAGTGGGCTTTTCTCATCACTTGGTGTCTGTCGTCCGTCGTCGTCGTTAACATTTTACATTTTGGACTTCTTCTAGAGAACCACTGAATGGAATGAAACCAAACATGGCATGAATGTTCCTTATGAGGTGCTGACCATGTGTTGTTACTTTGTAGCCGATCCATCATCCAAGATGGCCGCCAGAGGGGGACTTAGTTTAACATAGGACCCTATGGGAAATGCATACAAATGACTTCTTTTAGAGAACCACTGAATGGAATGAAACTAAATCTGGCATGAATGAACCCTTATAAGGTGCTGACCAAGTGTTGTTACTTTGTAGCCGATCCATCATCCAGGATGGCCGCCAGAGGGGGACTTAGTTTAACATAGGACCATATGGGAAATGCATACAAATGACTTCTTTTAGAGAACCGTTGAATGGAATGAAACCAAACATGGCATGAATGTTCCTTATGAGGTGCTGACCAAGTGTTGTTACTTTGTTGCCGATCCATCATCCAAGATGGCCGCCAGCGGGGGACTAAGTTTAACATAGGACCCTATGGGAAATGCATACTGAATGGAATGTAACAAAACATAGCATGAATGTTCCTTACAAGGTGCTGACCAAGTGTTGTTACTTTGTAGCCGTTACATCATTCAAAATGGCCACCAGTGAGGGAGTTTAACATAGGACCCTAAGGGAAATACATACAAATGTCTTCTTCTATAGAACCACTGAATGGAATGAAACCAAACATGGCATGAATGTTCCTTATGAGATGCTTACCAAGTGTTGTTACTTTGGTGCCTATCCATCATCCAAGATGGCCGCCATCAGGGGACTTAGTTTAACATAGGACCATATGGGAAATACATACAAATGTCTTCTTTTAGAGAACCACAGTATGGAATCAAACCAAACCTGTTGTTTAAGGTATTTGTAAGATCATTTTTCAGCTTTTAATAATTATAAATAGAAATAAATTGTAAAGTGCAATTGTGTGCAAAGTAAGATCTACAAATATGTTAACATGGCCAAACTGGTCAATTGACCTCTTTATGGCCATTATATATGCAATTTTTAACATTTTTTTTACAAAATTCTCCACTTGATCTGGGCTGAATAGAAATAAACTTGGCCACAATTTTCAGTAGGTTATCATGACTTGTTTGAAAAAAAACGCCTTTGCTAAAAAAGAACATAGAAGTTAACTGTTTAGAAGTCTATCAGAAAATTGTAAAAAAAATTCTGAATGGTCACAACTTGACCACATATTCAAAAATAATAATGATAAGATGTCGTCAGTAGCTATTGTAAGACTACACTAAGACGACCTGTTTTTAATTTTAAATACTGTGTCAAATTAAACCAATTTTGGTCTCAATCATTATATAATTTTACATAATTTCCAAAATCACATTAGATACAGGTGAGCGACACAGGCTCTTGAGAGCCTCTAGTTTTCGTTATGTTTTTAATTAGGAGACGACAGACATTATTTCTTCAGTTACGATTTCTTTTTAAATATCAATATTTGCAGTCTAGAAATTGATCAGGGAAAAATCTGACAGCTCTCTTATTAACTGCATCAGGTAGTTTGTAATTTATCTTGCATTTGCCATAAATTCATGCCCTTTTTACAAAAAAAAAAGTTATTTAAAAGCTCTGTTTCTTTTTGTTTCCTGTCACTCTTATAAATAAAAATAGAATGTTTGGCTTTATTAATCCTTCATCTGATAATAAAAAAAATGTGTCATCAATAAGTACTTTTTGACCATCTATTAGAGTATACAAAACATGATAGAATGCAAATAATATTTGTTCTTTTGAGGAGAAATATCTTGACATCTTTCTTTTGGTTTCCTGTTGAAAATTTAAAGTATGAATTCAGCATTAACAAATGCATCATGAATGCATAAAAACTTATGAAAAAGACAATGGGTCTTGGATAATGCTATTATAAACACAAAATTACACAATTTTCTAATTTTCATTTCGGTATCTCATGTTATCTTGTCACGAAAAAGGTATTGAGCAAAGAGGGTTTAAAGAAAGTCTTTTGTCTATCTGATTCTCTTATTAAATGTTGTTTTATACATATTCCAAAGATCAAACATTCAAATTCAAGTGATTAAAACTTTGGAACCAAAGAAACCAAAGGTTCGAATACCAGATTGTGGTTCATATAAAAGTGTGACTGGTTACATGAAACAATAAAATATAAGCTACAATATAACAGAAAAAACGCCAGTTTTTTGTAAAATAAGGTGAAATAAAACACTTGCAATTTGTTTTTTCTTCTCATTCTGTTATTATATTCATAATTTTCTATTCATTTTCAAATCGTGTTGTAGTTTAATATATAGCATTCCTTTTTCAGTTGGAGACTTTGCTGAAGACGTTGGCAAAGGTGCAATGAACGATGCACTTAGGAAGAGGCTTGCTGATTCAAACAAACAAGAGTAATAAACAAGATCATATGACTTGATGCTCAACCCTGTCTACCTGTTAATATATCACTGTATAATTTGGCCTACTCATATCTATGCATATCATATTTTTAATTTTCTTCCATTTATATGTTACTTTTTTCTGTTCTTGTTTTCAAATTTTTTGTTCATAATAGGGAATTAAATGCTTTAATACTATAGATATCATTTGATGTATTAAAATATTGGAATTGAGATCGGTTAATTATTCAGTTGTGTTTCCTCCAGTTATGGAAATAATGGATGAAAAAGGCAAATTTTCAGCATTTTTAATGGTGCTTGCAAAATTGTGTGCAATAAGGCCATGAAGAATGAACTCATCCTGTGATGTATTTTAATTCTCTACATAAGTTTAATCTTTGTTACCATGATATTTGAAAGTTCTTTTCTAATTTATTTTGATGTTTTGCATATATATTTATGTATATAACATATAAATATTTAAAATGAAATGTAAAACTTTATGTACATATTTTTAGCATTTATTATAGTACAGTTTGAAGACTCTTTGAAAATATAAACATTGTCAAGGGCTTTTATTATTTTTCAGTCTCCTTAAATTTTTGAATTGTTGGAACAGACTTATAAAAGAAATAATAAATTTTGTGTTTTATGTATTGTTGCACAATTAAAGTCAAATTACTCTTTTGTTCCAAAAACTGAAAACCAAACCAATTTGATGTCTTAGTATTTAATATGAGTAAAAATATAGTCAAGAAGTTAGTAGCAAGAACCATTTTTGTCTTGCCTGCGACGATAAGTCGCAGAGGCGTGATATAGTATTACTTTGTAGCGGCGGCGGCAGCGTAAACTTTTTTTTAAACTTTGATAACTTTGCACATGTAATACCTACAATTAAGATTCATGGTCCACAAGGTAGCTTATTGTATAAGCTTTGCCGCAGTATACTTTTCTTGTGACCCTGACTTCATTTTCATGGTTCACTGACTTCATAAACATGAATTTAAAATCTGCATCCAAGTTTCATAGTTAAATCCATTTCTCAGCAACTGTAATACCTAGGCCAACCATATTTGGTTTATAGAGAGTTTTTAGTGGGTACATGTCAGTTTGGCACCTGGCTTGGAACCTTGACCTCAATTTCATGCTCAATTGACTTTTGTCACTATTTTGTTTTTGAGTCCATTTCTCAGAAACTGTAATACGGTACCTAAACCCTCCGTATTTGGTCAATAGATAGTTCTTGGTGAGTACATATCAGTCTGACTTTTTTCTCTTGACCTTGACCTCAATTTCATGCTTGAGTGACCTGCATCACATTTTCGTGGTTAAGTCCATCACTCAGAAACTAGACCCACCATATTTGGTCAATAGATAGTTCTTGGTGGGTACATGGCTTGGGACCTTGACCTCAATTTCATGCTTTAGTGACTTTGTCACTTTTTCATGGTTAAATCCATTTCTCAAAAAGTGTAGTACCTAGACCCACTGTATTTGGCCTATTAATAGTTCTTGGTGGGTACATGCCAGTCTGACACTTGTCTCCGGACCTTGACCTCAATTTCAGGGTTGAGTGACTTTCATCCAAATTTCTTGATTAAATCCTTTTTTCAGCAACTGTAATACCTAGACACTTCCGTGTTTGTTCTATAGATAGTTCTTAGTGGGTACATGCAAGTTTGACACCTGTCTCTGGACTTTGACCTCAATTGCATGCTTGAGTGACTTTGTCACATTTTCGAGATTAGGTCCATTTCTCAGCAACGTTAATACCTAGACCCACCATATTTGGTCAATAGATAATTCTTAGTGGATACATGTCGGTATGACACCTGCCTTTTGTCCTTGACCTCAATTTCTTTTAATGCATTTTCCTTTGACTTGCAAAATGTCAGGGATCAGATAACCATTATTCTGTGTCCATGTGCATACTCAGGGGAGACATGTAGTGTGTCCACTCTTGTTTAATTCTTGAAAACACATTGGGGATTAGTTCATTAAAATGTTTGGCTAATAACTCAATAAATGTTATAGTTGCCCTGAATATAGTTTTTTCCATTTAACTGAAATACGAACAACTAATTGTAAAAGATATACACAACTCATTTATTAGATATCACCAAATAAATATACATTAATGCTGTCCTAAACAATACTAGATTTAACTTAATAGTAGACAGCTTTTGCCATTTACATTTATTAGTACATTTGTATTGGAAATTTTTTATTATTGAAAACTGATAACACTGAAAACAGATGAGTAAAATTTGGGTCACTTTGACTTACATTTAATGGATGGGTGACTGATAAATTTCTACCTATTAATTTGGTATCCATGGTGTTAATATAATTTATACTTCACCACTGCAATCCGCTTAAATTATACAATGCATTTCTCCAATGAGTGAATCAGTTAAATTGTTATGTTCAGGTCCATTTCTTACGATGTTTATTGAGACATATTAGTGATAATATACCTATTCATTCATGTTAGATAAATAGCGTAACAAAATTCAGCAATATTTGTGTTAGTTTGACCTACATTTTATGATTTAGTGACATTTGCAAAATTTGTGTATTTAGGTTTATTTTTGAAGAACTAGGGGTCACGCTGGAATTCAAAAACTTGTCGCCCAAAAAATCCCCAATACATCATTTTTGTCGCCAGTTTCAAAATTTGTTTGCCAAGTCACCCTTCCCCTTTTTAGCTCAGTTGGACTAAAAGGCCATGTGAGCTATTGCCATGATTGGCGTCCATCATCGTAAACTTTCCTTTAAAGATCTTCTCCTCTGAAACCACTGGGCCAATTGGAACAAAACTTGGCAGCAATGGTCGTTAGGTGGTCCTCTTTCAGAATTGTATCGATGACCTGGCCTGCCAGAGCGGTATAGACCCTATGGGGAATTTACTGAAATATCTTGTCTGAAACCGCTTGGCCAATTGGAACAAAACTTGTCTGAAACCACTAGGCCAAATTTAACAAAATTTGGCAGTGATGGTCCTAAGGTCGTCCTCTTTCAGAATTATATCCGAGGATCACACCTGTGATCCAAGATGGCCATCGAAGCCGAACATAGTTTAACATAGGAATTGGAAAAATCACTGAAAGATCTTCTTGTTTGAAACCAGTGAGCCAGTTGGCTTGACAGCAATGTTCCAGGCTGCCAGTCAAGATGGACATGGTCCAGGTGAGCGATACAGGCTCCTGGGAGCCTCTTGTTAGGACTGGGCATCCATATCGTACAGATGCAAAATCTCTAGTTTTAACCACTACAAGCTATTATTCTATAACTTTGTAAATTCAGTTATTGATACAAAATTAAGAAGATATATTTTTTATTATTGAAAATATCTGGTACAACTTACAGAAATCAAGATTAAGAATTTCTTTGTTCTGATTGAGCATTTCCTATAGCATTCCAAATACATGTACATGTAACTTTCTATAAATTAATTAATGCAAAATCAATGTAGTTATTAGAATATTTCAAAACTGAAATTTATATGCAAAGAACTTTTGTATTGAGTAATTACACTGTTCCTGATCAGTTTGCTAAATTTTCTGAACACACATTTAAATTGTCTTGCATTATTGCCTATCAAAGGAATTAAAAATTTTATTCAGATTTAAACTGTCTTTCAGTATTGCCTGTCAAAGGAGTTCAGAGTTTTATGCAGCATTTTTCATTTAGTTACATGACAAACAGATTTTTCAACTTATTTACCTGTAAGTGCTGAAAACGGCGTAAAACCCCAACTAAACAAACAATTTAATATGATTCAAAGTATTTTTTAACCCAGACAAAATGAAAAGAAAAGGTAATCATTAGTCGGAATTACAAGTACAGTCGTCTCTCGTTATCTCGAAGTCCTTTGGACCGCGAAAAAAAAAATCCAGGTAGACGAAATTCAACTAAAAGGGAGCTAACAAATTTTCCTAGTTACGAAGGCGAGGTTATTTACTACTTCCGGTAAATCTAATACCTCTGTAGATGCCGGTGTAAAATGATAGTTTACACATACTATGGAGACCTCAGTTTATTTATCCATGTTCAGATACTTATGTAATTATTGTGTAACATTTTATATTTATAAAAATAACACAGTTGAACAAAAATTGATTACAATAGATCAAAAAGATTTAACAGTCATTATTGTGAACTTGCCAAGAGCAAGACGACAAAAAAATCATTATGTTAAGTTATTGATTAAAAACCGTTGTAGATAAATTTTAATACAACTTACCTTTGAAGATAATTTGAGACTCAAAATTATAATTCCAGTTAGTAGAAAATCTGACTTGTGCAAATTCAACTAAACAGGACTCAAAATAAATATATTTGCACTTTAACATTTGGGACCAGATAAAAAATTTGACTTATAAGTGAGTGTGAGATAACGATTCAACTTATTATTAATATTGAAAGATTGGAAATGCTCTTATTTGATTCGGTAGCCACGGTTTTCTGATTTCGATTAATTTTGGCAGCGGAAAGGCATCTTGCAGTAAAAAGGTAATTTCCAAGGAAAAAAAAATGACTTTGAACAATACTTATACAGGTATGATTAATGCAAGTTTAAGCTTCACGGTAGAGTAGAAATGATGGAGTTGTTAATTAAATGTTGGATAAAATGTATGATACTAGTTTAAAGCTAATTCAAGATAGTTATATTTGCAGTGATTATTCCTAGCTTGATAGTATTGTAGAAACGTAATTTATAATGATTTTTGCACTTGAGAGGAGGTACATGTTGCTCTAGTATAGAAGATCTGGATATAACAGGGTAAATTAATGTAATCATAACAGAATAAGAATAAATATTTTTTGTTGATTTATTGTAAATTTTCTTTAATTCCTTATTGTGTTATAAAAGGTTTGTCTCTCTATGCTTGTCTTTACTCTGTCACAATATTATTTCAGGCCGTCATTAACTATTGCTATTAAGTCGCACCACATGGATGACAAAAACAAAATCCTTAGCCTGTGACAAATAAGATTTCCATTTCAAAAATATGTTACATTTTAAATATCTTGTGACCTAAACATTTTTCAGGACTGTCACTTCAGGTAGGAGGTATTCGGCACATGTCATACGATTATAAAACTTGTTTCCGTACAACTTAGACATGTTGAACTGCATTCTAGATATTAGACAAGACACTTAGCCATATATCTCTCACTGCAATAGATAAATCAGCAAATAAAATTTGTCCACCAATATGCAAATGCATGACAAGTGTGGAAGTGGTAAGTTGCAAAACAAAATTGACATGAGGCAAGAAAGTGGGGTTATGCAGAAGGAATAGCGGACAACTCGGCCCTGGACCACTCGGACCGTATCATAAGACAACCCATCCCGTACTTCAATCTTCTCTTCGGACAACTCGTTCCGTACTCGGATTGTCATATTAAACGACTACACGACCCGTAGTCGGATCGGATAATCGGGCTACTTGGTCCATGTTCTTTTTTTTTTATCTATGATTTATTTTACATTTTTAGCAGAAAAAAGTATTTTTGAATATGTAACATGGATAACTATAATTATTTAATTTAGACTATTACTTCACTCAATTTTAATTATCGATTACATCAAAGAAAAATTGTTGGCCTTTATGTTCCTAAATGAGTACATGAACACTAGGGTGACACAGATGAGTAGCTTGGCCAAGCAAAGTAATCTGCTGTTATGTTGTACTCGGTGTTCATTTATTACACTCAAAATTGTTATTAGAGATGCAAATAAATTGTATATCGCATCATATTGTCGTTCATTCAATTATATATTTCTACATCGAACGGCCCGAGTTGTCCTATAAGTATAAAACATTCTAGCACTTTCAGTCAAATCAATGTATTCAGTTCATCATTATCACGGTTCGTGTTGTCCGATGATGTGGTCTGCGGGCCGATTTGTCCGGTTACCATGCAGAAGCATGTTTATTGCTACCAAATACCGTCAGTCGTCAATCATCGCAAACTTTCATTTTAAGGTCTCCGACACCACTGGGCCCATTGAAACAACTTTGGCAGCAATAGTCCTCCAAAATTGTATCTGATGGCTCTGTCCACCATCTAAAATGGCCCACATAGCTGAACATAGTTTAGCATAGGACCCTATGGGAAAATTGATTTAAAAATCTTGTCTGAAATCAGTAAGTTAATTGAAATCAAACTGAGCAGCAGTGGTCTTTAGAATGTGCTTCATAAGAATTGCATCCGATGACCGTGACAATCATCCAAGATGGCCACCAGAGCTGAACAAAAGTTAACATAGGACGGGAAGATTGACTTCAAAATCTTCATTCATGAAATGAGTAAGCAAATAAGAACCAACCTTTGCAACAATCATCCTATATCAGAATTATATCCGATGACCCAGATCGCCATAAAAAATGGCTGCCTCAAGAGAACTAAGTTTAACAAGGATTCACTTTATTTTTTTCGAAACCAGGGGCCAATTGGAACCGACTTGTAATCTATGGTCCACTTTCAGAATTATATTTGATGACCCTACCTGGAATCAAAGATGGCCGCCCTACACAAATATAGTTTAACACAGGACCAAATGGGAAAGTTGACTTCAAAATCTTTTTTCTGATATAAGCCAATTTGAACCAAACTTAGCATCAATGGTCCTTCACCAGAATTACATGACTTGGGCCACCATCTTTCACAGACAGACTTAGTATAACATAAAACCGTATGTAAAATTCACTTAAAGCTTGTTTTGTCTGAAACCACTTTGCTAATTTGAATCAAACTTGGCAACAATGATCCTTAAATATAGTCCTCTTTCAGAATTGTACGCAATGACCCACCTGTCACCCAAGATTATCACAAGAACTGAACACAACCATATGGGAAACGACTTTGAAATGAAATCAGTACCAGAATCAAACATGTGAGCAGGGTCCTTTATCAGAATTTTATTTGTTGACCCGGCCTGCCGTCCATAGTTTAATATAGGACCGTGTGAGAAAATTCAATTAAAAGAACTTGTTTAAAACCAGTGAGCAATTTGGCAAAAAAAGTTTTCCAATTAGAAACTTTGCAGCAATGTTCCTCCAGAATGCCAGCAGAGATGGATTTAGTCAAATAAGGGCGCCGTGGTGTAGTGGTTAGCTCATCGAACTACGAAGCCAAAGGTTCCTGGTTTGATTCCCGTTCGAGATGAAAATTTCAGGGATCGAATTTGTGACGCCCTATCCGCTTTAGGATTGTCTCGGTAAAAGATGCTAGTCCGTCGGATGGGGACGAAAAATGGCTATACCCTTTGCGCTTTAAAGACTCCTATGTAAATGTCGAAAAAGAGTATGCTAAAATGCCGCTACATGGACCGCTCTCGCACCCGCCAAGTGGAGATGGATAACTTGTTTCCCAGTCCACTATAAATGAATAAGATTAAACTAAACTTGTTTAGTTGTCAAACAATTAATTCTGCTTTAAGTCGGAAATGATTTCCAGGTCAGCGCTATATGGTATCCTGGGTGCACCAAGTTATAACATTATTGTTTTAGATTAGTTTCTAGATTTACCAGTATTCATACCAGCACTTCGAAGAAGTTCGCGATCGGGGATATTGTTATTGTCCCTGCCCGTCTGTCCATCCGACCGTCTGTCCTAAAATATTCGCACATTTTGCTGCATGGGATCTACTTTGCGGTAGCTAAGGTACGGTGGACCGACCGGCAGTTTTCTCTCGACTTCCCGAGTATATGCGCTGGGTATGCAGCAGATAGGCTGTCCAGGCAGCATAAATGCTGCACATGCAGCATAAATGCTGTCTATGCCGGCAGCTAGGGTACAGAGAACTGACCGGCAATCTTCTCTCGACATTCCGAGTTTATGTGCTGAGTATTCAGCAGAAAGGCTGCATTGGACTGTAGTCCACTATGCCGGCAGGTAGGGTACTTTCCGTGTTTATGTGCTGGGTATGCAGCAGATATTATCGGCTGTCCCGGTAGCATAAATGCTGCATGGGCCGGCCGACCCACTATGCCGGAAACCAGCGTACGGCAGACCGACCGGCAATCTTCTCTCGACCTCTCGAGTATATGGGACAAGATGCACAATTGTTTTTTCTGTTACAGAAGTCATGAAATAATAGGCTGCCATTATGTCTGTAAGTATCGTTGAAACATGGGAGATGGCTCAAAATGATCGCCATACACTGGCACATATCCAGTTAAAATTTCGGGGTGTGATGTCAGTCTACTTTTTCCGTAATTTGAGAAATCACGAGCCATGGTAAAAAAAGTCTCCTTCCGCAAAGTAAAATGTACCTCTTTCATGCTTTCCATGTAGAATAAAAATTTTCTTGGTTTTATTTATTTAATCCTTTCAATATTTCTATGTCAAATGCCTCAGATAAAGACACTTTTAAAACAACACTAGTTATTCAGTTATCATGGTTAGTTTTGTTACAGTAGGTCCATATATAGGGTTAGGGTTAGGGTTAGAACCTTTGCAGCAATGTTCCACCAGAATGCCAGCAGAGATGGATTTAGTCAAATAAGGGCACCGTGGTGTAGTGGTTAGCTCATCGAACTACAAAACTAAAGGTTCCTGGTTTGATTCCCGTTCGGGATGAAAATTTCAGGGATCGAATTTGTGATGCCCTATCCGCTATAGGATTGTCTCGGTAAAAGATGCTAGTCCGTCGGATGGGGACGAATAATGGCTATACGCTTTGCACTTTAAAGACTCCTCTGTAGATGTCGAAAAAGAGTATGCTAAAATGCCGCTACATGGACCGCTCTCGCACCCGCCAAGTGGAGATGGATAACTTGTTTCCCAATCCACTATAAATGAATAAGATTAAACTAAACTAGTTAAGTTGTCAAACAATTAATTCTGCTGTAAGTCGGAAATGATTTCCAGGTCAGCGCTATCCTGGGTGCACCAAGTTATAACATTATTGTTTTAGATTAGTTTCTAGATTTACCAGTATTCATACCAGCACTTCGAAGAAGTTCGCGATCGGGGATATTGTTATTGTCCCTGCCCGTCTGTCCATCCGACCGTCTGTCCTAAAATATTCGTACATTTTTAACTCCATGCAATTTTCTCTCTACTTGCCAGGTATATGTACTGGCTATGCAGCAGATAGGCTGGTCAGGCGGCATACATGCTGCATGGGCCCGCGGACCCACTTTGCGGTAGGTAGATTACGGTGGACCGACCGGCAGTTTTCTCTCGACTTTCCGAGTATATGCGCAGGGTATGCAGTAGATAGGCTGTCCAGGAAGCATAAATGCTGCGCATGCAGCATAAATGCTGTCTATGCCGGCAGCTAGGGTACGGAGAACTGATCGGCAATCTTCTTTCGACCTTCCTAGTTTATGTGCTGAGGATGCAGCAGAAATGCTGTCGATGAAGCCTAAATGCGGCATGACCCGCAGACCCACTATGCCGGCAGCTAGGGTACGGCGGACAGACCGGCAATCTTCTCGACCTCCCGAGTATATTATATGCTGGTATGATGCAGATAGGCTGGCTAGGCAGCATAAATGCTGTCCATGCAGCATAATGGTGGATGGGCCTGTGGACCCATTATATCAGCAGCGAGGGTACGGCGGACCGACCGGCGATCTTCTCTCGATTTCCCGGGTATATGTGCAGGGTATGCAGCAGATAGGCTGGCCAAACGGCATAAATCCTGTCCATGCAGCAAAAATGCTGCATTGGACTGCAGCCCACTATGTCGGCTGGTAGGGTACTTTTTGTGTTTATGTGCTGGGTTTGCAGCAGATATTATCGGTTGTCGCGGTAGCATAAATGCTCCCATGCAGCATGAATGCTGCATGGGCTTGCCGAGCCACTATGCCGGAAACCAGGGTACGGCAGACCGACCGGCAATCTTCTCTCGACCTCCCGAGTATATGGGACAAGATGCGCAATTGTTTTTTTTCTGTTACAGAAGTCATGAAATAATAGGCTGACATTAAGTCTGTAAGTTTCGTTGAAACATGGGAGATGGCTCAAAACGATTGCCATATATTGGCACATATCCAGTTAAAATTTCGGGGTGTGATGTCAGTCTACTTTTTCCGTAATTTACGCACAAGCCATGGTAAAAAAGTCCCCTTCCGCAAAGTAAAATGTACCTCTTTCATGCTCTCCATATAGAATAAAAATTTTCTTAGTTTTATTTATTTAATCCTTTCAATATTTCTATATTCAAAGGCCTCAGATAAATACACTTTTAAAACAACACTAGTTATTCAGTTATCATGGTTTGTTTTGTTACAGTAGGTCCATATACAGATGGTTGAGCGTGTAACGCACCAAACTACACTCACACGATTCACACGTTACACGCACACGATTCGGACGTTACACGCGCACGATTCACACGATACACGCACACGATTCGCACGTTACACGATACACAATTTCCGATCGTGCGATTTCTATTAATTGTGTTTGTAAGATACGAACGGAATATAACGAAACGAATTAATTAAATTTTGTGTCAGATATGAATAGCAGTGAAATATATTTAAACATTTCGTTTGATTTGAAATAAATAAATAAATATGATAAAAGCAGGAAAAAGAAACCGTTTTAATTAAACGGCCCACATTAAACTTTTTTAATAAATACAAATATTAATTAGCGTATGCTATTTTTTTTAAAGTGAAATTTATTAAACTTTATAACAGAACTGTAAAGATATATTTTAAATTTATTTAAAATCAATAAACCTTTTCGTGTTATTTTAGTCTAATTATAATAAGCTAGGGCATACTAACCAAAATTGATATAATAATAAAGTTTTCAGCAAAATAAACATTACGCCACAATTATGGCTCCTTTCAAACAAAAGACATCATGTCATGGGGGTAGTCTACGAACGACGTCTGGGCTAAAACAACATTTAATTAGACACGGGATTAAGAGTTCCTCTGACGGGACAAATTCTTATTTACCTGTACATCTACCTCTGATATACAATGTTAAATGGTTTAATTATAAGTTATATTGTAATAATATTTTATTTATTCATTAACAATATAAAGTATAATATAAAATATTAACTGTTAATATATAGTTGATATAAATATGATATTTTTTTTATTATTTATTCATTTAAAACATTATTAAACCATAAGTGAATAAAAATATTTAATATTCTCTATGTAAAACATTTGTTCATACATCTAAATATATTTATAATATAATTGAAGAATATCTGAAAACGTAACTCTAAATGTTTACATTTGAATATAATATTTATTTTGTCAATAAATTGTTTTTAGTGATCTATTTTATTTTCAGTAAATTTATGTTTACTTTATTTATCAATTTTATTTAGCTATGTCAGATTTCTTATGTATTCCTTTCTTCAATCAGAAAGCTCATACATATTTTTCATATTATTCATACCAGCACTTCGAAGAACTTCGAGATCGGGGATATTATTATTGTCCCTGCCCGTTTGTCCATCCGACCGTCTGTCCTAAAATATTCGTACAATTTTAACTCCATGTAATTTTCTCTCTTCTTGCCAGGTATATGTACTGGCTATGCAGCAGATAGGCTGGTCAGGCAACATACATGCTGCATGGGCCGGCGGACTCACTTTGCGGTAGCAAGGGTACGTGGACCGACCGGC
Source organism: Mytilisepta virgata (assembly GCA_028015205.1). Classification (NCBI taxonomy): domain Eukaryota; kingdom Metazoa; phylum Mollusca; class Bivalvia; order Mytilida; family Mytilidae; genus Mytilisepta; species Mytilisepta virgata. The sequence continues at coordinate 76,690,728 of CM051517.1, forward strand.
AGTTTTCTCTCGACTTCCCGAGTATATGCGCTGAGTATGCAGCAGATAAGCTGTCCAGGCAGCATAAATGCTGTACATGCAACATAAATGCTGTCTATGCCGGCAGCTAGGGTACGGAGAACTGATCGGCAATCTTCTCTCGAACTTCCTAATTTATGTGCTGAGTATACAGCAGAAAGGCTGGCCCGGTAGTATAAATGCTGTCCATGAAGCCTAAATGCGGCATGACCCGCAGACCCACTATGCCGGCAGCTAGGGTACGGCGGACAGACCGGCAAACTTCTCGACCTCCCGAGTATATTTGTGATGATATGCAGCGGATAGGCTGGCTAGGCAGCATAAATGCTGTCCATGCAGCATAATGGTGGATGGGCATGTGGACCCATTATATCAGCAGCGAGGGTACGGCGGACCGACCGGCGATCTTCTCTCGACCTCCCGGATATATGTGCAGGGTATGCAGCAGATAGGCTGGCCAAACAGCATAAATCCTGTCCATGCAGGAAATACTGTATTGGACTGCAGTCCACTATGTCGGCAGGTAGGGTATTTTCCGTGTTTATGTGCTGGGTATGCAGCAGATATTATCGGCTGTCCCGGTACAAGATGCGCAATTGCTTTTTCTGTTACAGAAGTCATGAAATAATAGGCTACCTTTAAGTCTGTAAGTATTGTTGAAACATGGGAGATGGCTCAAAACGATCGCCATACACTGGCACATATCCAGTTAAAATTTCGGGGTGTGATGTCAGTCTACTTTTTCCGTAATTTGAGAAATCACGAGCCATGGTAAAAAAGTCACCTTCCGCAAAGTAAAATGTACCTCTTTCATGCTCTCCATGGAGAATAAAAAATTTCTCGGTTTTATTTATTTAATCCTTTCAATATTTCTATGTCAAATGCCTCAGATAAAAACACTTTTAAAACAACACTAGTTATTCAGTTGTCATGGTTTGTTTTGTTACAGTAGGTCCATATATAGGGTTAGGGTTAGGGTTAGGGTTAGGGTTAGATTATGGTTAGTGTTAGGGTTAGGGTTAGGGGGTTTTTACTAGTCTGCAACTGAGTTGCAAGGGTTAGTGTTACTGACCGAATGAAGGACAGATCAATGCGACATTTCATACGTTAGTTCTGCAATGTTTTTCTGGGCGATTGTCGCGTTTATAGTGCAGAAACGTTGGTGCACCATTGTTACTTGGTTGGTATATGGTGTATCTATGCATAATAAGGAGTATTCGTAGAGGGTCCTTTGCATGCGTATGAAATGCCCTTTCTAACACGCTCTTGATCATTAAAATTGGATGAGAAATAATTGAGATACAGGCCCTAACGCTAACCCTATATCTAACGACAGACCTAACCTTTCAAACAATTGTATCTCTGTTAATTTGAATAATCGAGGGCGCGATGAAAAGCGTATAAAATTCCCTTTCTAATGAGCCCTCGATCGGCCAAATCTAATAAGAAATGTGGTTAGGGTTAGGGTTACGGTTAGGGTTAAAGTCAATTTAAACATGACGTTCTCGATTAACCTTAAGTATTATTACGAGAACATTTGGCTGTATTCTCAAAGGTTTAGCCTAGGAGAATACTGAAGGTTATTTAAGGTTAAAGATTTTGCAGTGGGTTAGGGTTAAGGTTAGAGTTAAGGTTAGGGTTAGGGTTAGGGTTAAAGTCAATATAAACATGACGTTTTCGATTAACATTAGGCATTATTACGAGAACATTTGGCTGTATTCTGAAACGTTTAGCCTAAGAAAATACTGAAGGTTATTTAAGGTTAAAGATTTTGCAGTGGGTTAGGGTTAAAGTCAATTTAAAAATGACGTTTTCGATTAACCTTAGGTGTTATTACGAGAACATTTGGCTGTATTCTGAAAGGTTTAGCCTAGGAGAATACTGAAGGTTATTTAAGGTTAAAGATTTTGCAGTGGGTTAGGGTTAAGGTTAGGGTTAGGGTTAGGGTTAGGGTTAGGGATAGGGTTAAAGTCAATTTAAACATGACGTTTTCGATTAACCTTAGGTATTATTAGGAGAACATTTGGCTATATTCTGAAAGGTTTAGCCGAGGAGAATACTGAAGGTTATTTAAGGTTAAATATTTTGCAGTTGGTTAGAGTTAAGTTTAGAGTTAAGGTTAGGGTTAGAGTTAGGGTTAGGGTTAAAGTCAATTTAAACATGACGTTTTCGATTAACCTTAGGTATTATTACGAGAACATTTGGCTGTATTCTGAAAGGTTTAGCCTAGGAGAATACTGAAGGTTATTTAGGGTTAAAGATTTTGCAGTGGGTTAGGGTTAAGGTTAGAATTAATGTTAGGGTTAAGGTTAGGGTTAGCGTTCAAGTCAATTTAAACATGACGTTTTCGATTTACCTTAGGTATTATTACGAGAACATTTTGCTGTATTCTGAAAGGTTTAGCTTAAGAGAATACTGAAGGTTATTTCAGGTTACAGATTTTGCAGTGGGTTGTCGTTCGACAGTGGACACTCGAAACAAGAAACGGACCCCCTCCACGGCCGAGATGTGTCCGTCCCTGCGGAGAAATCTACTAGTCAAAAGGCTTAGTCTCAATAGATCGCAGTGAGGTAGGTGGCTGCCCTTCTAAGTACGACACCCCGACAGAGAGCTAGGTCGGTCTACGAACCTTTAATTTTAAAATTTTAGTTCATACTAGACAATCAACAACATATCTACAAATATATACAGATAACTGTTGCTAATAAATATCGTCACTTGTGTATGCAGCAACCGAACTGACTGCTGCACGAAACGTCAGAGTTAAATTGTCCTGGCATTCCAATCAACGTCAGGTTCTTGAAGGTCCCTGACGGTGTCCCCACACGATTAAGCATAGTGGACGGCTCTATAAATTGCAACTTGAACATGTTTAGCAGAAAATGTGTTTAAAATTCAAAAATGTTTGGCAGAAGATGTGTTTTAAAATTCAAAAATGTTTGGCAGAAGATGTGTTTAAAATTCAAAAATATCCGTTTATATACTCTTGCTGATGCTGACCCCCTCCACGGCCGCATCAGACGGTCCGTCTTGGGCGGACAAATCTACTAGTCAAAGGCTTAGTCTCAATAGATCGCAGTGAGGTGGCTGCTCTACTAAGTACGACACCCCGACAGAGAGCTAGGTCGTCTAGGGTTAGGGTTAGGGTTAGGGTTAGGGTTAGGGTTAGGGTTAAGGGTTAGGGTTAGGGTTAGCGTTAGGGTTAGGGTTATGGTTAGGGTTAGGGTTAGGGGTTAGGGCCGGTGAGTAAGGAAGTTGACCAAGAAGACGACAAAAGTTTGTTCAAATCGTTTTATTTCATAGACTTTTTCCACAAAAAACCACCCTAGCGCCTTGGAGATCTCCTTGGAGAGGAGTGCGTAGCCCTCCTCTGAAGGATGAACTCCATCTCTGCCAAGGTACCGTTCCTTCGACGATACTTTTCTTGAAGGATAGAACATGAAAAGCCGACTCCGACAAGTAGCCTTGTTAAGAGCAGCATGCAGTTCTGTCCGTCTAGAATTGTACTCGTCGATTGAACAATACCTTGGCTTGAGGCGCTTCCATATGCCCATGACGACCACTTCACACCCGAATTCTCGGCAATATGACGTGAAGTCGTCAAGGGCTTGAAGAAAAGACTGAACTTCAAACTGCCTGGCACTTAAGTCATTACCACCCATCTGTAAAACAATAAGACGTGGGTGATAATGACTCAATAGTGAAGTTTCCCTCACAAAGGACGAGACAGTTTGAAGGGTACCTCCGGGAAGACCCCAGAAAAAGACGTCCAATGCCTCGCTATACGAGTGCGGGTTGACAAACTGCAGTGGATGGCTCGGATCGTCGATTCTTCTTGCAAGGAGAGCGACAAAGCTGTGCCCAAGGACCAAGACCGGCATCCTGCTGCCAAGGCTGAAAAAGAAAAAGGAAACAAATTACAATATTTATCTCATATTTATTTAAAAAAAAAAAAAATCCGTTGAATAAGTTATAGCTTAGGGACTGTATGAAAACTTGCCTTAAATGCTGGTCCCTGAGCTGGGCCAAACACAGGCCGAAAATATTTTGGCCAGTTTGTCGTTGGCAGCCCCAGTACTGGTCCGGAACCTTGTGTGCGATGAAGCCACGGGCGGACAGTAGAGTGGTTCGGAACTCCGGGACTTGTCGGAACTTGAGTTCTAGAAGGTAAGACATCAGGCTCATACGGCTGTCCCGCCACGCCTGGTCGGGTATGATATCTTTGCTGATATCTTTGGCGGCACTTGCGATAGGCGCCCGGCGAATTGCCAGGAACAAATTGTATCTACGGTGATGAGTCGCCTTAAGGTCCTGATATAGGTGCTCTAAGCTCGAGTATGCTTTCCCGTCGTATTCGATGGTACAACGATAAAAATTGGACAGTACAGAACCTGCGCCTTTAACCTCTGTCATCATTTTGTACAGACAGTAGATAAGTAATAGGTGGCAATATTGAATTAGATTAGATCTGAGGGTCTGACAAGGCTTTACACCTTTTTCATTTAAAGAGAAATGCGTGTTTGTTTAAGCGGCCGACTAAAAACTGTCGGTTTCGTTTATTTAGACCCGGGACTACAAAGAGACCTGCTTTGTTAGTTGCTCACCGAAGGAGCATCCCAAGCCGAACCTTGTGCAAATACCTAATTAGTAATTTCTCAAACGCCTTTGATCTCGGTTTGTTTATTTAGACCCGGGACTACAAAAAGGCCCGCTTGGTGAGTTGCTCACCGAAGGAGCCTTGTGCAAATACCTAATTAGTAATTTCTCAAACGCCTTTCATCTAGTTTTGTTTATTTAGACCCGGGACTACAAAGAGACCCGCTTTATGAGTTGCTCAATTAGTAATTTCTCGAACACCTCTGATCTCGGGTTGTTTATTTAGACCCGGGACTATAAAGAGACACGCTTTTGAAGGCCCTAGTTAATTTCAAATCTTGTTATAGTGTTTGGACTATCAGTTACATTCGTTATCAAGGTAGGATTTTTTTTCTCCCCTTTTTCCTTTAAATACACACCGAATTCAGTTTTAGTTCATTGGATTTTGTAGTGGTATAGCAATATTTTTTATATTATTTATTTATTTATTTATTTATTTTTTTTTTTTCTTTTTTTGGCTCACTCTTTGCAGGTGAATCATGTCTGATGAATATAATGCACTTGGAAGGAAACCGGTATGGTGCCTTCACTGTTTTGAGTATTTCGGCGTCAACATCTGGCGACACCACTGTAGAGTTCTAGGGCGTGCTCTGGATAGGGACGAGATCCGCAGGTGCGTCTCCAGTACCGCCGACGGAAGGATGACGTTAGCACGCACCTTGTTTTATAACCCAGCGTCCTCCCGTTTTCAGGTTCAGCCGGTCCGAGTACTTCGTCTGTTACTATCCATGGGACACAGGCCTATTCCAGCAGAGAGGCAGAGGCCCGATTTGCACATGTTGTTTCCAGAGTTCCACGGTGACCCCGCCTCGGGGGGACCCGCTTCCAGTTCTGCCCGTATTGGGGCCTCGGCGGCCGCAGGTAGTAGTAGACAGACACGATCGACCCGCACTGCATTACGTCGGTGACATATGCTGGTGTTGTCAGGGGCACGTCCGCCCCCGTCTTTTCTAGGCTCGCCGCTACGACGGAGCCTGTATGTAGTCGTTCGGAGGAGCGTTACGAGGTAAGTATGCTGCCGATGCAGCCACCCCGGCGGGCCGGCCCCGCCTCTGACGAGGGATCTTCCCCGGTGGTCCATAGTCGACCCTCGGCGGCGGCAGGTACTAGCAGACAGAGTCGACCGACCCGGTCATTGCCAGTTTCCAGCAGCACTCCGTTGGTGACCTATGCTGATGTTGTCAAAGAGCGTTCCGAGGTAAGCATGCCGATGCAGGCACAACGGCGGGCGAGGCCCGCCTCAGGCGAGGAATCACTGCCAGTGGTGCCCCTTTCTCGCCGTCGTCTATATACTTCCGACGAGGACTGTACGCATCGCAGGGAGCACGTTTCAGTTACTACTGTTGATGCTGACTGTGATAAGGCGCAGTCAAGCCGACCGCAGGTAGGTATGCCGATTACACCCCCCGGCAGGTGAGGCCCGTTTCAGACGAAGGGCACCGTCCACCTGCTGCTGCTGATGATGACGATGATGACATGCAGGAGGCGAAGCCTCTTTTGCAGGTAGTTATGCCATTTTATGCCCGCCGGTTGGCGAGGCCCGTCCCTGACGAGGGGTCACCTCCTGATGATGCGGTGGAGGAGGCGAACGTAGTTTTGCCATATCTGGCCCTCCGACGACGGGCGAGGGCAGTCACGGGCGGGGGGTCACCCCTTGATGATTCTGATGATGATTACGATTACGAGGATGATGACGAGGCTGATAAAGATTATGATGTAGCTGCTGATGCTGACGATGACGATGACGCTGATGCGGATGACGATGATGATGATGATGATGATGGTGGTGACAGAGTAACACCGAAGTCCCGCCGTACCATGTCCGAGTTCGCACGAGATTTGTCCGTTCGTGCGAGGAAACAGTACTTGGGTACCTCTTCCTTGCATGTCCTGCAGCATCCCCAGGCCGCGCCCCGCAAGAAGCGGGCCGTAGGCAGCGTGAAGGCGAACGCCAAAGAGGCGGGACTTTACGACACGAAGCCCTTCGACCACTTGGATGTTTTCCTGTCCTTCCGACACTACCTGAGCGAGGTGCTGGCCAAACGCGACGACCATTGCAACCAGGTTTTGGCCAGTCAAGAGCCTGATGTGGTTTTTCAGCGGCTGTATGCGACAGACAGAGCCGGCGTGCGACTTGGGCTCTCTTTCGGCGGACTCTCTCATGGCCTTCTCCACTCATTTGCGCGCCATAGGATTGACAGACGGCTCCGTCGGTTTCTACCTACAGGTTGCACTGAAATTCATCCATTATCTACAGACGTGGGCGCCGCTCGCCGCCGAAGAGCGTGCGCGAGTGAGTCAGCTTGACAAGTCCATCAAGGCACTGCAGTCCGGTGCCCGAATACGGGACGAAGCGGAATTCCGCAGGGCGAAGACATCGGACCCAGACCGAACCAATCCGCCCACGCCGTACCAGGTGACAGAAGTGGTGAGGACGGCGGAGCCCAAGGCCAGACACTACATGGAGGAGTTACTGGTGTGCAGTGACGACGACGACGTGGACCCGCCGCGGTGGACATTTATCAATGGATTCCTGGCGGCTTATGTTTGTCTGCAGCAGGCTCAGCGTCCAGGTATTCTCCAGAACATGCGGCTGGACGAGTTCCGCGCCGCTCAGCAGGTAGACCACGGCGATGTGACCTATTACGTGGTGCGAGTTGCCGACCACAAGACCGCCGACACTCATCCCGGGCAGGTGGTTCTCTCGGAAGGAGTTCACTCCTTCGTTCAGCAATATATACAGGTAAGGGCCAGGATCCTAGCGTTGGGGAGGACGAC